>CAOLHI010000807.1:0-437500 GCA_948474755.1 Ctenosaura bakeri
GCACTCTTCTGTGACCCAGGAGTAATTACAGTAGACCCACCGTGTAAGTAACCTCCAGATCTGTGACTTTAAGTGATCACAGAGTGTTGCCCCCTGTACCTTAAATGGCAGTGATGTCCATGTTCATGTTGGTGCCACTTAGTAATATGGCACATGAGCATTCATGATTCCTCCCATTCGTGGAGTTCCAGGAACAGAACATTTGATATGGTGGATCCAGTCTAAATCCATCCATTCCATACAATACTTCATTGCCCAGTCTAAATCTACTCTTTCTTCTGCTTCCATCTCTAAATTCTCTGCTACACCCAGTTTCTCCTAGGCTGTTCTGCAAACAATTGAAACATCCCTTTTGTATTTTCTTAGTGTTCTAGCCTTCTGTTTTTGAAAGCTAGGGAAAAAAAATGCTGATTGCAATATGACTTGAGGTCTATCTGTGAGGTCAGTGTAGAAAAAAACTGTTATCTTTCTGTCACTACAGAGCCATACTACAGATGAAATCAAAATTTATGTTTATGTGTCTTTGGGAAGTTTATGTGTCTGTGGGAAGGAGAATGAGTCATGGTGGAGAGAACAGGCACCCAGGGTCCAAACCAAGTCAGGGAAAGAAGAGGGAAGGGAATGGGTGAACCGCCACTGTGGGCCTATACTTCCTCAATCTCCTTCCTTGGGTGTGTTGGGGAGACATTAGGAGAGGGTTTGTGGTGGTGAGAAATTGGGCTGCGATTCATCAGGCACTTGGTCAGGCAGGGACTGGTGGAGAAGGAGGGGGGCCAGGGACAGGTCTGATCAGAGCTGCCGAGAGGGAAGGTTCCCCTGAGAAAGAAGCACCTGAGCACAGGGGCTGTAGAAATAATCACAAATAATCAAATCTGTAAAACCCAAACCCACAAATAGAAATCTGCAGGTGTAATCTAAGGGCCTCTCTCTACAGTCTTCAAGAATTCTGGGAGAACAGGTAAGATCTTGGGAGACTGACTACCCCCCCCCAAAAAAAAAACACGTCGTACCTTTTAAGCCAGGCAGCAGTTCAACAAAAGAGTTACCAACAAACTGAAAATGTTGGGAAATAACTATGGCAGTGCTCTTCCAGTTGTAGGGTGCATTGTGGTGGGTTGCTGGAGAAACACCTTGAGGGCCCTGCTGCAGCAGCTTGTCTCAATAAACCTTGCAACCTGGAGAGTGCTGCAGTTATTTCTCAGGACCCTGATCTGCAGAACTTCAGAAACCCTTCATTTGGCTGCTGCCTGGCTTAAGGGGTATATTTTTGGGGTTATGTTCTATCCCTTGTTTTGTTGCGTGCCTTCAAGTTGTTTCTGATTTACGGCAACCCTAAAGAGAACCTATCACAGGGTTTTCTGGGGCTGAGAGTGTGTGAGCTGTGCCCAAGGACACCCAGTGAGTTTCCATGTTTGAGCACAGAACTGAACCCTGGTTTCCAAGGTTGTAGGCCTTGCTCAGATCACTACTCCATGCTGGTTTTATCGACCATAAATATGAATCTCCAAAGTTATGAGATTGCAAATTCAATTTAAAATTTAATAAATATTGAACAGGATCCGAGACTTGGTCTTTGGGTACTTAGAAAAGAATGCTGTGATTACTAGGAGTCAGCACGTGCTTCTCAAAAACAAACACATACCAGACTAGGTTTATTTCCTTTTTAAAAACAAATTTATTTGGTGGACCAGAGGAATGTCATGGATATAGTATACATTTCAGCAAGTTTTTAATTGAAATCCTCCTTGAAATTTTTGTTGCTAAACTAGTAAAATTAGATGGAACTAATGTAGTATGGTTTTGTAGCTAGTTTATGGACCTACCCTAGAAAATGCTCACCAATGGTTTCTCATTATCCTGAAGAGAAATGAAAAGTGGGGTGCTGCAGGATTCTCTTCTGGGCGCAGTGTTGTTCAACATCTTTATAAATGATTTGCATGAAGGAATAGAGGGGATGCTCACTGAGTTTTCAGTGACACCAAATTTGAAAGAGAATCTTAACACCTCAGAGCACAGAATCAGGATTCAAGATGATCTTAGCAGATTGAAGAACTAGGCCAAAACAAAAACCAGCAAGCAAACAATTCAAACAATCATAAATGCAATCTTCTACATTTGAGCAGGAAAAATCAGACTGACAAATACAGGAGGGGTGACACCTGCCTTGGCAGTAATTTGTGTGAAAAATATATAAGTGTCTCAGCAAACCAGTATTAAAATCATGTAACCTTAAGGCTCTTGAAGACATTACACTTTTTTTGTTATAAGATCAGAAGTTCACATTTGAGTTCTTCAAGAACTCTTGGATTGGTCATTTGTTCCTGATGATTTATTTGTTTTCAGTTGTCAGTCAGTGAAGTCTAAAACCTCATTTCTTCTCACTATTATTTACCTCAGATGCTTAGATGCCTTTATTTAAAAGCACCCATTCAGGTATGGTTTGCTGCTGTTGTGCACATTCAAGTCATATTTGACTTACGGTGACCCTGAGGCAAACCTGTCACAGGACTTTTTTGGATCTGAGAGTGCATGATGTGTCCCAGGTCACCCAGTGGGTTTTCATGGCCGAGCAGGGAATCAAACCCTGGTCTCTCCCCACAGTGGTAGGTGAAAATCTATAAAGCCCACAGCTGTGTATGTCCTTTCTTGCCCTTGTGCCTGATTCTGTTGTTTTAAATGGGATGGCTCCAGTATCTTCCTTCCTTCCCGTATGTGTACACATTCCTTGAACACATTCTCCCCATGTGTTTATTTTCAGACAAGATTAAGCAATGCTTTACATTGTATTGTACACATTTTTTTTACACATCTGCAGCCATCATAAGGATTCAGGAATACAAATTGTGTCCAATCTGTGGAGAATCCAGGAAGTTCAGATCAAGTTCAAGCTCATTTAACCATTTCTTGAACTTGGATTACCTTCTACTCTAAACTGTATCAGACTTTCCACAGTTGTGAGTCTTATTGTGGACTCAGATCTTATTGTGGACTCACAGTTGTGAGTCTTACTGTGGACTAAGATCTTCTTCTGCAGATTAATGCCATGGGGTTTGAGGACAATGGCTCCAGCAAAGTGATCTTCCAGAGGAATTTTTTATTATAATTTTGTTATAATTTTTAATTGAGGATTTGCATCCAACAAATTGGATACATGAAAGACTGGTTGATGCAGCTTGGAATGTCTATATTTTGTGTTCCTCTAGCTAGGATAACAGTTTCATGGCTGTAACTGAGCAACCTTCACACAATGTGCATTGATAACGCACATCAGAAGGGAAGCCTTCTCACTGGTTCCATTGGCACTGTTAGCCCTAGAAGAAGAATATACAAATAATACTGTATATAACTTTACTAAAGCTGGGCTTGGTGATTTAGAGTTATATGACAAGTAAGGCCAACTCTATCAATAGACAGAGTGAGTTAGCAGTTTCAGGTAGTCAATACAGCAAGTCATGAAAGAGCAGAAAAAGTAAAGGTAGCTTTGTTGGCCAAAACAGAAATTCAAAAATTCATATTAGTTTACTTTTTCTTTTACAGGTTAACTTAAAGAACAGCACATTGTTAGTAAATTACAATGCAATCTTATGCACATTTAATTCAAATTAAATCCACTGTGCTCGCTGAGGCCTTCTTCCCGAGGTCCTGTACGGTCACTGACGGAGTGTAAAACGTCCACCACTTTAACCAACTTAACTTTTACCCCCAATAAACTAAATATTTTTGGACAAGTTAGCCACATATCTGGCCAGTCTCCTATTTTACCAAATTGTTAGGTTAAAGACTCCTTAAAGAGGAGCATTACTCTTCTTGTTAACTGTTGTAAAATTGACTTTGATTTGTGGTGATCCTGTGAAAGAGAGGCTGCCAAGTATGCCTCCTATCATTTTGGATGGTCTTATCACAGGGTTTTCATGGTAAAAGATGATCGGAAGTGGTTTACCATGTCTCCTCCTGCACAGTACTAACAAGCATTAGCTACGGCGCCACTGCCATTGTCTCTGAGAGATCCACACACCCCACTACTGCTCCTGCCCAGTACCCATTTGGCACTTTTAGTCTGATTTCTCAGCAAAAGCCTGTTGGACAGGGGAGACCCTAACAGCAGAAGTGCTACTGTCACTATAGCCTCTTGCCTCACAGGAGCACACATTCCCACCATCCCAGAAAAATAATGTGATGGTGGGCATAATCCTTACTTTCCATATTTTAAAACAAAAATGAAAAGCTGCCAAATAAAGTTGTTACAGCACTCTTGTCAACTGCTGCAACATTAGAAATTGTGAGCTCATGAAAAAAAGTTTTCAATACAAAAGTGGAGAAATATAATGAGACCCACAGTTCATCTATGGCCATTTCCGCCCTATACTGTTATAGTGCTGTTATTCCACTTTCAACATCCTGTGAAATTCTGGGGTTTGTTATTTCCTGAGGTCAAAGAACTCTCTGGCTGAGAATTCTAAATGCCTCTCCCTAAACTGCAAACCCTGGAATTCAATAGGATGTTGAAAGTAGAATAACAGCACTATAACAGTGTAGTATGGACATGGACCAAAGAAAAACTAACAAATAAAAAGCAAGAGAAGAAATCAAAGAGGATACATTTGAAGAAATGTTGAAGTCCTTTATGTTACTTGTGTGAACTCTGGATTTAAACTTCCATCTGATCAAACTTTTTTTGCGGGGGGGGGAAGAGAAGCTTATTTTGAATATTAAGAACAATTACACCACCCATTTGTTAGTACTCTGAAGATGAGTTAGACCTATGGTGATAGATAAGTAAAATGCAGGCTGGACAGGGCTACTGTTAGGTGGATTTGTAATTAGTTGACCAACCAAACCCAAAGAGTGCTCACCAATGGCTGCTTTTCATCCTGGAGAGAAGTGACTAGTGGGGTGCCACAGAGTTCTGTCCTGGGCTCAGTGCTGTTCAACATCTTCATCAATGACTTGGATGAAGGAATAGAGGGCATGCTGATCAACTTTGCAGATGACACCAAATTGGGAGGGGTTGCTAATATCCCAGAGGACAGGATCAAATTTCAAAATGACCGTGACAGATTGTAGGGCTGGGCCAAAGCTAACAAAATGCGTTTCAACAGAGAGAAATGTAAGGTCCTACACTTAGGCAATAAAAATGGAATGCACAAATATAGGATGGGGGACATGTGGCTGGATAGCAGTACATGTGAAAGGGATTTAGGAGTCTTGGTAGATCACAAGCTGAACATGAGTCAGTAGTGTGATGAGGCAGCCAAGAAAGCCAACACAATTCTTGGTTGCATCAATAGGAGTCTGGTGTCTAGATCAAGGGAAGTAATGGTACCACTCTATTCTGCTTTGGTTAGACCTCATCTGGAATACTGTGTCCAGTTCTGGGCACCTTAAAAGAAGGATATCGACAAGCTGAAACGTGTCCAGAGGAGGGCGACCAAAATGGTGAAGGTTCTGGAAGCCATGCCCGATGAAGAACAGCTTAGGGAGCTGGGTATGTTTAGTGTGCAGAACAGAGGGTTAAGAAGGGACATGATAGCCATGCTTAAATATTTGAGGAGGGAGCACACTTGTTCTCTGCCGTTCCAGAGACTAGGACAAGGAGCAATGGATTCAAGCTGTAGGAAAGGAGATTCCACTTGAACCTCAGGAAGAACTTCCTGACGGTCAGAGCTGTCCGACAGTGGAATATGCTGCCTCAGAGTGTGGTGGAGTCTCCTTCTTTGGAGGTTTTTAAGCAGAGGCTGGATGGCCATCTGTTGGGAATGCTTTGATGGGTGTTCCTCCATAGCAGGGAGTTGGACTCACTGGCCCCTGTGGTCTCTTCCAACTCTATGATTCTATAGGGATATATTTAGGTTTAATAGCTAAGGCTGGAGGTGGGTTTGGAGGAAGGGAAGAGGGAACAGAGAAAAATTTATGTTATATCTGTAAGGTATAGAATTTTTGTAACGGAGAGAATGTAAATACATTTTTTAAACAAAATTTCCCACCAGTATCCTTCTGTCATGCTTTGCCTTCTGAACCCTCCTCCCAAGCCATTAGAGCTCTTAAAGTGCACTTTTGCAGCTGAGAAAAAAAAGGGGGGAGCATTGTCACTTTCCTGGACCTCCAGGGGGGAGGGGGTAATCTCTCTCCTGTAGCAGCAAAATTGCTGCTGGAGAGTGTCCAGCATATGCCTCTCCACCAGTTACTAATTGGCTGTGAAGATGCCTCCCAGTATATCTGGGTTTGTATATAGGAGGGTTGTTGCCTAAGGAGGTACAGAGTACCTTTTTCTTTGTTGTGTGCTTTCATCTGTTTCTGACTTATGGTGACCTTTCTGGGGCTTTCTGGGGCTGAGAGTCTGTGACATGCCCAAGGTCACTCAGTGGGCTTCCATGGCTGAGCAGAGAATTGAACTCTGGTCTCCAGGGCCATAGTTCAGTCCTCAAACCACTACAAGCACACTGGCTCTCTTTCTACCACTGCCTTAAAAGCACATACTTTGGCATACTAGGTCACAGCAGTTAGGTGATAAACAGGATGCCAGTCTAGAATTACAGCTTAAAGTGTCATTAAGGTAGTTTACCACCAAGGAGGAAGATGTGCTTGTGGAGTTTTCTGCCTTAAGTACTGAAATAACACAGTATGCCTTGAGTACCATTTTATTTATTAAAATATCACAACCAAGATCCAAAAATCTCAGGGCAGCCTACAATAAAATCAAAGTTTGGATAAATTTACTCGCAAAAAATTAAAAAGATAGTTTACAGTCTCAAACATTTGAAACTATGCAAATTCAAAACATGTACATAAAGTGACCTCCTCCACTGTTGCAAAGGTTCAGAGTGCAGAATCCTTGCAAAAGTGGAAGAACTGCAAATAATTTCCCCCATGGATCCCTTCCTGTTTCCTTCCAGGGCTCCCCCTCCCATTCCCTTGCCTTTTGTGTGCCAGGGGCAGGTGTGTGGTGGAGGGAAGCTCCAGACGGAAGAAGAAAGGCCTGTGCATGTGCCTTCCCTGTTGTTCCCTTGCCTTTTGTCTGGGCACTTGCATTCCTTCTCTGCACCCAGCAAAACACAAGGGAAGGGCGGGAGAAGAATGAGGGGGAGGCACATGCACATTTCACACACAATCAAATTTGCAAAGGTGAAACCCCTGATCGTGGAGAGAGGACTGTATACAATATATAAAAGAATAGAACTACCAAAATGTTCATTAAAAGTAGTGTTCCAACTTGATGCTGAAATGAAGTCAATGTCTGTGCCCATCAGGCCTTTATGAGGAGGGCATTTTACCACTTGGGTCCACAGCAGAGAAGGCTCTCGTAAGGTCCGGAATCAGTCGCGTAGGGATGAGGGGCGGGGGGGCAGTTCAACCCAGGCAGCAATGTTTTGGGGGCATTCCAGCCCATAGCCACGCCCCACACACAGTGGCCCCTCCCCTCATGCCACAGGCCCCCCCCACAAAATCCAAGCTCCACCACTGACCGGAATCCTTGTGGGCAGTTACAAGAGTGTAACCTAGTATTATACACTTGTGACTCTTTTGTATTCATGATCCCTACCTAGTCCCTCATTTGGGTGATACATATGGACTGTGAAAGTCCTTCAGTTGCCCCACTTACTGGGCAGTGGTCATTGTGATCAATGAGGGGGAGCTGTTTCCCTGTCATTCAGAAATCAACTGGCTAACAGTCCTACTGGAGGGAGGGAGAATTATGACAGGGGCTCTGCTTCTGCCTATCACTATTTAGCTCTTTCATGGGAGGGGTGGGACTGTTGATTAGCTGTTTCCAAATCAGCAGGGAAACAGGCTCCCATGATCTCAGCAGCTGCTGCCCAGTACGTGGGGATTACTGCGCTTATGTGTTTGTAACTCCACAACAGGATTCCAGCCACTATGTGTTGCTCCACAAGTGAAACAGAGGGCAACCTCTCTAGCAGACTTCAACCAGGTGTATATAGGGAGAAGTGTCCCTTCAAGGTCCCGAGCAGTTCAAGAACTTTAAATGTTTCCACCAACATCAGACCAGAAGCATATTGGCAGTCAATGCATTTCCTCTAAGATTACTGTTATCTGTTGTCTTCTAAAACAATTTTCTGGTCAGCAACCTGTTTGCTGCATTTTGTACCAGCTGCAACTTCCAGGTTGTCTTCAAGGGAAGTCCTACGTAGAATGCATTGCAGTAGTCTAAGTGGTAAGTTATGGACGCACACACTGTTTATAGGTTACCCCTATCCCAGAAAGGCCTTAGCTTTTACTGTGTACCTTCACATGGGAGATTGGTTATTGGGGAGGGGACACTATTTACTCCTCTGTCTCAGGCAGTCGAATATCTGGTGGTAAGGAACTGAGAAGGGATAGCTGATTTTGAGCATCTCTTACAAATCTGGCATTCCTTTTCTAATTCTTCCTGTTTGATACAGCATGGCTGCCATTCTCCAGCCAGCCAGCAAAGGCCTGATTGGAGCTGGCATATGCCTTTGTAATTGGTGGGATCAATGCCCCAATGCCCAAAGAGGGCAAATGAATGCTTCCATTTTGGAGTGCAACAAAATTCATCTGGAGGACTAATGATAAAGGGCTGTGTGACAGCAGATTTTGTCTAAATCTGAGGATCAGACACAGGGTTGTCTGTGTGTTTGAGCTCAGTAGTGTTTGACAAACAGTTTGTTCTATCAGTATGAAGCTTGTTGTGGAAAATACATCTTATGTTGGATATAATCTTGCCAAACTCCAGGAAAATCCAATTAAAATGGCTTGGACTATAGCTATTAATCCTAATCCCTCCTTGAGCTGGACATGTATGATAGTGGGGTTCACACAGCATCCCACGAGACTTCTAGGATAGCCTTTTTCTGAATTCTGCATTCTTAAAATTGCAACAGTGCCATCAACCCATGGATGTACCAAATAATTTCATGGAAGGTATATTAATCAGTGGGCTTACCCTAGGTATCCTAAAGAACGTGACTGGTCTTGGAAGCTAAACAGAGTCAACGCTGGTTAGTTTTTGAATGGGAGAACACTGGGTCCTGTAAGATATATTTCAGAGGAAGGAACAGGCAAAACCACCTCTATTCCTTGCCGGAGAAACCCCTATGAAATTCATGAGGTTGCCAAAAATGGACAGACAACTTGAAGACACACACACACAGGGCAAGAGCACCATCACACTCGAAATACTTCTTAAGGCTTTATTGCCACTATCCATTTAGTATACCTCGGTGTTTATTTGCACACCCCTCCAGGTATCTGAACAGAGCTGCCTAAGCCTAAAATATTGGGAAAAACAGCCCTCGGTGCTTATCGGTTTACCGCTTAAGATGATATTGTGCTACAGGAAGCCCCTTTCCTTGGCTCGGGGGAACGGATCGGCTAAACTAGACCTTCCTGGTAGGAGGAGAGGTTTCCTTCGGCTGTTCCTTGCAAGCTCGACCTCATTTTGTGGGCCCGTGAGAGGTGGTCCTGATCCGTCCCCGAAGGGCAGCGTGTGGACGGAGCAGATGCCGCCGAGGGGGGTCTCTCCGGACACGCCGAGGGCCAGGGAGGGGGAGACACGCGACCACCGGCTCGTCTTGTGTTGTCAGCCGCCGGGTGAGCCCATTGTCCTGACAAAGCGCGGGGGCAAACGGGAGAGGCTTCTGGGCAGGTCCGAACCCAGGTTTCCCGGGAGAAGTTTTCCTTCTGCCGCGAAGGGAGCCGCGGGGCGAAGTGTCACCTCGGGCCGCTCGCCCCTCGGGGCGGAAGCGGGGGCAAAAAGGCGCCCCTCGCATCCAGACCCGGACCCGGACCCTCTTCCTGCCAAGAAAGGAAGGAGCGCCGCGGGGACGGTGGGAGTTTTCGGGCTGACCCAGAGGCGCCTGAAGGGAACGGCTTCCCCTCGGAACCGGTGTTTGCTGTTCGTGAAGAAGCGAAAGTAGGCGTTCGGTCCGAAGGGGAGAAAAATGGGGCTTGTTTCTCCGAACAAACAAACGCACGGCTATGCCGTGGTTTAATATTTCCCTGTGAACTTCCTTGTCCACTTTCTCCCTCAGGACCCCCGCTCCCCGCCCGACCTTTCCTCCCTGCTTTCTCCGGGGAAAGAGCGCGAGGGAGGGAGGGAAGGAGGGCCCACCCGGACGGCCGCCGCCGCTCGCTCGCTCGCTCGCTCCCTCGCCCGCCCGCCGCCCTTGGCCTCCTTTCTTCTCCTCGTTCCCGGCTCCCAGGCCGGGGGGCTCCCGCCCGCCGCCCCGCTCATTAATAGGCGTCTCACCTGGCCGGCTCTCCCCCGCCGCCCGGCCACGCTCCCTTGGCTCGGCCGCCTTTGACTGCGCCCAGCCGAGCGGAGCCGGGCGGGGAGCGGGGAGCCGGGCGGGGCGGGGTTGGTGGCGGTCCTGCTCCTGAGGGGGACGGGCACGACCCTGCCGGGGAGGCGGCGGCGGCGGCGGCGGCGGCGGCTCCTCCTCCTCCTCCTCCTCCCCGGGGGAGATGCACCGACCCGGGCGGGCGGGGAGGCAGCCGATGCGCCCTGCCGCGGACGGTGTCAGCGCAGCGCTCGCCCCGACCCAGTGCAGGGCGACCATATCAGCCCTTCCTCCGGCCCTTCGGCAGCCCAACAACCCCCGCCGAGTCCGGGCGTTCAGAGCCGGAGCTCCCCCCCTTCTCTCCCCGTTCCCTTTTCCTTAAAGCCCAGAAACAACAAACCTGCACGTGGCTCGAGGGCAGAGCCGGGCCCGGGGAGCGAGCGGCCCCCCACCCCCCCGCTCCCTCGGCCCCGGCCCGACCGGCGAGGAGGAGTGGAACCCGTGCAGGGAGAGGAGGCGGCCGCCTTCCCGCCTGCGAAGCGGGGCGCTGCGGCGCATTCGCGCAAAGGGCAGCCGCGGCGGGTGATGGAGTGGGTGACAGCTGCAGCGCCAGCGCCCCGGAGGAAGGCAGGAAGAAAACTGCTGGCCTGGCAGAAAATGAATCTATCTTTTTGGCGGTGGCGCGCGCGCCTCCCCGGGCTGGCGGAGGGCGGGGGGCGCTTAAGGACTGTCAAAGCGCCCGGGAGAACCTGGAGGGAGAGGGAGAGGCGGGGAGAGGGAGAGCGAGAGCGCTAGAAACGGTCAAATTGATCCGGGATTTAGGCTGCACGGGGCACTTAGAAACTGTCAAGTGGCCCAGCAACAAGAAAGGATGTTTAGGAAAACTCTGAATGGAGGAAAAAGGGGCTCTTAACCGGCCCAAAGCAGAAGACCTGAGAAATTGCAAAAAGTGCTGGAGGGAGGCGGGGGGGGGGGAGAACTGGTAGAAAACCGCAGCAACGTCGCTTCTTTTTCTCGCTCTTCCATTCCAGTGTCTCTTAAAGGGCAGCCCCTTAAACCCCCAGAGCTGCCTAGATCAGCCCTTCCTCGTCTTCGCGCTGAATCTGCAAGGCATACGCGCGTCCCCCTCCTCATTTATGGCGAGGGAAGCTCCCCCTCCGCCCCCGCTTGCACGCCCCACCACCGCCTCGGAGATGCCTGATTCGAGCAGCCTCAGTCCGAGGGGGAAGCCAGAGAGTGGGCTTGGAAAGGGGACTTTGTTTCTTTAAGGGGCTGTCAGATTCCTCCTCTCCACGCCCCCCGCCCCCTCCCCACCCCCCGAGCCTCCGCGCCCCCTCCCCGCCTTGTTTCAAAGCGAGCTGCCAGCGTTTAAAAGGTTTGACACCGAAGAGGCGAGCGAGGCTGGAATGTTGCGCCGTGACACGCGAAGAGCGCGGCGAACTCCTCGCCAGTTCCCCCTTTGGTGACAGCCCTTTTGCCAGGAGATCTTTTGTTGCCTTCGCAGCCAATCAAGGCTTTTTACGACACAGTTCAGTTGGGATATAAAAGGAGAGTCCTTCTTTCTTCGCCCCCCCTCGCCTTCCCCCAACCAGCAAGTCACCCACCATCTCCGACCCCCAAGAACTTAGAGCCATCGGCAGAAGCGGAGGCGGCGGCGGCGGCGGCGGCACCCCCTCCCCAAAGCACCCGGCAGCTGCGGCCGATCTTCATCCCAAGGCCAAGCCGGGGCGCTTCTCGCCGAGAGAGAGGGAGAGAGCGAGAGAGAAAGGAGGAGAGGGGTTGGCTGGCTGGGTGGGGGAAGAGACGCTGGCCAGACATGCTGGTGCCCAAGTCGCCTGTGCTCTTCTTGTGCTTCCTGGTCCTGTCCTTGGAGTTCGGAGCGGGGGAGCCCGGGGAGCGAGGGGCGGCGGCGGCGGCGGCGGAGAAAGCGCCCACGGAGGGAGTCCCCCTGGTGACCGAGGGAGAGGATCAGGGCTGCCCGGTGTGCATGTGGCGGAAGCACAGCAAGGAAATGCGGCTGGAGAGCATCAAATCGCAGATCCTCAGCAAGCTGAGGCTCAAAGAGGCGCCCAACATCACCCGGGAGGTGGTGAACCAGTTGCTGCCCAAAGCCCCGCCGCTCCAGCAGATCTTGGACTTGCACGACTTCCAGGGGGACTCTTTCCAGCACGACGACTATCTGGAGGAGGACGAGTACCACGCCACCACCGAGACTGTCATCAGCATGGCACAGGAAAGTAAGTCCGGGCTTCTTTGTTAACCGGGCGGGACCGCGGGAAGTGGGGGGATCCCAACTTGGCGTAAATAGCAACAGCAACTTTCGCTGCCTCGGATTGGGGCGGGGGGGCGGAGGAGGAAGAGGCAGGAGGGGTGGGGAAAGGGGGCTTCCCAGCTGCCTAGCCCATCGCGCCCCAGCTGGTCCTGAGCTTTATTGTTGACTTGAGCCAGAGATAAGAGCCGAGCGCTGCCATCGCCAGAGACCTCAGGGTCCAAGGGAGCGGGGAGGCGCGCGTTCGCTTCTGCCTGGGGATGATGCTTGTGGAGGGGGGCGACCAGGTAGGAGAACGGCACCGCCAGCCCTCCCCTCCTCCCCCCGGGTTGCCAGGGTTGGTCTGAATCTCTGGGGCTGCCTGAGTCCCAGGTTAGCTCCTGGCCGAACTCTCCTTTCCGGTCCCCCGCTCACCCGGGAACGAGCCCCCGGAGAGGAGGGCGCGGATTGGTGCTCGGGCGAGTCCGAGGCATCATTTCTCAAAACAAACATTGGGCTTCCTCTTCTCCGATTGGAAAAATAAAAGGAGAACGCGTCCCTGCCCTGCTACCCCCTGTGTTGGAGGATCCCAAAGCGTTTCTTTAAGTTGTACAAAGTTCTTGGCCGACCACCTCTGAACGAAAGCTCTGCTTTGTGCAGAAAGCGGTTCCGTGGACTGCCCCCTCTCCATTTGCAATGTTGCACCGAACTCCTCTTCGCTGCAAGCTTTGTCGCTATGTTCTTTGCGGAGCTTTCTCTGGTTTCCAGCTAGGCTGTGGAAAAGAGGCCGGTGTGTGTGTGTGTGTGTGTGTGTGTGTGTGTACCTCGGTGTTGCATGAAGACTACTCTGCCAAAGCCAAATAAACCTTGGAAAGGTCACAGAGAGGCTCTGCCCCTGGAGCACACTTTGCCAAAGGTGTCATGGTTCTGAAAGGACTCTTTGCCAGCCGTGCTCTCTTGCAAGTGGGAAGAGGGAGCAGCATTGCTCAGCGCTGGAGAGTGTGGCTTCTTTTTCTCCCCCTGCCAAGTTAAGGCGTAATCCCTTTTGTGAGGTTCCCTTTCGCCAGCTGCAAACAGCTCGAGAAGTTTGCCCAGCCGGAGCCTTTGGAATATCCAGCTGCCTCCCCCATCATGCACACTCCCTCCCTCCCTGTGCTCTTTCTGGGTCTGCCAAGATCCATGGCCCTTTGTACTTCTCCCATTTATTATAGACTCGCATGGATGGCATTTTTCTTTTGTGCAAAAAAACAGTTAAAAATAAAGGTTTCCTAGTGTTTTGGGAAAACAAACAGAGTCACTGGGGGGTGGTGACAGTCTGGGCCTATGTGCTGTGCAATATTTCTTGTGAGAGTGCCCTTTGCCAAGTCTGTTCGTAAGCGAGTGGAATGTGAAAAACCCAACAGCAATATTTACCTCCATTTGGCACCTCTCAAGTTGGAACCTGGGTCAAAACATGCTTCAGGCGCTGTGGTATTTGGAGGTAACCCTGTTGTGATGGAGAATATCTGTTATTTTCTGGCCATGCAGTTAGTTAATCTGAAACGGCTGCCCCTTCTCCTTTTCAAATGTCACAGAGTTCCCCACTGTAGATTATGAGGGATAACATGTAGAGCATCTCAAGCTTTCTGTTAACTTCTCTGTGTGACAGTGGCAGAGTTTGGTGATGGTCGGGGCACTTTCTCTGGACAGGATCACAAAGAAGCCCTCAACTACAATGTAACAGCTTTAAAAAGAAAGTATATGCTTCATGTTGTCTTGATTCTTCTTTGGAATAATTAGGCACAGGTTCATAGAGGTGGATGGGGGGAAATCCTCAGCTATTAGCTTGATGGCAGCAACCTAAGCAGAGTGGCACCTCTGCATTTTCTCATTAGTCCAGTGTCAGCAGGCTAACACAGCTGAGAGCTGGGCTGGGCTGAGGTAGGACTCACAAGTAGGTGCCTAGGTAGCTTCCATGTACTGGATAGCAGCAGGCAAGGTTTTGTTGGGGCGGTGTTCTCCCCTCATGACTAGATTATATACTGTATTGTAGCAAGCACCAGTAGCAGTCTGTCAAAACAGTAAAAACCTTGGAATTTCAGTGGTACCACTAAAAAAAAGCCTAATTAAATATATGCTTCATCCATTCCAGTTCATTATCTAGGAGTCATCTGGAAGCACAAGCACATGGCTAGCTAGAGTTCTGCCTTATCCATCTTGAACACAACACCCTCCCCATATTATTCTAGACTTAATGAAAAAAATGTCCTGTGATGGAGAGTTCTTACTTCAAAACACAACAGATAATAGATACTACAAATCTTCTTAGAGATTGATCACATCCATTATTTGATGGCTGAAAGGTAAGTGATGACTTGCCTATGGGGATGAGCCATCACAGATACAATGCTATAGGTAGATCACACTAATCTCTCTCACGATCTTAGTGTATTGCTTTTCAGTAGAGTCTCATTCCATTCATTCAGTTGTGCTTCTCAGATCTATTAACCTGAAGCTAGGTGCTATCACCAGCCCACTAAAACCAGTGGGACAAGATAAACAATTCAAGTTAAATCCAGTTGCTTTCACTGAAATTTGACCAAGACTAACTTTAATGGGAACGGAGCTATCAAGTATATACTAGTCATTCATGCATGTGTGCATGTGATATATGTGTGCATGTATACATACACACGGCTTTTGTAGCTCCAACATTTCAGTGAGGGTTTAAATCAGCACAGAATGCAGATGATAGCACCAAGGGGTAAGTGTGCTGTGATTCTTTTGGCTGGTTATGTTTTTGATACTGCTGCTCAACCAATTTTACAACAGCCAGAACATGGATGCTAAATACTAGCAGTATGCCTGAATAAGAATGGTGTTTATATAGCAGTAGGAGTTGTTTGTTCATTACACAGCAAACAACCCTGCTGGCACAGTCTCATTTGACTCCAGCCATGACCCACATAAAAAGAACTACCTATGTGCACAACACTGCCAGCTCCTTGTATACCAGAGGAGGAGTTTGCCTGAATCTGAAAATATTTGTTGCCTTGTTCCTTTGTAATAATTTATAGGCATTTTTGTTATCATTTTGCAATTACCTTATAATCCTTATCTAATTCATATTTTGAATCTTAGGAAACCAGGGACATAAAATAAGGGCAAATGGTCACACATCTGTCAAATGTCTATAAACCAATAAGCTGCCCATAGCCAATGTCCCATTAAAATGTGCACCTGGATCATCAACCTAAATCCTTAAGTCCCAGTGCCCTGTGAACATCTGAGAGGGAGAGCAGTTAAAATGTCCCTGAAACTGCAGTTGGTTCAAACAGTCAGCAGAGATGGAAATGAGATGGAGATCCCTGATTTTTTTTTAATACTCTGGATCTTTGACTTCTTCAACCACAACAAGTTTTGTAAGTACTGGCAGATATGTTAAAGCAAAAATGACCCAGTGGTAGTGCTTGTGTTTAATTATGGAGGAATTTGTGCTGATTGTACCAGCTCCATAAGCTGAAAGAGGTATGTAATGTGTCAGAGGATAATAAGAATAATGTTCCACTGGTTATCAGTCAGATATCCAGACCAAGATATCATTAACAAAGTAAGAATGAGGCAAAAATTTAACTTCTTTGCAAGCAAAAGAGTGGTAGCACTCAGAAAATGTTCAATAATTAAAAAGCTCATGAGTACCATTAACTATGGTGGAATATCTGTAAAACACAGTTTGTATAGTGAATAAAAACAGAGAAGGAATTACAGCAAAAATGTTGCATGATGGGACTCAACTGACATTACACTTGATGAAAATACTTCTTAGCGTGAGTTAATCGTGCCTTCTTCATGATCACATCTTCTAGTCTATCTTGGCACTGTCTGTGACTCTACCCTTTCAGCTCTTTCAACTCACCTAATTATTTCTGAAAGTCTTCTGGGTTCAAGTAGGTTGTACTGGAAAGATTGCCTATTTGCTTTATTTTGCTCTTGTAAATGCATTTCTTTGGTGTTTTCTGTCCTCTTCCCAAAGAGTCCAGCAGGACAGAATGCAGTGTGTGTGCGTGCATTCCTTCAAATTGCCTGTCGACTTATGGTGACCTTATGAATTTTTCATAGGGTTTTCTTAGGCAAAGAATTCTCAGAGGTGGTTTTGCTAGTTCCTTCCTCTGAAATACAGTCAGCCCTCTACATTTGCAGGTTTCACTTTCATGGATTTGATTATTTGTGAGTTTCTCCAATCCCTGCCCCTGCCACCTCAAGTGCTTCTTTTCCAGGGAAACCCTCCTTCTTGGCAGCTCCAATTAGGCTGCACAACCCTTTAAAAACCTGTCTCTGGTCCTTCACTACCTGGCCAGCTAAGGAGAGCCCACAGCCCGATTCCTCAACTCCATAAACCCTCTCCCAATGCACTCCCACCCAAGGAAGGAAATGAGCAAGAGAGAGGAAGTATAGGGCCACCGTGCCTACTCACCCCCTTTTCCTCTCCTTTCACTGACCTGGTTTGGACCCACCATGCCTCACGCCCCTTCCTACAGACACACACACATATTTTGATATTTGCGATTTTTCCATTTTTATGGGGGTCCTACACCCCTAACCCTAGTGAATGTGGAGGGCCAGCTGCATAAGTCTAAATCCAGTGATGCAATTCCTGCCCTTATCACAAAGAGAAAATCACTGGCTCTGCATCCCTCTGTAAAGGAAGACAGGGAGGTGCAGGGCAAGTAACTGTTGCCTGTGCTTTTTTGCTATGACAGGCTGAAGCCAGGGCCTTACATCCCATTATATTGTGCCAATGCAACAGGCTTGGAAAAATATGTTTCCCTGCTTTTCTTTTTTCTTGAGATAGGAGACATTATGTAGAACTCAAGCTGTAATGCAAAGGTGGGAAACCTCTGACTCCCAGATATTTTGACCTACCACTCCCTTATGTCCCAGCAGAATGGTCAACAGCCAGGAATTGTGGGAGCTGTGATCCAAAACACCTAGAGAATCAAAGATTCCCCACTCCTGGGGTAAAGAATAAAGAAGACAGTGAATGCAGGCGCTTGACCATGCTGGATGTAGAATCTGCTTGAAATATTGTCCCATTCGCCCCCGCCAACAAATCCCAATGGAACTCCTTAGCTGGCTAGTTGTTAAGTGGAAGTGCAACACTGCCACCATCTTGGCAAGTTACTTAATCTTTTGTTAACAGAAATAATCGTATTTTAATTTGCTGGCTTTTTTCATACTAAAAGTTCTTCCATATAAGTTTATTTCTCCATTAAAATATGCCTTAAAAAGAGGGGGTGAGGGGAAGGGGGAGAATTATTCTCAGTAGGTATCGTCTTCTACAGGGTTTCCGTTACAGCTGCATGTTCTCCTTCATAAAGATCATCTTATATGCAATCTGTTGTGGTAACAGTTCATACAACAGTATTTCCTTGTGTTCAGACAATCCCCCAATAGGCAAGATGACCTTTCTTCCTCTATTATTATTTCTGTTTCTAATAACTATATTTCAGATTCATCAGAAGCATAATATTGCCACTAGAACTACATCTTATTGTGGACAGTTCTTTGTCTTTTCTGTGATTTGCTTTTATGGATTGTGAGCGGAGGAGAGATCAAGCATGAGATGCCATGATGCATTGCAGAAAACAATAGAAAAACAGCATATATTCTCATGTACCAAGACAGGTAATCTTCCTGTGACAGAATCCTTCAGATTAGAATGAAAGCTGGATCATCATTGTTTTTACTGTACAGATCCCAAGATTCTCCGTCACAATTAAATGCCATCCTTTTTTAAAAAGTCTTGAACTTAATCTAGACAATATGAATTATATTGATTCCTTAGTTCACATTTCCTCTATATTCTTGTATCCCCCTATTTTGGGGTCTACCTTTTTGGCTTGCCAGTTTATGATCCTAGTTACTAAGTAACTGCCTTTCTTGTTCGTGGTTTTGTGATATGAAACACTCTTTTAACAGCTTGCTATTGGCAAGAGACAGCATATTTGCTTTCTTGTATTCACCAAGTCTGCCACCAGTTTTGAAGATTTTTTTTTTTATTTGTATCCCGCCTCTCCGTATAGATTGAGGCGGCGAACAACTTACAAATGGCATATATTTCTATACATGCCCCCAAAAAGCTGGGTACTCATTTTACCGACCTGCGGAAGGATGGAAGGCTGAGTCAACCTTGGAACCTGGCAGGATCGAACTCACAACCTAAAAAAAAAAATTAAAAAATTGCCCTTTTTGTCTGGCATTCTTCTTGGAAGAGCAGTTTCCAAAAGGAAACCACATCCTTAGATCTAAATTCTGATGCCTGCTTCTTGTTCTTACAGATTTCTATGCTGGATAGAGAATCCAGGCTCCACCCATATCAGAGTCATCTATCTAGTCTTTATCAATTGGAGTGGAAGGATCCACTAGTTACTTATGGGGGGCCTAGTGGTTGGGTCATAATTGCCTATGGCCATATAAACCTGAACATATCTGATTTTAGAAGCTAAGTGAATTCAGACCATGTAGTATTTGAATAAGTTATCATGATATCAAATAGATTTGGGAAATTATCAAATAGATTTGGGAAACTGATCACCAATTGCCAAAGCACTGAAACAGAACAGTACATTCTACCTCTTGGTTCTCCAAGTAGCAGTACAGAATTGTTAGGTGACTTTTATTAGAAGCAGAAGCTCTACTTCAGCTTAAATCACATCCTTCAAAGCTTATGACTATCTATGAAGCTGTTAGAATTAAGGCTGAACTTTACAGTGTATGGCAGAGGTAGGCTTCTCTGTTTTCTTCAGTGAACATTTCACAAGATCAGCTTTACATTCTGGAGTGTCTTTTCTGAATCATCAGTATAGCCAATGTCAAGCACCATCTTGTATCTTTTGTTCATGGCAACCAATGGTAGTTTCACACTTCACAGGAAAACTTAGGGCTACAAGCCTAAGCAGATTCTTCTCCATTTCTAGCCCATGTTTCCCAGCCCTTGGAACATAGGTGTTATTTGATAGGGGTGAAGGACTATTCTGAAAATGGATCTTTATAGTTCTGGGCATCAAACACTTTGAAGCAGGGTTGTTCCAGGAGTGGAGCAGTGTGAAAATGCTTAGTGTTATACTGGTTTGTTATTATTAAGAAGCTGAGGTCTGTGGAAAAAGAAGAGTTATCAATACCAGTGGTCTGGCTGGCCTAATCAAATTGGATGTGCTCTGTCAGTAGATAACTCGGGTTCAAAGTAATAAGGCTTGTTTTCTGGTATTCCCAAATGGAATAAATGCATCAACCTCTTGTTGTGTGTTTTGAAGTTGTTTTCAACTTATGGTGACCCTAAGGTGAACCTCTCACAAGATTTTCTTAGCAAAATTTCTTCAGAGGAAGTTTGGCCCAAGGCTGAGAGAGTGAGATTTGCCTAAGGTCACCCAGTGGGTTTCAATAGCCGAGTGAGGACTTGAAGGTCTCCAGAGTCGTAGTTCAACACCCAAACCACTATGCCACATGGGCTCTAATTCATCAACTACTCGTCTCTAAAAATGGATTCAAAGGGACCTTGTAGCACCTGTAAGACTAAGAGAAAGAAGCCATTTCTGCACTACACTGTTATAGCGCTATTATTCCACTTTTACCATCCTATGGAATCCTGAGGTTTGCAGTTAGGGAGGGGCTTTTAGAATTCTCAACCAGAGAGCTTTTTGGCCTCAGTAAACTACAAACCCCAGAATTCCACAGGATGTTGAAAGTGGAATAATAGCACTATAACAGTGTAGTGTGGAAATGGCCTAAGTCTATGAAAGCATATGCTACTAACTTCTTTCTCTCAGTTAGTCTCAAAGGTGCTACAAGATCCCTTTGCATACTGATCTAGACTAACACAGCTATGTCTCTGAATTCTTAAAAAAAAAGAGAAGATAATCTTTTTCCCCCCCGTTTCACTGAAATTACTTTTCAAGCCAAGAAATGCAGTATGAATTCTGAACTTTAGCCTTCCTTTGTTGGCTGGGGACCCTGGGAATTGCAGTGTAACACATATGGAGGGTGAAAGTCAGTGAGATGTAGTGATCTAGCTGTTGGACTAGGATTCTTGGAGATCAGGATTTGAAATCCTGCTTAGCCATCCAAACTTACTGGATGACTTCGAGCAAGTCACACACTCAGCCTTAGAAGGCAATGGCAAATCCCCTCTGAATAGATTTTGCCAAGAAAACCGCATCAAAAAGTGTTGCCATATGTCAGAGTCAACTTGAAAGAACATAACAACAAACATTTGGAGGGTACCACTGTAATTGTACTGTCTCACTGAGCAAATTAAGAAATTATTTCCAGCAAAAGGTGTACGCTAAGGTATTATGGTCTTTCATTGTATAAAGCAGTAGTGGGCAACTTACTGCCTCCAGCTTGTGAACTGTGATGCCATCATCACTGATAACTGACAATGTACAGAAAGTCTGATGGGGTTTATAATCCAGTCCAACATCTGAAGGGCCCTAAGCGGTTCATACTTGATATAAAGACCTGTAGTCTGCAGCAAGAAGAGAAAACACAAGTGATCGTCCTTCCTTTCTTATTGTCCTTTGTGAATTTCACTGGCTATAGAAAAAAATCAGATCTATTGATATTTTCATTGGACTGTGAGAGGTGACAGCAGTGTTGTAAGCAAGGACTCTGCTTAAAGATCCCTTTGCCCCCTTGGGCCCTCAAATTATAGTCCTTTGACCCCTGAGTTTGTGAAGAGAGCTATTTACAGACCTGAGCACTGTTAAGACACAAAACAGTGTACAAATAGTGCATGCTGGGTACTCAAGGAAAAAGAATGCTACCCACCACAGCTCAAATAGATCTAAAATAGTGGGTCAGAACTCTGTGTTGGACTTAGCTTCCATGATAAGCCTCCTCAGAAAACTGCAGAGAAACTTAAGAAAATCAGAAAACTGAAAGCTATTAAATCCTCAAAAGGGGTGATTCACACTGAACTGCTGTACTTTAAATCAACTCAACATATTGCACACCTGAAAAAGAAAACCTAGTCTCTGGACCAGAAGATAAAATTACCATAATAGAAAAACCACTTCAGTAGACTTAAAAGAAAGATGTACAGTAGTTGGGAAGCAAGATATTTGATCCACAGAGAATACGTCAGTTCAGTCCTTTAATGTGAACAGTCACAAATTTCAGTGATACGGTTGCTGGCATGTGAAGTGAAATTAACAGACGCAGGGCTTTAAGCACAGAGGTTATATTGTTTCCATGTTTCCACCCATAGGATGAATAATCTCCATTTTGCTAAAAAAAAAAAAAGACTGATTATATCTAAGAATCAAACTGAAGTCAAGTATAGCATCAATGAAGTATTTCCTCTGCAACTGGATCCACAGATGATCCCTGTCCCATATAATACACAGGTATAATTTGGTTCTGGAGAAGAAGAGAAGGAATATTTAATGGTAGGATACAATGCCTCATTGTATGAATTGGGACATGTTTCAGAACCATAAGCTTGACATCTCTGTTCACCTTGCTTCCCTTTCATTAGAAAGACGGTTCTGGAAGGATCTATGATTCCAAATGTTCATGTGAACTGGGAGGGGAGGTGGCGTATGGTTTGGAGCGTGTGAAGGTTGAGCGGAAGGAAGGGGTGTTGGATGTGAAGGTGTGGGGGGCACAAGTGTGAGGAATTGCAGTAGGGAGAAGGACTTCCCTCCTAGCCAATTCTACAGCTCATTGAGAAATTTCCTTCTCTAGCATTAATAGACTTGGATGGCTTTGAAATTTTACTGCCCATAAAATCGGCGACACGCTGAGGCTTTTTTTCTATGTTAAACGTTTGCTGCTCCTCCCCACAACCATCCCTCTCCCCCCAACAATTTGTTCCCCCTCCCTCCAAAAAAAAAAAAAAGCCAGCTTGCACACACCACCCAGAGTGAAATTGACAAAAGTAGTCCAATCTGATTTTAATTAGCCATCTGGAATGATTCCCCTTGCCCTAGGCTTACTGGATTGTCTGGAGCTGATCCATTGGGCCCCCCATCCCATCTCCAGGAATCCTTCTCATTATTCCCCAGTCCCTTTCCCCTGGATGATAATTATGATTTTCGCTGCTCACACTCTTTCATGGAGCCACTGTCTGTGCATGCGTTAGTATTTTTATGGTTCCTGAACAGAAGGAAGGGAAGGTTTTATAGGCAGTGGGGCCATAAACCTTTCTGGGTCCCTGCTCCTCACTCCTTCTGTCCTGTCCTCCCCCACTTTTTTAATCTAAAGCGTACATTTCCCCCACCCATAGACTAGAAACTAGGGAAGGATAATTGGGTTCTAAACCATTTATTGGCTACCCGTGACCCCTGCTGACCTTTCGTTTGGGCACTGGAGGTGGGGAGGGGAAGTTAATGAAGTACCTTGAAGGGAGATTGAGGGGTGACAGTGTGAAATCCACCAAATGCTATTCTCTCTGCATCAGTACTGCATTCTGACAGTTTGGAGAAAGTCTAAAAACAACAACGAATTCAAAGCTGCTTTCAGACATAATTACTTTCTGGGCATATAGGTGTTTGTCAGGAAGAGGGGGACTGTGTTTTGAAACTGAGAGATATCAGCAGAGCCAGGGGTGGTCAGAACTGATACATGCTGGAGCAATGGGTTTGAAGTTGGCACTACAATGGATGGACAGAGTTGTGACTTCAATTATGTTTCTTTTTAACTAGTTGTGGAATAGAAAAATCTGTCCAAACAGAAAGAAATCCAAATACTGCACTGTCCTGGGAGAAAGGCAAAATTAATGGCAAATTCCACCAGCTACTGTTCCTGCCCTAGTCTTCCTGAAGTGGAGTTGTAATTTACATCCTACTTCCATGTGGAAATAACTACATAACTATATAATGATTACATCATCACATATGGAATTTTATGGAAATTCTAGGAGATCCTATGGTGAGAAATACTCAGCTAAGGGGGTTCATGATGGAGTTTCATAAAAGTGAGAGCTTGTAGCCAGTACCACAAATTCCGGTGACAGAGAAAAGTGGGAAGTGCATAAACAAACCAAGGTGGATGCATAAAGAGCTTTCAGAAAAGCTAAGATTTAAAAGGGGCAAACAATTAGTAAATATTGTAGGAAGAAAGTCAGGAAAGCTAAAGCTGAGAATTTGCACAGGCTTGCAAAAGGAGTTTAAAGTGGAAAAATAACGTTTTAATTAGTTATGTTCAAGGCAGGAGAAAGAAAAACAGTAGGGTCTGCTGTGTGGAGGAGACAGAAAAAAGCTAATCGGTAACAAAGAGAAAGCAGGGTTGTTTAGCTTTGCATCTCTCTTTTCCAAAAGGAAAACAGTGGTCAATCAGTGAAGGGGATGTAGCTGAAAACAGGTAAAGTGTTGCAGAGGATCACCAAGCACCTAGCCACTCTAAAGGAATTCAAGTCTCCAGGGCCAGATGAACTGCATTCAGAGGTCTAAAAGAGCATATAGATGTAATTTTACAGTCTGGGTCCATGAGAATTGTTGGAGATGGTGAAGTTTCTGGGAGACTGGAGGCAGGCAAATATAGTTTCCCATTTTTGAAAAGGGGAAAAAAGAAGGCCCAAACAACTATTGACCAATGGGCTTGACATAAATACAGTCATCCTTCCATATTCACTAGGGTTAGGGGCACAGGACTCCCGTGAAAAAAAACATGAAAACTCTAGGCCCTCCCAAACCATATTTAACACACAAAAAAGTATGATCGCCATATTCAATCCACCATAGATTCCTGTGAGGCATCAGGGTTCCTTCACAAGGCAGAAGTAGGTGGCTGTTGGGGCTTACTGCCACCTCCGCTGCTGCCCTACACCATTTTTAATAGGGACCTACAAGCCTCGTTCCCAGTTTCTCAGTCTCAAAAGGCTTGCAGTCCCTATTAAAAATGGCATAGGGAGGCAGCAGAGGTGACAGCAAATAATCCATGAATAATCAAATCTGCAAAAGTGAAACCCGCAAATGTGGAGGGCTGACTGTACATGAAAGATTCTAGAATACAAAGTTATAGAGTCAGTCTCTGAACACTTGGGAAAAAAGCCACAACTACAGGCAGAATGGGTTTCTCAAAAACAAGTCATATAAGAGAAATCATATCTATTTTTTTATACAGTATAAACTTGGTAGATCAGGGGAATGCTGTAGATGTAGTGTACCTTGATTTTAGTTATAGTTTTGATAATGCCCACCATAATATTATTGTGGAAACACTGGTAAAATATGGGCCAGATGATACTACTCTTAGGTGGATTTGTAGCTGGTTGATGGACTAAACCCAGAGTGCTCACCAATGGTTCCTCACCATCTTGGGGTGCCTTAGAGTTCTGTCCTTCGCCCCCAGTGTTTATAAATGACTTAGATGATGGAAAAGAGGGCATGCTCATTGAATCTGCAACACAAAGCTGGGAGGGAGTAGGTAATTCTTCAGAAGACAGAACTGGGATTAAAGATGGCAGATTGCACAATGGGTCAAGATTAACAAAATGAAGTGCAATAAGGATAAATTTTAAGGTAGTACATTTAGGCAGGAAAAATCAGATGTACTAGTATAAGATGGGTGACATCTAGCTTGACAGCAATGCATATGAAAACACTCAGGGGGTTTAGTAGACCACAAGCAAAACATTAATCAACAGTATGATTATATGGTTAAAAAAGGTCAAAGACTGCATCAGTAGAACTATACTATTCATATCAAGGAAAGTAATATTCCATTCTGCTTTTAGCAAATATCATCTGGAGTACTGTGTCCAGTTCTGGACAGTGCAGTTTACAAAAGATATCAAGAAGGCAGAAAGTTTTTAGAGGAAGATAACAAAGATGGTGAATGTTGGGGTAACCAAGCCTTATTAGAAACAGTTGAAAGAACTGGACATATTGAATCTGGACAAGAGAAGATTGAGAAGTGATAGATAGCTATCTTTAAATATCTGAAGGATTGCCATATTGGAGACAGAGTGAATTTGTTTTGTTAATGCTCTACAGGGTAGACGTGAACCAAGGGATTCAAATTATAAGAAGGAAGATTCTGACTAAACATTAGGGAGAACTTCCTGATGGTAAGGGGTGTGTGTGATTCCTTCACTGCAGCAGGAGTTGGATGGCCATGCCTCAGCTGTGGATGCCAACTCTTCAACCGTGGATTCTTGCCCTGGCAGGGGTTGGACTAGATGGCCCATGGGGTACCTCCCAACTCTATGATTCTGTGAGTGATGATGAATATTTGTTTGCAAAAATTTTGGAGCAGTTATTCCTTTGCTACATGGCATACTGGCATATGGGAATGGGAATGCTCTGCAGTGCAACTTCATAGTAACAGTTAAATAGTAAGTAGCAATTATTATCGATCGTACTAGTAACTACTGTAATATGTGATTCTACAAACCAATCTCTCACAGTCTTCTGCCCTCAAGATATATTGGACTATAATTCCCATCATTTCCAGTCAGCACAGCCACTGGGGAAGGCTCCTATAAACAATGGAAGACCAATTTATGACGTCAGTGGACTACCTGCACTTATATCTATTCCATAATAATTTCATATATGAAAATGAATGCAGTAGGGTTGCCATATCCCCAAGTTAGCTGGTTTTACCCCAGTTCTAGGTGTGCCACCCAGTATCTGTTTGGACCATCACCTGTCCCAGATTCCAAGCCTTCATTTTAAAAAAGTAAATCTCTAGCCCTTATAAAGCAAGGTGCGGAGGATATTCCGCAAAATTGTTCTATAAGAAACAAGTCCTCCCCTGCCTTTCAGGCCAGAAGGGAAGGGACAATAAGTCATGCCAGATAAGTGGAGGAATGCCCTGAAAGGGTGCAAGGGAGGGATCAGGAGGGAAAGGTGAATGAAGTGTGTGAGTGGCTGAGTTCAGGGAGAAGGGAGGGATGCATTACAAGACTGCAAGGAGAGGCAGGAAGAGGAATAGGAGGGAAAGGAGAGTGCAGTGGTGGTAGGGGATGCAAGAGGACGCAAGAGCGGAGGGTGGGATGTAATGTGAAGATATAAGGCAAGGGAAGGAGAACAAGGGATGGAAAAGTGAGTGGTGCAGGTGACAGAGAGCAGGAAACAGGAGGGATTCACTGCAAGGGCATGAGGTGAATTGAAAGAGGAGCAATGGGAAGAAAGGGAGAATGAATGGTGTGAGTGGCAAAGTACAAGAAGCAAGGGAAGGGCCTGTAAGGTGGAATTGTTGAGAGGCAGTGCTGCTCCAAGGTCACACAGTAAGTTCCATGACCAAGCAGAGATTTGAACTTGGTTCCCTCTGTTCCAAGTCCAGTAATTTAAACATTGTTCTTTCAGATTTGTTGTAGCTGTAAACAATGCTATGAATGGTAAATGTAGCAGATGAAAAAATGACACAATTAATTTATTGAATCTGCATAATTAGAATGTAAATTAGAACCATCTCTATGATTAGAATTTTCCAAATCTAAGGAACTGGAACACATCAATCCTAGGTTAGACTAGTCTCCGTCACTCTGCCAGCTAGAGTCACTTTAGTACAGGACAACCAAATTGACATGCTAGCAGTCATCCTTTAAGGCAGTGGTTCCCAAACTTTGTCCTCCAGGTGTTTTAAATTTCAGCTCCCAGAATTCCTGACTATTGGCCAAACTAGCTGGTGATTCTGGGAGTTGAAGTCCAAAACACCTGGAGGACCAGAGTTTGGAAACCACTGCTTTGAGGCATGTGGTCCTTCAGATATTGTTGAACTGCTGAACTGCTCCAAGCAGACCCACCTAGTGTGGACAATAGTGAGCAATGCTGGGAGATGCAGTTCAAAAACAACTGGATGGCCACATAAGTCCCATCTCTGCTTTAAGGAATGATTCTATAACTCCATAGAGGACTTCATATACGCAGGTGATGTCAACAAGATGACTTAAGTTTACTAACAGAGGAACAGTCATGACCAGAGTAACAACTGTGTTAAAATAAGCTACAGAGCTGGCCCTGCAAAGCTACAACTATTTCTGTATTGCTAGCTATCTAAATATTTCTCATGGAAAAGACTTGAGTGTGATACTCTGATTGTCTCCAGTGATTCTTGCTTCTCAAAACATAGTAACTGATTCTTCACCAGAAAACAAGGCAGTAGTACTCATATCCTCAACTTTAAAGAAATTCAAGATAAGTGAATTTGGTTGGTATAAGGAGCAGTATGTAGCCTCGGGTGTGGAAGATTTCAGAAGCCAGCCAGGGTGGATGAGAAAATGCAGTTCTTGAGTGTGCACAGGTCAGTTTTTGTGCATGAAAATTCTCATAGGAGAAACATGTGGTTTATTATGATTCAGAGATATACAGACCCTCTAAATAAGTTTCAGAACAGAACTCTTGTGCTCTTAATTGGACCCAAGAGACCGAGAAAAGCCCATGCTCAGGCAGATGTGATGATGGAACCCAGAGAATTTATATATTGATTTAATCCTCTGCAGTAGGGCTGGTACTTAAGAAACTAGTTTTGGCTCCACAAACATCACTGTGGGTATCTCAGAACTAGGCTCCTCTTCTAGCTTAGGCAGATAAGCTAATTGAACTATACCACCAAAATTGTGTCATTGTTATTTCATATTTAGACATTTTAAAACAATGACAAAAGAGGATGGAGGGAGGTGATTAGCAATGGACCCCCCCAAAGCAGATATAATATAGTCTACCTATTAAATTAATAAGGAAATTTTTAATCCTGAAGGAAGAAAGAGGAAAAGAAAAAGAAAAACTCAAACTGAAGCCAACTTGTCACTTAAAAATAAAATCCAAATATTTACCAGAATGTGAAGCTAGCCATTGATGAAAATGCCCACAGAGGAAGCAAATTCTTTGTCAGAAATGGTTACTGATATTGTGAGTAGGATGAAGCTGTTTGTGTGGATAAGTGTCTTCAGGTCTAGAAAATGTTGAACTTTTATTACGGTAACAAAAACAAGATGTGGGGCAGCTGCTTCCTCTCCAGTGTTTCTATCTTTCTTTTGTAGAAGCCACCTTTCTAGAGGGTAAACTGACATTGTTCATAGTGAATAAAATACTATACCTTCTGGTGTTTCCACCCTCAGATTAATCAGCCCTGATAGAAGCTTCAACTTTTTCAATGAATTGTAATGAGGGTCACTGGTAAATGAAAGCTCCCTTAAACATTCTGATCAGTAAAAGAGGTACATGTATATGCATGTGCAATGTGCATGTGAGTATTTGAAGAAGGTGAAGAAAGCTTGGGGCAAGAATGTGTGTATCATTAGGATAGTGTGTACTAGGCATGCTCATCTACAAAAACCTAAATGACCTGTGCCAGGTGTACCTATAAGAGTATCTGCTTTTCTTCTCTCTTACATCTCAAGGATAGCAAAGGAGGAATGACTGAACAGGATGTAGAGAGAGTTTCCTCAGATTTGGTCAAACTCAAGTTATGGAGAACTGTCTGACTTAAGAATTTTTTTTCTTCTGGTGGGCATCTGTTCTGTTGGACTGATTATTCTTATGAAACTGATCTCTTGTTTTTAATTTGCTGTCCTTCCCCCCCATTCATGTTTTAAATTTTCCTGACACGATTTAAGGATTGATTTTTGCAGAAATATTTTTATCCTGAAACAACTATATTGAACAGGATTCTGCAGCTGTGGTGGTTTTCATTTGGAGTGAGTTTTATGAGAAAGCATCCACGAGTTAGTGAAAATGGGTGAGACTTATGGGTTCAGTCTTAGTAATACCATGGTCCGTACTTGTAACAAAATTATTAAAGGAAATATTGTAAACCATATTCCACCTATGACCCATAGAAATTTCAGTAAATAACTAATGGTAATTTATAGTTTACAGACTGAGACAAAAACAATGCCATTGAACTGAGCCTCTGCATCTTTGATCTAGCTCTAACACTTTACTAATTCAATATAAACTACACTAAAAGTCTTGCACTTCCAACATTTAGGCCAAGTTGAATAGCTTCTTGCCTTCATTGTTGTTGTGTGCCTTCAACTCCTTTCCAACTTATGGCAACCCTAAGGTGATCCTATTATGGGGTCTTCTGGGAGGCTGAGAGTGTGTGATGCACCCAAGGTCACCCAGTGGGTTTCCTTGCCTTTAGCCTTCCTGGATTTCATGGAGCAGTGAGTTAGATTCATCCATCCATCTCTCATTAAGATTTGCTGATTAAATTGCAATGAGGATGGAGAAAAATTCAATGAAGTAGAGCATCCAGTTCTGAAAACAGGCTTTTGGAGGGGGAGGAACCTAGTCACATTTCATGTCTCATAGTTGTTTTCCTCCCTCCTGTCCCTAACAATATGTAGGGAATGGCTAGGGTCTGGGCACAGAACCATGGACAGCACCCTAGCAAATTCCGGGGGCGCATTCAATTCCACTGGGACTACAGAAAAATGAGCTGGAGGAACAGAGTGTGACTTATGTTAAATGAAGGTGTTACTGAATTATGCCTACAAACATCCCTACCTCACTGAACAGCTCAACATAACAAACCACACAATCTGAAGATAACAAACATGGGGAAACTGAAAACTAGCATTCCCTTGCTTCCAAGGCCAGATTGTGTACCTTTCCATGCTCATAGCTGCCCTTTCTACCTTAGTCTCAGGAAGGCCTGCGATTGTGTTTTCCATAGCTAGGCTTAAAACATGGGGGGCAGAGGAGGAGTTTTCTGTCACTTGAAGATTCTGCAGAGATTGGGGTGGGGGAAGAGACATTCCCAGGGGAGCACAGCATTAATTTGGGACTTGTGCACAGCAAATTGCCTTGGGCATTTGTTAGCAGCGGCCTTCGCTCCTGGTCGGCTGTGCAGGGAGAGGCGGCTGGTCCATGTCTTGACCTTTGCGTGTTAGCAGGGCCTGCAGTTCATGGCGCATGCAGCTGCGGGTGATTAAGCTGAGCAGGGTGCACCAGGCAGGGGCAAGGGGGCACTCCTACCTCAATGTAACCCAGATGACTGTGAACAGATGAAGAGTATAGGGGGCTCAGACACTGTGTGTTGCTGGCTGATGCTATGAAGTGGGAATGTCTCCCTCTCACACTCCTCACCTTATCTGCATAGTGAGAGAACTCAAAGCCAATCACTATTCTGTCTGTTCTGATGGAGGGAATCCTCCATTCTTCTTTCTGGGATAAGGGAGTATGAGATCTCATGTCTACAGCAGTTTGGTCTTTAGTAGTTCTCAGTCTGCCCATCTTATGTATGCTTGAGGCATTTATCATGGTCTAATTGATGTAGGAGTTTTAAAAGGGAGCCTCAATTCAGCTCTCTGTCCAAATTGTGAGAAGGGGAATTATTCTATCTGAGTCCCTTACTTCTTTGCTGGGATGAAAAGATTTTTATCTCAGTCTGAGTTCTAACTATTTAATTTGATTTTTGTCTCTGTTTGAATCCTAACAATCTAGGGGTTATTAACTCAGCTCAGTTAATAGCACATTATCTTCAGAGATGGTTTTATTTTGCCTATGTATACCTTATTTCTTCAGTAAAGTTCATAACTGTTAACAGGTGGTCTGGATCTGACAATTGCCCCTGCTGAGTATATGCATCTATTTTCTTTACCTAAAACTGCCTCCCACTTTTCAAAGCAGTAGAGGTTCCAGAGATAGTCCTTCCAGAGAGTCAATCCCCCTGGAAAGAAATACTGTTTGGGAGCTTATCTGTTGACAGATCTATAAGCTAAGCCTACGGCACCAAGCAAGCATCCAGATAACTGATCGCTTTTCAGGCATCATCATTTTTAACCAATAGCAAATAGCATCTCTAGGGTTCCCTCAAGATCTTTCTTGACAGACATATGTTTTTCCCCTTCTGCTTATATTTAAATTTACCAAATTATTCTATTCTATAATCAAGGAAGTAGGATGTGTTCAATAAATAGAATCCATTAGCCATCAAAAGTTATGGATAAAGCCTTCAGTGTTTTCATGGGAAGCATATTTAGCCATAACTAAACAAAAGCATAGAGAAAATCTCCTGATTTTGCAAAGGAATAACAAGCTTTTTGTCATATTCTTTAAGAATATAATTTTTACTTGAGCTAAAGTGTCTCTCGATGAAGAGCCTTTTAAAACTGTAATGTATTTAGTCTTCTGTTGCACATATATTCCATTTCCTGTCTTTTATTTTCTTCAGCCTATGGTGAATCTTTTACTTTGCTGCCTGTTGTTGTGAATGTTTGTGAGTCTTTGTGGTATTCCCTCCTAAAGGGATATACACACAGTGAAATAAATGAGTAAGGTTTTGCCTGCTGTAAACACCTTGCTTGTATTTGCTACATTGTCAGTGCAGGCTTTGGGAAAATTTCTGTCTTTCAACAGTCCATCTATTATATATCCATGAGGAAAGCTTATCTGTACCTCCATATGTCAAAAATTATACCATCTCCCCAAACTTTGGATAAATAAAAAATGACAATGCCTCAATTAGTGTTGTCAGTTTATAATCATTTACTCACTCACCTTCTCCTCTTGTTCTGGAATAAACGGAAATGTTGGTGTTACAGCAGGCACAGGAGGATGGAAAGTGGTGGAGGAAAGGGGCAGGAATTAAAGGAGTTGCATCCTCTTTGGTTACTTTGAGCTGTTTAAAAACAAAAGCAGTATCCAACAAACAATTCTTTGGCTGGTCCTTTGAAGATTAACATTATTCCCTTCTCAAATGTCTACTTCTTTTTTGAAAGAAATCTAGTGGTTACAAGGAAAGGAAAGCGTGATGAAATTGCATAGACTTACAGGTGAGAAAGCAGGTGAAACTGTAATTGCAACAGAAACAACTGCAACACACCAGTTCATGGGAGAAGGGATGTGGATATACAAGATATTAGATATGTGGGTAGATCAGCCAATATTGCCATTCCAGGCAATTGGAAGGGGAATGAGGCAAGTCTTGCCTCTTGTTGAACATACCACAGGCCATGAGGTGATACTGGTTAAAGTACTTGATAACTGCAGTGGCAGGTATATATACTTCAATGGACTTAAAATGGGGAGAGGGTGTCCCAAAAATCTTTTCCTTTGGCAACATTCATTTTTGTGAAAGAAACACAATAAGAGAACTATTCAGACTGAAATTGTAAATGTGCTATCACAAGCCATTAATTGGTAAACTGTGCTCTGCTATAGAACATTACATTCTATTTCAGCACCCTTCAGATCCAAGAGGAAATAAACAACTAAGCAGTTTATCAGTAGAACATAGCTTTTCTGGATCAGTCACTAGTAACTGAATGAGAAACATAAAGGATACATGATAGAGAAAATATCAGGGTACTACAAGGATCTGCACCACTACTGCGTGGTCTGTTTGTTAAAGAAATTGAGAAATATCTGATACTGGATGGTAGGAAAACAGCATTGAGACAAGGTAATGCTCTACAGACTTATAAACTACCTAAAGCATCAAGCGACTTCTTAGAGAGGATAAAATCTGAGTTAGTAGATAGACATGGATAGAACATGTGTCTATATTCTGGATAGATTAAATAACACACAAGTCTTGTGATAGACTATATTTTTAGGGCAACAAACATCTCTGAGCCATAGGGTCACACGAAAAGAGGAACCTGCTAAATAAACTTCATGTGCTATATTGCCTTCTATGGAGAGAGCTACACAGAGGTTATACTCCCACTCCAAGGCAGACAATAAAGTACTGCCATTTAGTAAAAGAGATGGAAATTGTTATTATGGGTAGTTTAAACACAATCTGACACTTGGCCCAAATCAGTTTCTCAAATAGTTTATGAAGAAATCCTCAAGTGGTGGTTCACTGCAGTATTAGTACAAGTCTGGGAACAATGGTCATACCATTTTATTCAACAAATTGTCAAGCAGGTCTTTCCTCTTGCTTATTTTCTAAGCAACTATTTGATGACAGCTGGATAGAATATGAGTGTCTAACTGTCTTCGTTTTCAGAATCTGTGATGGAAGTTTACAATTCTTGTCAGAGCTATTGATTTCTGAGCCATTATAACAGAAGCCCAGAAGTAGAGAAGTTTCCTTTTTGCTTTCTGAGGAATATCATAAGCTCTGATCCCATTGCTAAGAATAGTTTTTCCTTTGGTCATGGAAAGGTGTGTATCTTTCTGAGCTCTGATCAGATGCTCAGTGACTGGATGGCCCCTGTGGTCTCTTCCAACTCTACATTTCTATGATTCTATGATTCTATGATTATTCCAACCTGGGGGAGAAATGGGAAGGGATTCTGTAGTGTCTTGGCAGGAGAAGTTGGACAGCATTTTTTCATTAACACTTTGATGTTAGCTCATGACTTAGGAAACTCTGTTATTCACAACTGTGAGATTGCAGTAACTCCTTTAGACTTATGCTTGGGTCTTCGCGTGTGCTGATGCTGCCTGGTTCTTACTGTGTTCTGATATTGCTCCTCACGGGACAGTTTGGACAGGACAGGAGCTGGTCATCGCTCTCCATTGAGCCTACAAGAGCCACTATAAGGCACTGACAAAGAATTCCACCTCAGATACCACAACCACAAAGAGGCTCCTCTGCCAAATGGCAGGCTAAAAATGAGGAAATTCTGACCCATCCTTGAGTCAGATTAACAATGGGGCCCTGACTTAGGACATTGTGCTGAGATAAAAAAAAAAAAGAAGGGAAATTTGTTGCCAATTACAACAAAGCCCTAGTCCTTGAGTCCTAGTATCAAAAAAAGTGCTAAGTGGTGGGCTGAACATGGAGGAAATGAAATGAAAAATAGTAGAATTCTCAGGTGAAATCAATATTGAGAAACATGTGCTGAATGGTGGACTATCAATTAAAAGAAAACTGAACTTTTTTTCTAAGCAGGAAAATTCTGGTGCATACCTGCATTTGTTAATGGCCAAGTACTGAGTATCACTAGTCACACTAAAAACAGAAAACTGGGAGGGAGAGGCAAGCAATATCTGATGCCAATTCAGAAGTGAATGTGAGTTGGTGGGCAAACTAATAATAGCCAAACACTGAATCATGGACTGAGATGGGATAGACCATAAAAGCACTGACAGATTTTCTTTCTCATGCATGATCTGTTCATGGAAACTCTGATGAAGCTGTTAATTAAAGCTGTCTATGTTGAATCATCTGCTTTCTTTTCCAAGGCAGGTCAACTGGGCTTTAACAGGGAGAGAGGACTCATTTTCACCTTTGCAGGATTTTTTTGGAATGTCTGCCTCCTACTGGCTGGACCAGAGACAATATTCACTGCAGAAATATGCCTAAATTCAGGTTGAAGAGATATTTGGAATAATTCCAACCTGGTTCTGAACATTCTAGGTATCTTTATACAAGAGCTAATACATTCTGCTAAAGTTTTCAGTCTGCTGCAATCTCTTTTGCAGCTGGCTGGGACATCTTTACTCTGTGTGCTAGACTACTATGGAGCCACTAAATAGCTAACATGTTCCCTTTGAAGGTGACAGGGACAACTCTATCTTAGTGTTGAGTACATGCCTTGCATGGATAAGGCCACAGGCACACTGCTTGGCATTCTCCAGTTCTATTTGGTAAAGGACCAACAGTACAACATGACTATTGTCAGACTGATAGATTCTGTCTAAGGGTAGCTGCATGTACAGAAGAACAGAGGTGGTGGAATACTGAGATGGCAGAATGAAACCATATTCAAGGTACAAGTGGGTAATCATTTTTCGAACACTAGCATACACTAAAAGCTCCTTGCTAATAGAAAACAAATCAAGATGGCAAAGGATAGGTAAGGATAGGTTCTGCCTGGCTAGTTTTCTGTTTTCAGAGATGTTTTTATGTGGAAGAGCCCTGAAAGGAAAGTCCTGTACCTGAGCGGTATCTGCCATCTAAACACTCTACTACCCATCCTCATTACATATTCTTGCATACATAACCCAAACTTTACATTTTGTGTAACCTGAAGCATGGATAAAGTCTGTTTAGGGCACTGATGCAGGATCACCTTTGGCCTTGCTTCTGTACTTGATCATAGAATCATAGAAATGTAGAGTTGGAAAAGACCCCAGGGGCCATCCAGTCCAACCCCCTGCAATGCAGGAACGCCCTCAAAGCACTCCCGACAGATGGCCATCTAGCCTCTGCTGTAAGCTCCTATTTGTGGATTAGAAATGTTTCAGAAAGATGTAGTAGACATTTTAGTAGTAGTAGATGCTGTTTAAGCACTTTGTCATTGAAAAAAAAAAGATGGCTGTATTGTGACTTGAGACTTCAGAAAAGAACTAGATTAAAAATCTAATCTAATTTCTATTACATGATATTATGTCTCGGGAATACAGGAATGATTGTAGGTTATGTATCTATTGTGAAAAATGAAACAATGGTTGTTAAGACACACACACACACACACACACAAACTGAACAGAGTCAATCTGAGCCTTGGAATAAGGCCCTTCAACATTCTCTAGTCATGTTTGGCTCACTTAACTGCTCCTGCTTCCAGATCCATTCATTCTACAGTTCTGCCTATGCAGCTCTGCCAATATGTTCTCCCTGGTGTATTGTTTCCCTGTGAGCTGTATACTGAGGACAGGATCAGAAAACAACTTTATTATATCAGCCCTGCTTCCACTTCTGTTCCCCTGCATGCATTGCCAATATATTTCAGCATTAATTAAGGTGTAATCCTTAATATATTTACCTATGTGTAAGCTCACTAATTCAGTGGGTCTTAGTTTTGTGCTGATACATACTGCTTCTTAGTAAGAAGTATCAGAATTATTTGGTAATGTGAGAACTTATGGTGTATCCCAATAGATCTTTGCTAGAGAGCAGATTGCTTCATAACTAATATATACCTTTGGCAAAATGCTGGAAGAAGAAACTGACATATTTGTACACTTTTCTATAGCATCAGTTACCAAAACATTATTCTGTTCAGGCAGGCCCAAATGTACCTGGAAGTTTGTGCAGTTTTATGTTGCTCTGTGCCTTCAAGTTGTTTCCAACTTAGGGCGATCCTCAGGTGAACCTATCAGAGTTTTCTTGCCAACTTTTGTTCAGAGAGGGGTTGCCATTGCCTCCTCTGAGACTGAGAGAGTGTGACTTACCCATGGTCACCCAGTGGGTTTCCATGACTGAGTGGGGATTTGAACCTCAAACCACTACACCATGTTGTATACTAATATATAAATAAGACCTTGGATCCTGAGTTTCCTTTGTTCTGCCAGTAGGATCATTCTGAGTGTAGTTCTAGTCATGGGATGCCCTCACCAACAGGAAGGGGTTTCCACTCCTTCCTGTCTTAATGTCTTGAAAATCTGCTCTGGAAGCTTGGGTTCGAGTTGATAGTGAGAGGAAGAAGATGGAGCAATCCTTTGGGGATCACAAGTTTCTTTTGTGAATGTGAAATGGGATTTCAGATGCAGGTCATGGGCCTCAATGTGTTTTTACATGTTTAACTTATGCAAGGAGCAGTGCATTTGTATGTGTGTATCTGGTTTATCTAGATGAATGATTTCTAATTTTATATTATAGAACATCATGTTTTTTACGAATGCCAACCTGTTGATCCTACCCAGTCCAGCCCTTTGGGTCCCACCATCCATTGGGATCATAACAGTTTTCCATTTTCATGGCTAACAGTTCTCCAACTGAGAGTCAGTGTTTATGTACTCCTGTCTTTACATTCTTGGGATACGGAAAAAATAGCCTTCTATTTTATAAAAATTCAGTTCTCTGATTTTACATCTAGAAGAAGCTATAATTATAAATTAATACCTGATTGGACAGTTCAGTGTTTACAATTTTTGAAGCCAATTCACACAGCTAGTTGAAGAGTACCTTATTACTTGTCTTGATTGCCACCAGTGGTAGGCACTAGCTGAAGCAATAAAAGCAAATAAAAAACAAACAACAACAACAACATGGAAGCTGAATTGTGATAGCAGGTTCAGATAACGTTATCATACGACAGCCACAGTTATTACGTGGTAGTCATAGTTATATGAATTGCTCCTTAGACAGAAGTCCCCAGTTAAACTATTGGGGGAAAAAATTGTGAAGAAGTTCTGCTCACTGCTTCTCTCTCTGTCTTTCTCTGCCAGCGGACCCTGTGGTACAGATTGAAGGCAATCCACACTGTTGTTTCTTCAACTTCAGCCCCAAGATAATGTTCACCAAGGTAGTAAAGGCACAGCTATGGGTGTACCTGAGGCCTGTTCAGCATACCTCCACAGTCTACCTACAGATCCTGCGCCTCAAGCCAGTGACAGAGGATGGTAGCCGCCACATTCGCATCCGCTCACTCAAGATTGACCTGAATTCACGCATTGGCCACTGGCAGAGCATTGACTTCAAGCATGTGCTGCAGAACTGGTTCAAGCAGCCTCAGAACAACTGGGGTATTGAAATCAACGCTTTTGATCCCAATGGCAATGACCTGGCTGTCACCTCTCTGGGGCCTGGTGCTGAAGGCCTGGTGGGTAAAAAGGAATGCCCCTTGCCCTCTCCTTTCCCCATTCCAGCCCCTAACTTTAAGGTGGAGGCCAAAGAAACATTATGGCTGCAATCTTGTATGGTTTTGTGTAGCATAGTAGGTCTGTACCTATGCTAGGCTGAGGCATATAGCACCCTCTTTGACTTGCTGAAGAGCCTCTGAAGCTCCCCTAGATGGTGGCTCTCTGCTTTGTGGGAAGCAGGCAGGATCACAGAAGCATCTGACTCTATCCTTATAGCTAGAGACAAGATGATGACAACCACACTGAGACCTCCAGAGGACCTCAGCGGATCCCAGTACTGATGTTATTGTGTCACATCTGCCTACAGGGCTATAGTTCTGTAATCCTTCCCACTAAGGACAGAATGGCCATGGGGTGGGTAGGTTTAGAAGCTGTTCAGTAAGTTGGAGGGGAGGGCTTTGGGCACTGTTGAAGGAGGAAGGGAATACCAACCTCAGCAGCACTCAAAAAAAGGACATATACACACATAACAGAAAAAATTATGCATGTGTATGTCCCTAACAGGATGCCAGGCTAGATTTCTTAAAGTAGCTTACAAAAAAAAAATGGTCACTATGAGGAGCTTTTCAGGACATATGCAATTCTGAAATTCTTGGCTTCAGTGTCCTACAGCAGCACTAGGGTAAACTAAGCTCAGAAGGAGGCAGGAGGAGTTCAACAGGGTGCTCTCTTTAGAATGAATGTTGAGTCAGATGTTTCTATAACTCACTGTTCTGTTACAAAGGTAAGGTACCACATAACCTCCACACCACTATTGAGTTGCCTGTTGGGTTGGGAGCTGTGTGTTCCCTTTCTTTTCTGTTGGTATTCTGATGGCTCCAGTGATGGACAGCCTTTAAAGGAGTGGAGGAAACTCCTGCTGCCCAGTTGTAACTAGAGGGATGTAATGCTACTGCATGAAGGTCAAGGAGGCTCTTTCTTAACAGGTCATGATGCTGGCTTTCCTGGTGAAGACTTCCCACCTCTTATTTTGGGGGTGGGCCTCCCAGTCCCCGTAGGAAATAAAAAAAGAAAACCTCCAAAATGGTGTCTAGAAGGTGTGGAAGGCATTTCCACCAGGTCTGAAGCCCCCCTGGGATTCCCCAGGGGTCAAAACAAATTTTTGCAAATTAAAAAAAAAGCCCTCAAAATGTCCCAGAATGCTCTCTTAGGGTCCAGGAAGGCCCCCAAACGAGATGAGAATGCCCCAGTGTCTCCCTAGAAAGTGTTTGGGAGGCTCTGGGACAAAAAACATTGATTTTTTTTTCCAGAAGCAGGTGCAGTGGGGTGTAAGGCCCTCCAAGGTCTCCTGAGAAGGGCTAATGTGGTGCTCTAGTTGACCATCCATCTTATTTGATCTCATCCCTATTAGAATGACAAAGAATTGCTAGGGTTGTTTTTTTTTTAATAAACCATGATGTCATTGTGTATTTTGATGCTACTGGACTCTGCTATGTCAGTAGTCTTCAAACAGCCCTGTACAAAAAGCCCTCTTGAGTCCCATCTTTGTGGAAAAGTGGGATAAATTCTAATAAACAAACAGACAAATAAAATCCAACATAATACAAGTTTTTTCCAGTTACAACTCAGCACCTCTTAGTTTTAGAGACTAGATTCTAGGTTCAGCACTGCCTAAAATCTAGAATGGTATTCACATGAGTAGAAATATAAACAAACAGTTGCATTCCAATCCATACTAGCTTAGCCAAATACCATTCTCATAAATTAAGAATCTGGCAAGATATTTGCTTATTTATTGAATTACTGAAAGAGATGTGTGTTAAAAATTGTTGAATTCATCTATCTGATGATTCTACCTTTTCTGCTGTCCTCCTTAAACTATTCTTTCATATTAGTCATTTAATAAATAATCAAGCTGAGATTCAATTTGTCTTTGTTAGGACCTTTACTTTTCATGTACAAAAATTATCATCTATACACCCATATTTTTATCTTTTATCTTTATTTTGTGATTAGTCGCTTGAAGGTACTTATTTTCAGCACGCATCTCTAATCAGTTCTTTTATCTCTAATTAGCTCTTAAACAGTGACATACCATTTTTGTAATAAAGGTGCAAAGACCTAAATCCAACTGTTAGTTCCAACTAGAATTGAATCAATGAATCAATGGAATCTACATCACTGGTACCAAATTTCTATTGATTCAACAGATCTGCTGTAGCTGGGATTGACAATTGGATCTGAGTCTTAAGTATTTTTAAAAAGTCATATAAATATGTGTACTCTCCATATTCTCCATGGAGCTCCTTATATTTAACATTTTCAGCTACGATCTAAGGCTTAACTGAGTATTCTGACTACTACAGGCCAATAGATGAATTTAATCAGCATACACATTTCAATTTGATTTTCTAAAATATTTTGCTGGCAGCAGCTGGTGGTCAAAATCCCATACTACATTTTGTCTTGCCTAGTATACCAAATTTGCTAAAGAAATGCATAAATACCAGCCAATATTCTAGAGAAGCTACATAACTACCTTAACTACACAGCTAATTAGCATCTTCTGTGCCACTCCCCCCACTCCTGACTTCATGGGCAGCAGCCACTGCAAGTGACAAAGGTCTGTTCTCCTATCAACTGGGACACAGCAGACTGATGTTCTCACCACCATTCCACAAGCAATCTCTGGTAAGACAGTTAGAAACAGGATCTTATTGCAATTGCTCCTCACAGTGGAGACTGCTTCTGGGAAGGGGTGGGAACTTCAGGCTGCCACATCCTGATCGACAGGAGAACAGATAGACAGCTATCATTTGCACCTGCTCGTTTGCTGCTGCCCAGTAAATGAGGATTGAGGGACTTTTACAATTCCTAAGTATTCCCTACGATATTGAAGATGGGGGACTGGGAATATGAATCAGTTTTGAATGGGTAACTCTAGGCTACACATTCATAACTGTGACTGTGAATTCCAGACATTGTTTTTAATACTGGCTGCTTAAAGTAAGCCTATGCTCAATCTTTCTAAAGGAGAAAAGGTAAGAATCAAGGTTACTTCTGAGAACTGGATCAATGCCTGAAAGCTGATAAGGAATACTAGGACTGGGGTTAAGACAGTGTCTCTGCAAGGAAAGATAAGGAATGGGCTGGACAGAATGGGATAACACTGGATAAACGAATGTACATTACCATTGGTTTAAAGCAGGTACAGTAACAGAGAAGGACGGACAGATGGGGCTAGCAAAATGGATTATGGCTGGGTGGCTAATGGATCTGACATACTTAAACTGTACCTGTGAGTGCTGTGTCTCTTCCGTGGTTATATCTTGTCACCTGGACATACACAAGCAGAGATTTACACTGAATATTTGTGTTTTCTTCCTTCTAATTCTTCTCTTAGCACCCCTTCATGGAACTGCGTGTGCTGGAGAACAACAAACGGTCCCGTCGGAATCTGGGATTAGACTGTGATGAACACTCAACTGAGTCTCGTTGCTGCCGTTACCCACTGACGGTTGACTTTGAGGCTTTCGGCTGGGATTGGATTATCGCCCCCAAGCGGTACAAAGCCAACTACTGTTCAGGCCAGTGTGAATACATGTTCATGCAAAAATATCCTCATACCCACTTGGTGCAACAAGCCAATCCACGGGGGTCAGCAGGGCCTTGCTGTACACCCACCAAGATGTCCCCCATCAACATGCTGTACTTCAATGACAAACAGCAGATCATCTATGGGAAAATCCCTGGGATGGTTGTTGACAGGTGTGGATGTTCTTAAACCCCCTGCCTATCCTGTTACTCCCTTCTCTTGATCCCCTTGGATTCCTGCTTCAATGATGCACCCTGACAAATAGCATTTTAAAACATTTTTGGAGAGAAAATGATTGTGGGAAAAGAACAAATGAATAGAATTGTATTGAAAATCTCTGAAGTGACAACATGCGCTGTGCAATAATCAAAACAGACGTCACATTACTGGAAAGTGGATGAGTTGGCTTGGATCAATACTTTCCTCCCTGAGGCAGATCTGAAACAAGCATTCTTCTCTTCTCCTCCAAAACCCTTTGTTTGATCTATCACTGCTCAAGCTTTACTTTTACTGGCATTCTCTCTTTCTTCCCAACCCACTTTCTCTCTTGACCTGGGAAGCAAAAAAATGGTTCTAACATGAAAAAAATCATCAGAAAGAGAGAAGACCTTCAACCCGTTTACAAACAGTGAAAGCTTCCTAGATTGTGATTAAGTTAAATAAAATGTTGTATGGAGCTATAACAGATAAAGAGGAAAAAAAAGAGGTAAATATTTTGTATTAAAATGAAGAAGGGATCCATTCAGCTTGGGAGATATTTGGCATCTTGGTTTTTGGGTGGGAGGGGGAGGGAGAATATAGTCTGGGAACCTGAGGGTTGTTGAACCTGCCTGCCTTTTGAGAGACAGAATCCCTGAAGAGATAGATGGGAGGCTCCAAAGAAATGAAAACTGACATCCACTTAGAATGCTTCCCTGCACTGACTGCACAGTTGCAAGAGTTGGTGATGGAATGGAGGTGTAGTCCGTAGTTACAGGGGTGTTGAAAGAACTGTCTGACTGGAGGTTAAACTGCTAATTCTAGCTGACTTGGATGCTCCAAAGCATCCAGGATCCAACATTCTTCATCTCCATTTTCTATTTTTTTTTAAAAAAGGATGAACCTAACACAGTGAATTCAAACTACATGTGTCCACTCTGTACCTATTTTTGAAGCAGTAGGGAAAGGACCTTGGGAACAATTAGGGCCCATCTCATTGTCCCCCTTTCCCCCCATCTGAAGTAGTGTGCATCATCGCACAGAGGAGTTTTAGAAGACTATTTATTTCAGCAACAGGAACTTACTACTTTAAGGACCATTTTTGCCTAAAATTTCAGTGGGAGAAATATTTACCCATGCATGTAAATAAGACATGCCTTTACTAAATGCAGAAGTGGACTAGACCACCAGTTTCCCTTGGTTAACTTGCAATATGTTTTTCAAACTTTGTAGTGTATTGTTGCCATTAGACAGCCAGTTCTTTGATAACACAGCAATCCTTGAATGGTGGCAACAGTTTCTCTGTATTGCCACCTACTCCACTACTAAATTAATATCTTTTATTTTTAAATGCACTTATGTAGATTTTTACTCCATTTCAGACTTCCATAACACTGCTGTATGACCTTTTTTCACCAGAGTCTCTAATTCTGCTTCTACTATTTGAGGCAACAGGATGGCAGAGGAGAAAGAAATATGACATAGGGGAACAGAACATTAAATCACAGAAGAGAGGAAATCATTTCTAACTAAAAATTATGTTTTAGAAATTAGAAATTACGTTTATGCAACACATTGAATTAATTCAGAATTCAATCTGTTGCACAAGGTGATATAGAAATTCAGATGGGATACTTGTCCTTTGGATAATGAAACATTACCTACCTGTTGACAATTTAGCAACTCGTATTTTCAAACACATAATTTCCAGTTTTAGGAACAGGTCTAAAAAGGATAGATCAGATAGGATTTCAGAGAAGCTGAAGCAGCATCAGCTAGATGTCTCTAGCACAACATATACTGCCAAAATAGCTTTACATTGGTCTTGATAGTGCCACTACCCACTGTAAACTGTTTGAAAATCACTGGGAGATCAGTGCTTAGGCTGGAATGTGTCTCATAAGCCTGAGAATCAAAGAGGTGGGATGGGCAGGTGGTAAAGTTTAGGTGGAAGATACTATTACGGTTAATGGTCCCATAATGACTGTAGTTTTAAGTTAATGATTACTGTGTGGATGTTTAGTTCAATTAGATAATTCTGCAAACTGGAGCCCCAAAAGTAATTCATTTCACTGGTTCAAATCTATTATGTGAACTAGAAACCTTTGCTTATGGTGAACAATCTGTGTTCAGCCACACTCTGCTGAATTTCCATTTGTGGATGGGACAAAAGTTTGTTCTATAAGGACTGTCATCAGCCAAATTATAGACTGAGATAGCCTCTCTGAAATATTATTTCCAAGGGCTAAAGCACTTTGACAGATGAGATGACATATATAGTAGATTTCATTTCATGCAAAGCATCACTTCATCTCTATTCAAATAGAGGGACAAGTTAGATAGAAGAAAGTTCTTTAAAATGAATAGGTGGCCCTTATGGCACTTGAAAAGTAGACGAATATGCCTCTATTTGTGAGGTCAAAACATAGATTCTATTAAAACATGAGTTTGCTGTTGCAGACCATTTATCATATTTCTCCAGCTAGTCTGTGATGCAAACTTGCAGTTTCTTACTGAAAGAGACAAGAAGAGATAGGCAAGTAAGAATTATCTCTGAAGCAGGCAGTCTTATTGCTCCAGACTGGAATAAACATTGTGGCATTTTTACTTCCCTTTTGCTATTTTCATGACAGTATGATATCAGGATCCCTGTTTCTCCAGAGTTCAGCCATTCCTGCTGCTCTAGGGCTTGTTTCTCCATTTCTCTGCTTGGGCTGTCTAGTGAGCTGCTGTGTGATATGATGTAACCCTTCAGAAATGCCTACCCTGGGTCTGGAACCCAGGGGTGGAGGTGACGGACTGGAGGGGAGTCTGCAGCAGACCCAGAGCCAAGTATTTATTCAAGATTTTTAGCATAGAGGATTTGGAGCCAACCACCAATGAATCTGCCAAGATTACAGCTGTTCCATTACATTAAAGCAGCTAAAAATATACCATCTGATTTTCCCTGCACTGACTTTTTGACAGAAGTACTGATTATAGGTAGGATGGATATTAGTAAGCAGGGGAGAGTCAAATGAGACCACTAGAGAATAACTGATCCTACAGTCTTTTCAATTCTAGCACTTATTATGTAAGAGTTAACCTGTGAATCTCAACACCCAGTCCAGTTCTTAAATGCAGCAGTGTTGGTTCTTTCCTTAGTTAGTCAATATTCTCAAATTTTTGCCATCCTACTCTGAAGTTACTGCGTACCAAACCAGTGGGCAATGCATAGATGAATGAAGGTGCATAGGATGAGATGCTGTGGAAAGTTTAAACTCCCCAATCTTAGCACTTCTCATGGGTTTAAACCCTAAATCCCAAAGAAGGGAACAGTCCCTTGTCCAAGGTTGCACAGAGATCAGCTCTTCTGGCCCTTTTTGAGCTACACTGCTTTGCCCCCTTTCTTTCTTCCTCTCTCTCTAGCACTTATAGACTGAAGCGCTTCAACCTTTTCAAAGCACTCATCAAACATGCCTTCTCAGCTTGTTGAGTATACACTAAATTACTTTAACATATTGACCACTTGGTAGAAATGAATTTGAGAACATAGGGTACACAGAGGGTATTACCTCAAGAAACAGAAACCTATGAGAAAATTTACAACAGGAGTCTCTGGGCCTGCCCTAGCCTGGAGTTATTTTACTTGTTTAGGATTTGAAGACTGCATGTCACCATGCAATGTATTTGTTACCTGTATTCTCTCTTTTCTTTGATAGACTGCAAGGCTTTTAGAAAGATTAAAATTTTTTTTATTATGAATGATTCCCCGCAGTATGCCACCAAATTCTACAAAAACAGTCTGCCAGAAGTGTGAAAGATAACAAAGATGCTAGTCATATTAATATCTCTAGAAGTAAAATATTAATATCCCTAGAAGTAAAAACCTGGGGAGGAAGTGAAGGGTATGCATACTCCCTATGGCATGAGGTCTATCTAACATCTATCTAGGTAGATCCCAGGAATTTGACGTTACTGGTCAGACTATTTTTTATCACTGAGGAATCTGAAAAGTTGCTAAATAATACTGTAGAACAATACTGCCTTCTTCTTATTAAATGAAAACAAATCTCTAGATGACATGATTGATTAGAATACTTGTCTGTCTGGTACTTGAACAAGTGTGACCTATTCCTTAAATCCAGTAGAAAGTGTTAATTTAGGTATCACCCAGTTTGATCTTTCTTATGGTTCTCTTCCTCTGAAGGAATGAATTGCTATGGGCCTCGCTGCCAGATGTGTCAGAACAATGACACATATTTGGCAATACTGCTTTCCAGTGCACTTCTCTTTGTTTTAAGCTTTTAATTTTTTGTTTTGAAATTTATTGGGCTCCTAGATTGTTCCTCGGACTGGGAAAGAGAACCAAACCAAGTACTTGAAAAAGAAGACCTGAGACGCAGGCTGCCTTGACAAAATCTCTCACTGATTTAAAGGATGTCACTTCTCTGCTGTTTAAAAGCAGAATACATGTTGCAAATATTTAGCACAGTTGTGAATTAAACAGACTAGTTCTGAGTTCTTGGTTGCCCCAACAACTGAGCTTTTGTTTTTGTCCAATGAAAGCAACTTTTTTTCCTGTTTGCTGACTAAATTTTGGAAGTGTGCATACAGTATTTTATTTGCTAAAAATAAGAAATCAATGGAGTCTTGAGTAGGTCTTTCTGTTGTTTGGAAGCAGAGAGCTATATCACACATGGCACCCTGTGACAACTTATGTATCCTGGTCCCCACCAGCCTTTGCTCTGGGAAGTATAGAATACAACAATAGAAAAGAACTGAGTTTACATACAGTTGCAGGTGCCACTTAATGGATCTATGTCACGTATAGATTTCACCACTGTGCTGTATTATTTGATACAGGCTTGTGTTAGAAACTGAAAGGGGGAGATGGTATACGAAAGATGTTAGCAATACTCAACTATAAGATTACTGTATTAGAAACTATTCTGTCAAAACAAAAGAGAAAGCTCGTGCTTCCACATTTTTTTACAAATTTGCTTTACAAATATGGACATTTGCTTCTGAGACTAAAACCAGAATGCTTGGACTGAAAAATGAAGTTGACAGTAACCAAGTTATCCAGATGATTGTATGTTAACCTGTTACAAGAAAATTGTGATCAAGCATGGTGCTCTTTGCGTCCTAATTCTGGTCTTTTTCTCACCAAGCAAACTAGCAGGCATTACTGTGTAGAATCTCCATTTGTTAATAACAAGGGGCAACTTCATCAATATACTTCTTCTTAAAACTTCATTCTAAGCCATCTGAAATCAGCCAGAGTTCTGCTTGTTTCCTGGTTATTGTTATCAGATACTTAACTTCCATTATGCTTTAAGAGGGAGATGTTCTTAGATGAACTGCTATGGCACAAAGCCACATACTTTGTAATACACAAGTCTTCTCTGCTGGAGACACAGAGGGGGGAAGTGCATGACAAAGCTACTTTTCATTAAGTATAATTTCCTGTTGGTGGCTTTGCTCAGCAGCAGGGGGTGGGGGAGGGATGTATGCACATCACTGTATGAAAATTGAGATGGGCCGTGATCAAATTGGATCCCTAGGAGTTGGGCTGCTTCCAGTGGGACATTTCCAAGTGGCTATTTTTGAATGCAGTTAGCTGTCCAAGAAATAGTTTAGCATTATTGTGTATTGCTGGTATAGAAAGAGGAAAAGTGTATGAATTTCTAATAGCAGACATTGAAAATGCCTGAAACAGCTTAATTCAGAGTACATAATTAATTCGAGGAACCTATTATCCTCAGGATGTTGTGATGTAACTCATTAAATGCCAGCGAACCCAGTACACTGCAGAGCCTATGACCAGAAAGGATCACTGAGGTAACCAGTGAGGGCAAAGGATATGAAGGATCCCCCTTTTAATGTATCAAGCTCCGTTCATTGTGTTTTAGCTAATGTATATCTAGTATGGAGCATCAAGTCACTGAAGAGATTGAGAGTAATGGAGTATCCATTCACCTTGAATCTTACATGCAAAGACAGAAGTCTCAGTAGAGCAAATAAAATTTGCCCTTTTGTTCACCCATTAGCATTATTTCCTACAGTTTGTTTCATAATTGGCCCCTATTGATACAAGTGTCCAAAGTCATTAAGGATTCTTTTCAGACATGTAAGCTGATCCTTCAAATGCTTACTCAAGTAAGTCCTGCTGAGTTCAGTGCACTTATTTCCATGTGCTTCAGTTTGCACCCTTAGTAAGCAATGATGCAGTCCATTCTAATGTAAAAATGTATGAACCTCCAGCCTTCCTTAGTAAGCACTGATGTGGTTCATCCATTCAGAACGATACACCAAACACCTGGGCAGGTCTCACCTGAAACATGGATGCTTTCTTTCTGGGATTTGGGTGGTTTGATACCCCTCACCTCCTACTGCCCAATGGTGCTAAACTAGAAAGATAAGATCCGGATCACCTGCTACTAGTGTTTCCTTCCAATCGGATAGCATTTTGCTCTGGGTAATTTGACTCACAAAAGGCAGACAGGCATGGTTATTTTTGGATGTATGCTTGTAAATATGAGTCCTTCAAGTGTATTATTATTTACTTTGTTTATGTTACTGTCCATAAATGTCATAGTTGTGTGTGTGAACGTTGGAGTATGTGTGCGTGCGTGTGTGCATGTGCATGTGTGTGTGAGAGAGACGAAGAAATGAATTTGAGGACAATGACATGGGCTAAGAAGTTTTGTTTTTATTTTAATCACATGACCAAAAGGCTATTCACTGGTTAAGATTGTTTTTGTTTGTTTGTTTTGATCACATGACCAAACACAGCACTTGAACATCAAAATAAAATTTTAAAATATATAAAAAATAAAATATAAAAAAAAAGAGTTCAGAGCTTTTCACTCCAATCCTGCACCTGGGACATGCATAGCTGTTATTCCAACCTTTCCAGATGGGGACCCTATTGGCTGTCTTAAAGAGAAGAGACTGCCAAACAGGGGAAACTAGGTTTCCAAGGGGAAAGTTAATGTCACTACAGCATGTATCTTGCCATACAGTAATTTTCTGTAAAGGCGCAATTTGGTTTTAGGTCCATGGCTGGTGTTAAATCAACAGGAATTACTGTTGTACTTGGTCAGTATGTCCATTCACATCTCTATATCATCACCCTGAGCTGCTGCCTTTCTTTACAAAATGGAAGTTGGTTCATTATGAAAGCAAGAGGTAGTCCCACCAGGACATTTGGAGAGGCCTCAGAGACTTTGCAGGAGTGAAGCAAAGCACCTGGACTTAAAACTGCTGAATGTTCACTGTAAAAAATAAAATAAAATTAAAAAAAAATCTGTACTGAGAGACTGTTTTGGGCTAAGGTACCATTTGCACTATGGAAGGTTAAAGAAAATTTAAAGAGACTAGGATGGGGTTTCCCTTATGTGGCACACCCTAGAGCTCAAGAAGAGATACTTTTATGTCTGTGCTTTCTCTTTTGTAATGGCTGTGTGTGAGGATTAGTATGTATGAATCTTAATGTAGTTCCCTTCCTGCTGAAGGCAATTCGCTGTGTAGTTCTGCAATCTCAGCAATTATACACTGATGTATCTGACTTCGAAGCCACAAAGTGTCTTGTTACTGTCGTATCACTGATTACAACTTTAATAGGGCAAACTAACCCAATAATTAATTTCTTTGCAAAATACCTACTAGGTATTTATGTACATCTTCATGCTGGTTCATCTTTTTGAGAATCCTCCATAGTTATAGAATTAATCAGTCTCTAGCTAGTCTTAGCTTCCCCTGAGTTGTCAAGAATGAGGGAGCAGAATCTACATCTTAAATAATTAGTTTGGGAGAAGAGGATAAAGCTGAACTTCCAGCATAACTGTTGACTGCTCCTAATTTATTAGGAAATCAAGAAATATAGGAAAGACTTTTTTTTTTGGTGCAGAGTGAAAATGTGTCAACAGAGAGGCTGACTCTTAAAACACCTGAATTCTTCTGCAAACTTCATCATCCATGCTGGTGTAACTTTTGAGACAAATTAGCTTTATCTCTGTGTGCCATCTGTAGAAGAGGGATGTTGTAACTTTTGTTACAGCAATGTTGTTAGTCTTGATTGGTGTATTTTAAAACTTTATAGAATTCACAGAAGAACAAAATGCTAAAGGCGTAAGAGCAATTAAAGTCATTTAGTACCCCCTTCTTAGAAATCAGTTGGTATCTCTGCTGGCATTCTGTTGACTTCAGATGTCTCACCATTCCATTTCATACTATTTTGACATTGCTGAATAAAATTTCTTAAATGGTTTCTTTTCCATTTATCAAACACACAGTGCTCTGGACTGTATTACTTAACAGCATTGGAGCTGGAAAAAACACGATAAATGTTTTACCAGGAAAACAGTCTTCTCTACTCAGATAGAAAAGCTCTTAGCTATTAATTTTGCTAAAAATTCAGCAAATGCACGTATTTTAGGCAGGTGTGTACTCTTTCTTGCCCTGTCAGGGCTTACTGACTGAAACATAAGAATTAAATCAAGGTGGCACTCATTTATGCAGAGTTGAGGTCAGAACAACTGGGGGCTATAACAACTGATCTTTTTATATACATATGGAAAAACTGGAGCTAGAGGAGGAAAAAAACAAAAGGAAGGATTGCCTTGGCTATTTCTCTTCTGTGTTGTATAAACTAAACTTGTTCTGTAATTGGCTTTAGTTTGTCTAGTATATCATAATCATTGCTTCTGTTTCAATTTCTCTTTGTCTTTTTTAGATTTTTTGTACAATAAATATATATATACAGCAAAACAATTCTCTTTTTTGATGAATTGATGAAGAAATTCTTTATTTTAGAAGCATGTTACTTGGGAGCCATTGAATTTGAATTCACAGTACAATCATTATGTGCAATCTGGGCCAACCAGACATTATCTACAACCAGACATTATCTACAAATAGACAACCTATAGCTAGGAAGGAACAGGGGTTGCCAATTAGATCAGAAAATATGCGTATCTGTGAGCGTGCAGCTGGAACTGGATACTGGGAGACTGATTCCCTAACAGTCATCTGTAACTATATAACTTAAAGAGTTAGTGATACAATAGAGGAATTAGCTACATAACATTACATTTGCACGCATGCTGTAATAAAAGGATGACCCTTATTTCAAAAGTTTTATGATGTTGCCAAGAATGCACTGGAATAGTTTATCTTCTTGTTCCTTCTCAATATAAGAGTGAAAAATAGAACCCATCTGTCTTAACTCTCAGTCCCCCTCTTTTGCTCCATAATCCAGCTTTTTGGACACATGAGACTCACACTGCTAGAGCAATCTGATAAGCTAACACCTTCTAGGAACAAACTAAAGGGAACAAGGGAGAAAAAGTTGTTGTCTGCTAGTATCTGGCAACTTCCCATGAAAGAAAGTTATAGCCAATGGGCACAAATATGTTATCCCTTCCTAGTACATGGGGGAAGATATTGCCAGCTCCCCATATCAACTAGTCTGGGATGAACTGATTTAGGCTACATTTGAAAACATTGCTCAGTGCCTCTCATTTCCTTCCACAGGCAATAGGAAGTTGTCACCACTGAAAACTATTTCAAAATGGCTTTAAGTAATAGTTTCTTTCCCCAAACTGACATTCTCCAGATGTTCTGTTCATTGCCTGTGCTAACTGGTGATGATGGGAACTGAAGCGCAAAAGATCTGGAGGCATAACTTGGAAAGGTATTTTTCAGATGACTGAATATAATGGACAGATTTTGCTGATGACACATGTGACTGGATGTTCTCTTGGAGCCACTGCACAAGGAGCTATCCAGCAGCTCCTTGGGGAACCCCAACTCCACATGCCTCTGACAAAGAGCAGGTGCATACTGCCTCAGACATTTAGTAGCCAGAGGAAGGAGGGGGATGAGCCTTTAGTGGCCAGGAAATGATGCAGGATGTATCCAGGTAGAAGCCAGCAGAAAAGTGCAGCTGTCTTCTTTTCAGATTTCCATTGTACTCCCTGGAGATTTGGGAAGAGAGTAACTATTGTTTGCTTCCCCCTGCAGAAGTACAGCCAGCTGTTGCCCAGGTACCCTGCACCCTCCAACAACCGCTAACCAAGGAACATGTGCCTACTTTTTCAAGTCAGGCTTGGGCAGCAGTATTCTGTACAGAACTGTGTGGGTAGAACATTATGCTCCATCCAGTGCAGTGTTGGAGCCTGGCTGCTGACATGCTTAGCCAAACATGACTGACTAGTGATGGCATGATGTTCTGGAATGGAGACATAATCTTACCACTGCTCAGTTATAAATGGTTTCAACATGTCCTTATAGTAACTCTTCCTACAATTAAATTCCACTTAACTCAATGAGACTTCAAAGTTAACACACACAGGATTTCACTATGAGACAGGGAATTGCTGTAACATTAATGATGGGGGAAGGTAAAGTCTCTCTGATTTGTATTGAAATGCTCTAGATAAAACTGCAGTGGTCACTGGAAGTCTTATAGTTTGATTCTCACAGACAGCCAAAGTAATTCTAGTATAGCATTTAAATACCAGTTCTCCATCTGATTTCTTTTAAAAACACTCCCACAACCAACTCGCTTTGCTTGTCTTCACAAAATTTTTAATGAAGGCATACCTCAGTAAAAAAAGTTTCTGACAAAGAAGCTCCTTTTTACATTTTTTTTTAAGAGAAGCCCTGCCCCAACTCCTTTTTTCGTCTTCTGTTTAGCTGGAAGTCCCCTCTCCAGCACTGACAGTAGCGATGGAGGGCTGGACAAAAGCTAACTTTCAGTGTTCGGTTGCAGAAGTGTGTCTGCAGTAAGAAATGCAACAAAGCTTGATCTGGAAAAGAATGGGATTCTGCTCTACATGACCCTACTGTAGCTGTGTGTACTCACATACAACAGGCAAGATAAACAGCTGCCTCCAGAATCACTCACTGACCATGTGTTTAGAGCAAAACAGAAAGAAAAGGGGGAAGGAAATTAGCCTGCCTCACCAGCTACCCTGGCAGGTTGAAAAAGCACAGATGTGTAAGTTTCACCACCAAAGTAGAAAACAAAAGACAAGTAGTCTGTGGAAAGAAAAGCAAAATCCTGGGATGCATTTTGGATGAAGCTTTCAAGTGATCTCTAGAAAATTCAAAAATGTTTTTGCTTACTTATACAAGGCTTATCTGACTTGGTTGTTTAATTTCTCATGTGCAGTGTTGAATAAAAAAATTGCTGAATCATGCTCAACTGCTGTTCTTTTTTGTGCTGTAGAATCTATTCTTATTTTTTCCATGTTATTTCTTCTTCTGGTACCAAAGTTTCTGTTAAAGAAGTCATGCCCAGGAACAGATCTACTCCATTAATCGAGGCATACCTGTAGAATATTCTCTACTTGTGACCCTACTCTTGCTTCCACCCTTCCAAATTTGTTGGAGAAAAAATGGGAAAACCCCCAATCTGCAGTTGAAAATCACTGGTGAAGTTATCCACTGAAAATCAGTGGAAAATGGCTAAATGAACAAATAGTGCAATTGTTGAAGCTAGTCAATTAACTTATCATTTACCAATCAAGGAGAAACGCTGGTTTCATAAGCATTTCAAAAGCATTTTCTCAGCCAGTTGGAAGAGGGCCCCTTTAATTTGCTGCTTCTGCTGATACTGCTACTGAATCACTGCTTCCTTGACCATCATGTGACTATGGGTCTATATAAAATCCAGGGATGCTTCTGCAGCCCTTAGCCTCTCAGTGTGGTGTACAGGTTTGAACACTGGAAAACCACAGTTTGATTCCCCACTCAGCCATGGAAACCCAATGGGGTGACACTGGGCAAGTCACACACTCTCAGCTCCAAAAAACCCTGAGATAGGGTTACTTTAGGGTCACCATAAAGTCAGAAATGACTTGAAGGCATACAGCAACCACAAACCTCTCAAGATTCCTCAGGTTGTCATTGTTTTCTAGCCTCTGACCCAAAAAGCTGGTCTACCTCTCCTTAGAGCCTCTGGGAGCAGCAATTCAGCTTTTCAATAGGTTGCAGGACTTCCTGCCCAGCAACTGTTTAACAGTTGTTGCTTTTTAAAGTCAATCTTTCAAAATCAGAAGTGAATTTCCAGCCATTTCGGGGTTTAGAGGAAATTTCTATGTGGCATTTTGAACAGTTAGTGTAGCCCCTAGAGTGCCACGGGGCAGAAAAATTGGCCCAGTCCTTTTCATGCTCTTTTATCATAATTAGTTTTAAAAGTTTGCAGTTTTTCAAGCTGATTCCCAAATGAAAATTATTCTATGATGGAATAAAAAAAAATAATTTTTAAGGAATCAACTTTAATCCTAAATAAATAGCAGTTAATAATATGTAACACATTTAAATTTTAAAAAACCTTTTCAATATGGAATTAGTTAATTCTTAGTGGATTTATCAGAGTTTTTATTAAGACTAATTTTAAAGCATGTTTTATATGTTTATAATATAATAAACACATATAATTATTTTATTTGATTTATATCTATTTTGTTGATTTTATCTCTGAGAAATGTTTCTAAGCTCCACATGATTCCTCTGAGGCAATGTCTGCTTTAAAGGAGCAGCTCTTGAATAGTCTTCCAACTGGAAAAATGGTTCCCCACCTGTCCAGATTTAAAGAATACAGGATATACTTTTCCTATTGTAATTTAAGCTTGTCACAATTGCTTTTTTTTTACATTTTAATTCTTAGAATTTCATTTCTTCATTTCACTAAAAAAAAATGTGCTCAAGGCCACTAAGATCACTCAAACCAGATCAAACACTAAAACCATTAAAATCATGACAATAATAAAAAAGAAGAGTTTTAAAGGGCTGTTTGAAGAGACTTAGTCCTATTTGCACTATGACTTCAGTTCATGAAATCTAAAGCAGAACAACGAATAGTACATTTGCTATTATGCACAAGGATCTCTTTGCCTGGACCTACTAGACAGATGGTTTGCAGTGTCAGCTTTGATGATGCTGCCCATCTGTTTGGATGCAAAAGAATCTCTTGCACAAATGGATGACCATCCAGCTCTAAGACTAGCAATCTAAAAAAAAAAGGATCTTACAGAAAGTGTGAATATACATACAGACTATCCTTACTGGCTATGAGTGTATTAATAGAATCATTACTGATTTTTTAGATTTTAAACTTTGTTGTTTAAAATCCAGTACTCTCTAGCCTGACAGCACTTTTTAGCAGGCCACCAAGTTGGATCTATAATGCTGATATTAATGCTTGGATAGAAGCACAAGAGATGGAGCTGTACTTCATATAATGTGGTCTTAAAAGATTCAGAGATTAAAAGGCCAAATCTAAGGAAGCTGGAAACTAACAGGCAGCCAACATAAATGATAAACATACAATATAAATTCCCTGTCCAGCTCCTATTAGTGGCCCACATTTTGTACCAGACAGTGTTTCTGAACTCTCTTCAAGACCAGCACTGCATAGAGCACATAACAGTAATCCATCTTGCCTGCATCAAATGCAGGTTTCACTAAGACTAGGCCAGATTTCTAGAGATTGGCAGGCAGCCGCTGCATCAGTATTAGCTGGTAAAAAGCACTCTGGACACTTGAGCTTCCACAGACAGCACTAAGACCAAGAGCATCTGCAGACAGCATGCCTGGTACCTCAGGTAGAATGTGACTCTAAAGAGAGCCACATCTAAACCTGTATAAAGGCTAGAACTGGTACATCTAGCAGTAAGTGTTTCTGTTCTGATATGAGCCAGAACATGGACAAGAGCATCAGGAAATTATTTATTTCTCTCCAAGTCACAAAGAGTGATGCTTAAGATCAGGGAGGGAATCACACAGCATTTCAAATGTTATTGGACTGCACGTTCCAGCAGACTAAGCCAGACAGCCAATGGTGACAAATGATGGGAGCTGCAGTCCAACATTTTGTGGAAGGGGGACACACAATTCCCATCCCTACTTCAGAGTGTAAACCCTCCTTTTCTTCTTTGTCTCAACAGCAGTTAATTAATAAAACACAAGCAAACCCTTCATCTTCTAAACCCACAGCTCCAAGCAGAGATAATATAAGTTAGATGAAAGTGATTGCTTTTGTAATCCACCAATGGAACTACTTCTGCACTCATAAAAGGCAGCCACACAGGCAGGTGCACCTTGAAATCAAAGATGGCTGCTTCAGTTGCTGTTCTGGTGTCATCTAGAATGATGCCTTTTGCTTATCAAGAACTGGAAAACTTTGTCAAAAATCTTTAAAACCGCACAATAAAGTGTGTGGTGGTGGGGTAAAGTCACACCTGACACTTCATGGCAGAATGCATCAGACTTGAAATTACTATTGATGAAACCTGTCTTATCACTTCACCTTTATGCTGTCTGAGAGTCCAAAAGCAAGGACTCTGAACAGAAATGGTTCCCCAAAGGCTCAATGATTTGTACAATGTTTGTGTTAAAAGAATTGTTTAATGTTACTTTAATGATAGCTGTATAGTAAGAAGCATGCCTGTTATATATAATAAATCAAATATCATTATGAGGGAGAAATGGTGGGGGAGATATCTGAATTATTCTGCTCAAAATAGAAAGACCTAAAGCAATACCCAAACACATTAGTGTTAATAAGAGTGAAGGGTGGTGGATTCATGTCCCTGTTTCAGGGAAGATACATAATCAAACATAATAACTCACACAACTCTTCCCTTCTTCCTTCTTAGCTTTCTCATTAAAAGTTGACTCCTTTCATTCTCCTTCTGTCCCTAAAACCATAAAGGTAAGGTCTTAGATAGAAACTAAGCACTTAAGGATTCCATGTAGCCAGTGTCTGGTATTATGACATATATTATATCTTTGCTTAATGACAACTGCTTAGCAAGACACACACAATTATTATATAAAGGAAATCAAATGAAGTCTTGAAAGCCAAGCACACTAACAAAATAGTTATTCCATCTGTTTTGCTGCCCCCAAATTGTAAAAGCTGAGATTTACAACTGGCCAGAAGTGCTGCAGGAAACTAGATCATGGGATGTTGTTTTATGGAGCCCTCATTAGGAGGTGACAGGTATGCCGAGAATGCAAGAGCTAATTACATTGCCCCAATCAGAGGAAGTGGTGTGAATGTATATACAGACATGGACATGAAGCCAATTGGAATAACCCTAATGTCCTGGCTCTACGTGTTGGTCAGAACGAATGGGCTTGCCAAAATGAAGCTGCTCAGTAAAAAAGGCATAAATGGAAATGACAATGGCAACTGATCAAATGTGTATCAAACTCTAAGCAGCTAATGACAACCAACTTCACATTAGGTATGTGCACAAACCCCAAGAAATAGTACAGATTGCCTTTGACATGTTCAAAAGTGCAAAAGTACAATGATTCCTCTCAGAGCAATTCAAGTTAGTCTGTTCCAATTTGTATTCCAAAACTCAGATCAAAATTTCACCATTCAAGACGGTGAATCTACCATTCTACTGCTGAACTGCTCATCATCAGGAAATTCTTCCTAATGTTTAGATGGAATTTTGTTTCCTGAAGTTTGCCGTTGCTCTGTATCCTAATCTCTGCAGCAGTAAAATACAGGCTTGCTCCATTTTCCATATGACATCCCTTCAAATATTTAAAAATAGAACATTCTCTTCTCCAGGCTAAACATACCCAGCTCCCTAAGCCACTCCTCACAGGGCATGGTTTCCAAGCCTTCTTCCATTTTGGTCACCCTCCTCTAGATACATTCCAGCTTGTCAATATCTTTCTTGAACCATGGTGCTCATAACTGGACACAGTATTGCAGGTGAGCAATGAGCAATGTAGAATTGAGAGTGGTACTATCACTTCCCTTGACCCAGACATTTTATTCCTATTGATGTAGCCTAGAATTGTATTGGCTGTTTTACCTGCTGCATCATACTGTTGATACATGTGTAGCTTGTGGTCTACTAAGACTTCGAGATCACTTTCACACGTGCTGTGGTCAAGCCAGGTGTTACCAATCCTGTATCTGTGCATTTCATTTTTCTGCCCAAGTGTAGTACCTGTTGAAATTCATTTTGCTAGTTTTGGCACAGATCTCTAATCTGTTAAGATCATTTTGAATCCTGATCCTGTTCTCTAGGGCATTAGTTACCCCTCCTAATTTGGTATCATCTGCAAATTTGATAAGAATACCCTCTATTCTCTCATCCAAATCACTGATAAAGATGTTGAATAGCACTGGGCCCAGAACAGAACCCTGTGGTACCCCACTGGTCACTTTTCTCCAGGAGGAAGAGGAGTCATTGGTGAGCACCCTTTGGGTTTGGTCAGTCAACTATTTACAAATCCACCTAACAGTAGCATTGTCTAGCCCAGATTTTACTATCTTGTTTCCAAGAACGTCATGGGGGATCTTATCGAAGGTCTTACTGAAGTCAAGATATGTGATATCCACAGCATTCCCTCTATCTATTAAGCTAGTAACTCTATCAAAAAAAGAGGTAAGATCAGTCTGGCATGACTCGTTTTTCAGAAATCCATGTTAACTATTAGCGATCATGGTATTGCTTTCTAAGTGCTTACAGACTGTCTGTTTAATGATCTGCTCTAGATCTTTCCCAGTATTAATGTCAGGCTGATTGGACAGTAATTTTTTCTCCTTTTTGAAGATGAGGACAATATTTGCCCTCATCCAGTCCAGCAGATTGTGAATATCATGAAAGAGCAGCACTTTGGTCTTAGTGTACCTGAGCAAAAGTACCTGTGTTATCACGGTTATGATATGTCCGGTGAGAGCACTAGATATCCTTTTGATATCAAATAATTTGGCCTTTTCCTGACCTGTCTCTGCCATCCTACTGTACATGTTTGCAGAGGTCCCCTGGACAAGCACGTACGGGTGCAGCTGTTAATGGTTGTACATCCCAAAACCCCATTCAGGCAGGCAGTTTAAGCCTCTCCGCTGCTTTAGGGAAAAACCTCCCTGCAAACCGGCTCTGCTCTGCTCGGATCTACACAAAGCCAGGCAGCCAAGAGCCAAGCCATTCTTTTGTATCGGGCTATTAGCGTACCGGCCACACTATTGTCTTAAGGGCTAAACCCATCATGCAAAACTTGACCTTTTCCAATTCCTTTTGTCCAACTCCAAATTTCCTTTGTTCTCACCGAACATGACATAGCCTGTAGGTAAAATCCACCCTATAAAAGGTCCCCACTTTTGGGACTTCCTTGGATCACCCTGGACTTCCATCCCGCCTTGCTGCCGCTCTGCCCAGTGAAGTTTCCCCCTCAGTTCTCCACAATTGAGTCTGCCTCCCTTCTTGGAACCCCGTCTTCCTCTCCAGGTCTACGAGACCAAGTGTCGTATTACCCATCCCTAAGCAATCCATTTCTGCTTCCAAGTTAGTTAGTGTGTGTGTTGTTTTTATTTGCTGTTTATCTTTCAATAAAACTGTTATTTTTGTTACTTTTAAACTTGCTTGCCTGCTCTCTGACCTGAAGCCGTAGACATGGGGTTAAAAGATCCTTGCTAAAGTTACCCTGCCTCTCGTTTAGCTGAGAGAGTGCTCGAGTTAAATTTCCCCAACTTGTGTTTTTATTTGGCTATTTGGGCGCCCCTCCCGGGACCCCCAACATACAGGGTAACACCTGCTCTTGCTTAAGATCACTCCCTCCAGTGTGAATGAAGCCATGAAGTACAGGACCTGTCAGCACAGTTCCTGACTTCACATGAGGTGTTCTCCTCATCAGGTGCAGCCACTGATTTGCTCAAGTTTCATTCACCATTTCAAGAGAGCACCAAAACTTCTTCTTTCCATCTTGCTGCATGGCAGCAGATGCAAGATGCTGACATTAAACCATGTTTAGAACTATAATCCAAAACTGGATTATTTTCCACTCCAGAGGTGGTTCCTGTCTGCAGACATCACTACTTTTTTGCTTCCTGTCTTGCCCGTTTCTGGTCTGAATGTAGATTGTTTACCTCTTGTACTGTAAGCTGCTGTTCAAGAATCTGAAGTTCTCTGGAAGAAGCATTTCCTACTCTGTTTAATGTTTTGTGGTATCAATTACTCTTGCTAAAGTCACTTTTTTTTAGGTTGACTTCTTATAAAATCTCTTCTTTTCATAGAAGCCACTGTTCTGAACAGTAGCTATGTCTCATGGTTAGGGATGGTTGGAGAAATCTGCCATCTAGTGACTGGATGGCACTGCAGACTACAAATACATTTAGATGTATCAGTCTGCCACCTAGAGACTGAAGTGGTACTGCAGACTACGGACAGCTTTATATTTCTTCAAATTAACTAATTAACTAAAATGAGCAATTCAGATGTGTAATCTTAGGCTTCCCTTTGTATCCATGATAAATTTAGCAATTTAGGCAAGGGCACTCTGAATCAAAAGGTAGATTTAAGCAAGCAAAGCCCTAGCAGACAGGAGTTAAATCAGGCAAAGGTGATACAATGGCAGAGTCAAAGGCAGAGCAGAGTTCAAGCCAGCAGTGTCCAACTAGGGAGGAAGTTAAGTCACACAAGGGCTATCCAGAAGTAAACTCATTCCAAGCACAGACACAAAGGGGGCCCATCAGAGCAGACATGAAAAGGTTTAGGAAAATGGCCGCTCTGATAATAACACAGTGTTTCCAGCAACCTTCCTGCTTAGAATTGAGGCTCACACAGCTGAATCTCCCTGCCTCAATCCTCATAAGGAGGTCATAAGACAGGTATTACTTTTCAGTGGCTATACATCTTGCCCATGTTTCCAGCTACTGGTGTTCTGAGTGGTAGCCTCACCTTATCCTCAGATTTGTCAATTGGGCTCCTAACTTCACAAGGAGGAGACTTCACCAATCTTTCCCGCAAGGATCCAGAATGTGAAAAGATGGTCCGGTTCTCAATGCCATCTCCCAGGAAGATCTCAATCCTCCTTGAAATGTTATTACTCCAGTAGGTATGTGATTCTGTGCAGGGCAGTGGCAGTGGCAGTAAGAAGTTCTTTCTCTCTCCATTAACTGTTTGTGACATCTTATATTGCATCTTATGTCTCTTGTCTCCAGTGACTTGATATGATACTTCAGGCTACAGACACAAGAGTTCAGGAAACGTAAAACGAAAAGCACCTTGGGGAACTCTTTTTTCATCATTTTCAGAGGAAAGTATGACTTATTTTTTCTCCTTAGTCTAAAATGTTTTTAATCGTCTCTTGGCTGAAAGGAAGTGTGCCCTTAAAGCACAAGGTAGCCAGATTTGCATAGGAGGGAGTATCAGCATTGAAGTTCTTAAGCCATGAGGCTACTGGACAGGCAGTCATGGATCTTCCATGGATTGCATCTCTAATAGCATCAGCAGGAAGGGAAGAAGCTTTGTACAACTTAAGAAGGCTGTTGCACAAGATTTGGTTATCTAGATCAAAAATTACACAACAAATCCTCAGCCCAAAGTGTAGAGGCCCTGGCAAAGACTGAAGCTGCAGAAGAGGTTCTAATGGGCAAAGCACATGCCTCAGTGAGCCAGTGCACATCTCTTCTCATCAGGGAGTATTATCCATCTTCCTTGGGAGGTCAAGGCACTAGATAGAAAGGCTCCCAGAGAGGCATTTAGTAAGGAAATAATTAAATCTTGAACTGTTTGAGCTGAAAATACATTTTTTATGCTGTACTAATCCTGCAAGAGGGCATCTCTTTCCTCTTTAGCAAGGAAAAAAGGTGGTTAATTTTTGTTTAGAAATGCAGTGCCCCCTCAAAAGGTAGAGGGGGCTAGTTGAGTGGTAGTATGTGGGGTCAGTGTGTCTTGGTTGAGGAGGCAAACAAGTTGGATAATAAGAAAATTATAATTCAATAGTCCTCACTGAAGTCCTCCACAGCAGCAGAATCAGTTTATTCTGCTCAAATGAGAAAATTCCAACATAATCTTGCAAATAAATAATCAAGTAGGAAAACTTCCTGAGACTTGGGACTTATTTGGAGGCTGATTATTTAGATCTCCAAAACTGTTACTGGAGAAAACAAAGAGCATGGGACTAAGACTGTTTGTTTTTACGGTTTTGGTTCTCTTGAAGAGATCATATTAAGAGGGTAAGGGAAAGGATGCTTCAAAATCTTGTGTGTATCCTGGTGACAAACAGACACAGTTTGCTGGGTCGCAAGACTCTAAAAGCTGAGCAAGTAACTTCTCTGCTGCTTGCTTCAATTCCATTAGGTTCCAATGCCATCAGACTCCATGGTCACCAGGAGCTCCAGCTGCATAACTCAGATATCCCTTCAACTATTTGCTAACTGGTCCAAATGGCAGGCCAGCACTCTGAAAGTGAATGATAGTGTTTTAGTTACAGTCAATTTCCATAGTAAGTCCACTACCAAGATCATCTTCAGATGAGATGGGAAGATCCACAAGCTTGAAGTGAAGAACACAAAGCAATGGGCAGTAAAAACATTTATAAGACTGGTCACTGAAGTAGTCCTGCTCCTTTCTTGTGATGAAGCACCAACACAGAAATTGTGGTCTTATTAGTTAATAATTAGTTAGCATTGTAGTATTATACAGCTAAAATTGTATGAGTAGCCAGATCTATCAGTTCCAGGTGTGGAGTCTTCTGCCTCTATTATCTGCCTTATTATGTTCTATTGCCCTAAATTGTAAGTATCAGTGGGTTGTATATGAATCTGTTATTCGATATGAATCTGATCAGGCCTGCTTCTTTTGTGTTTGATTGGTTGTTCCTTACAGATTCTGGCTTGTTCTCTTCAGTTTTAGCCCCTTTTTAAGCTATATGAAGGGCCTTCCCCATTCATCTCCCCCCCATTTTATCCTGACACCCTTCGTTCCATTCTTTATCTCCCTTTTTAGTTACTGTCATTTAGTTCCAGAATGAAGTTCAGCTTTTGTTTACCTCAGAGTGGTTGGATGCTTGGACTCCATCTCCAAGATCTAAGTTGTTGACTGTCTCAATAGACACATAACTAAACAACATAGGTCAAGGTCAGAACACTTCTGGAACTCTGTTGCATGCCACCACAGGGGCTGTCATCAAGTTCAGATTCCATGGTCACCAGGAGCTCCAGTTGCACAACTTAGTTGGTTGCCACACTCATCAGCTGTTTGGTGGAAGCAATCTCTTCTCCACTGAAGCCTGCTACATTGCAAGGAGAGGTAAAAGGAGCAAAGCAGCAAGCATGCTCTGGGAAATAGCCTGTTTAGCTTTCACCCTCAACACTCTTAACAGAGAATTTTTACCTTTGTTTTTGTAGGATGGTTGTTGACTCCTTTGCATAGCTTCATGAGGGAAAGCCAAAGCAAAAAACTGAAAAGGTTTTGTTTTGTTAATTTTAAACCAAGACTAAGGAATGCTGAGGAAGAAAAGGAAGAGACTGAAATAAAGAGAGAATGAGCAGTAAGTGGAAGTTTACTGAAATTTGGAGAGGTCTGGGGGAGATAAAGCTCAAAGTAAAGAGACTCTATGGGATAACACAAGGAAGGACTTGGAGATGGAATCCAAAGAGAGCTACTTTTATTGATGTATCTATCATATGTTATTGCCTGTGTGAGGCAATGACTAAAATACAGCCCACTTTCCTGATTCCTCATAAGAAAGCAACTTTTAGAGGGGACAGAGTTTTAACATTATATTTATTAAGGGATATGAAACTTTGTTTCTTATGTGTCAAAATAACTTGGCTGAGTTCGGGAACAATTCACTTTCATTTTGGTGAATCTTAAGTTGGTACTTGCTGGTCTAACGCAAGAAGTGGAATGATCTGGGCAGACCCCAATCCATTCAAGAACACTGTCAGAATATGCCACTCATGAAATTTATTCAAAGATGATTTCCTAAATTGAAGACAGTCTCTTTAGAACACACAATAATCTCTAAGAAAGCTGTGCAGATTACATTTAAACTGATGTATGCATTCACAGAGCCACTTTTAAAGCCACTCCAGAAACAAGAACAGCTATAAGAACAGGTTGCTTACTGGTACCTGTAACTGTGGTTCTTCGAGTGGTCATCTGTGCCCTCACACACTGGGAGTTTTCGTGCATGCGCGGTAACGTTTGGAAGATTCTACAGCTAAGCAGCTTGGCGGGAACCCCTCCCCCATGCCCGTACTGAGCATGCTCCTCTTGCCAAGCCAACTGTCTCTCCTCAGTTCTAAGAGTCCGCCAACTAGGGACCTGAAAGAGGGGACGGCTGGGCGGGTGTGTGTGAGGGCACAGATGACCACTCGAAGAACCACAGTTACAGGTAAGCAACTGTTCTTCTTCTTCGTGGTCTCTGTGCCTCACACACTAGGAGATTTCGTAGCTTACGAGCTGGACGGTGGGTTAGGTCCTAAAGAACAGAAGACAACACCGCACGTTCAAAATGGGCATCTCTACGGGACTGGCAGTCCAGTCTATAGTGGCACACGAAGGTCGAGTGTTGAAACCAGGTCGCCACACGGCAGAATTTCTGCAGGTCCATTCCTCAAAGGAGGGCTGCTGAGGAAGTCAAGCACTGGTGGAGTGAGCTTGCAACAAATCTGGCGGAGGCTGCTCACCCAGTTTGTGCATCAGGAGAATGGTCTGGGCCATTCACTTGGAGAACTGCTGGGCGGACACCTTGTGGCCCTTTCGAGGCCCACCGTAGCACACAAAGAGGCGGGGTGTCCGGCGGAAAGTCACAGTCAGGTGAGTATAAAAAACTGAGGCCCGATGAGCATCGAGAGAGTGAAGGGATCTCTTCCCAGGCATTGTCGGGTCCTGATGAAAGGCAGGTAAGATAATGTCCCAGCTGAGGTGGAAGCGGGACACCACCTTGGGCAGAAAAGAATGTCCAGGCGAAGGACCACCTTGTCCCTGTGGAAGACAAGGAAGGCCTCATCCAACCGAAGTGCTGTCAGGTCACTCGCCCACCTGGCTAAGGTGACAGCACCAAGAAGGCAGTTTTGATGGTCAGAAGCCCGTCATCAGCAGTCGACATAGGCTGGAGAGGCAGATGTGTCAACTGAGAGAACACCAAGGACAGCGACCACGGCGGTAGCGGGGGCGACACCAGTGAGTAACGGTGTTGCACGCGGAGGACCCTCGTGGATGGTAAGCCACAGTACCGGCGAGGTAAACTTCCGGAGACAAAGGCGTGCCCTTGTTGTCAAAGGTGGCGGAGAAAAAATAAGCACGGTAGGGAGGTGGACAGGCAATATCGGCTCATGACGCGCCTCCTCAAGGCAACAAATTCCTGCCACCTGTAAGGGTAGGTGCGGAACTTTGACTCCTTCCCGGCGGCGGTGAGGACATCCTGGATAGTCGGTCCTCTAGGGTGTTATGTTCCACGTGTGGAAGGTCAGAAGGAGCCGGTCTGGGCAGAGAACGAGACCATCGGAGTGTCACAGGAGATCTGATGCGGTTGGCAAGTTGAGGAGTCAGCCGCGAGCAAGTCAAACAAACTCAAATGCTGCCTCGGCCAAACGAGGATGATATTGGCCAGGTCCGCGAGGGTCTTGGTGACCACCTGACCAAAGTGAGGAAAATGACGGGAACACGTTGAGGAACTGATCAGTCCACTCAAACTGGAAGGCGTCAGCGAGAGAGCCCCGACCCCGATCGGCTCTTGAGCAGTATCAGCGACACTTCCTGTTGTTGCCGCTGGGGAAGAGATTGATCGATGGCTCTCCCCAACAGTCCCGCATCAACCAGAACACCGTGTCTGGGCGGGACCACTCGTGGTAGCACGAGGTGCCCCTGTTCACGACGTCTGCTGTGGTGTTGTGACTCGTCAGATGTACAGAGACTGGATGGACTTGGAGTGGCATGCACCAGTCCCAGAGCTGAAGAGCTATGGTGAGTAGAGTGGTTGGATGTGTCCTTCCTTGCCTGTTCACGTAGCAGACCATTGTCGTGTTGTCAGACAGGATCTGCACTGTGCGGCCGGCAACGAGGTTGCGGAAAAAGGCCCTCTGAACATTCCAGACAGCGAGGAGCTCGAGGGCATTGGTATGCAGTCCAGTCTCCGGGTCAATCCAGTGTCCTTGTACCCTGAGGTCGCCGCAGTGTGCCCCCCACATATGAAGAGAGAGGCATCTATTGTTACCGTGGGACAAGGAGTCGTTTCCCAGAACGACATCCCCGGTATCAGGTGACGGTAAGACAGTCACCAAAGAAGGGAGTGGCTCACCGGTCGAGGGATCCACAGGAGGCGTTTCTGGTCGCCCAGGAGCGAGTTGAAGGTCCTGACAACCCAGTGATGGAGTGGACGTACAGGGATCCGAGAGAGGTAGGTAACTGACGTGGCCAATGCCATGTACCCGAGAAGCTATTGGACCTTTCTCGGCGATATCACCAAGACATTGAGAGCGGCAAACGCAGCCCGACGGAAAACCGTAGCAGATATTGAGTTCAAGGTCGCACCGATGAAGTGGAGGACTCTCACCGGCTTGAGGTGCAACTTTTCCTGGTTGACCCAGGGGCCAAGACAGGATTCCAAGTAGGGGTAGAACTCCACGCCTTTTGTCCAGAGGTACGATACCACTGGGACCATGCATTTGGTGAAGAGTCTCGGAGTGGTGGAGATGCCTCTCTCTTCATATGCGGGGGGCACACTGCGGTGGAGAGGCCAAACACTGGCACCCTGTACTGATGGCAGGTACCGTCGACCGGGAACCGTAGGTACCGTTTGTGCTGCGGATACGATAGAGGTGAACTAACCCCAGGATTGAAGACAGCATGACCATCTTGAACCTCTCGGGGCAGATGTAGGAATTCACTTGTCTGAGGTACAGAACTGGCCACAGGGTACCGTCTGACTTCGGTACCATGAAGTACTGGCTGAGGATGGAAACTCTCTGATGGCCTCCCTTGTGCAGAAGGGACGGATCTCTTCCAACAGAGCCGAGCTGGCAGGGGTGAAGTAGTAGAAACGGCGCGGTGACATATTTTGAAATTCTATGGCAGAACGGAGATGGACGATGGAGAGAACACAAGAGTCCGTGGTGATGTGCCATCGTGTGGTGAGGTGACGGGCCAAGCTCAGTTGATCTAGGAGAGCAGCAGGCAGGCTGAAGAGTGGCTGTGGAGGCGACCCGCGAAGGCGGTCAAAAACAGGACTTCATCCCGAATGAAGCCTTCTTCGAGGAGGACAGGCGGTTTCGAAGAGGTCTTCTTGTTGCGGGCGAGGTCGATGGTCGAGATGGAGCCGAACGCGGCGAGCGAGGTCAGTACGCAGATGATGAAGACCGGCGCCAAGACGAGCGGGAGCAAAAGCTACGGCGAGGCTGGGTCGCTGGTTAATCCCCATTTTCTTCACCATGAGGCGGGCCTTAACTAGTGGCATGGAATAAACCCAGGCTGTCAAATGGGAGGTCTTCAATGCATCTGCGGCTGTCCTCCTGTAGACTCGCAGATCTCAGCCGCACAAGGCACCAGAGGGTGCCAGAGTGTACCAGCACACGAGCTGCCACCTCCGCAGAACGTCTAGCCGACATGATCTATTGGTTAGCGAGTGCCATTGATTCATTAAAGAATTGTGTGGCACTTGGTTGTTGATCCTCGGGGAGGTGCATCAAAACAGAGTAGAATCTGTCAAGGAGGTTCTTTCGGGAGGCAGCAAGGTAGGGCTGTGCGTTGGGCCCCTGGCAACGAGTGATGAGGCGGAGCAGAACCGCATGCCAAAAGTGTCCAAGGGGGTGGGCTATGATGAAGGGTGCTTCATGACCTTCTGAAATGCTGGTAAAAATGGTAGGAGTGCTGTAGATGGCTGGCAGGCATCAACATATGAGAACACTGGGTCCTGGACAGATGCAGCCGGGTCTGACACGTTCCTGAAAGCCAGGGTGGAGATTCGTGAGAGCCCAGTGTTGACTCTCCAGACTCGGATTTAAAGTCATAAGATCAGAATCTGGTGGAAAATTTGCCCGGTAATGGTTGCTGAGTCTGTAAAATCACAGGCACGGGCGGGGTTACCGTCAGTGGTACCGTGGACGGTACTGGTGGAGCAGCCGGAGGCGAGATACGTTGGTGCCTCGAATGGTAGCAGCCGCAGGATGGAGACCGCGACAGGCGGTAAGCTGACCAGTGCCTCATGACGGGGTGGGATCGATCCCTATACGTGGGTGAATAGGTACAACACTGGTTGCTCCCGCCAAAGACATTCCCGGCTGTATGTGGCAATATATGAAGCCGACGAGAATAGCGAGGCCATCGGGGGCCAAGAGAAGGCCCGCTCCGAATAGGTCTCCTGCCGACACCTCTCATCATCCGGGAGGTCCATCCTCTCAGGGTGACTGGTGGAGACACCGCGGCAGCAAGGATAGGTGAGCCCAAAGGTGTAGGCGAGCCAGCGGTCTGGTCCTCATCCTCCGGGCAGTCGAACTCCTCAGGGTGACCGGATGGGGACACCGCGGCAGCAAGGATAGGCTGGCCTGTAGGTGCGGCTGAGCCAGCAGTCTGGTCATCGTCCTTCGGATGGTCCATCCCCTCAGGGTGACCGGGCGGAGAGACCACGGCAGCGAGGACAGGCGGGCCCGAAGGCGCAGCCAAGCCAGCGGTCTGGTCCTCATCCTCCAGGAGGTCCAACCCCTCAGGGTGACTGGGCGGAGAGACCGTGGCAGCAAGGATAGGCTGGCCCAAAGGCACAGCCGAGTCAGCGGTCTGGTCCTCATCCTCCGGGCGGTCCATCTCCTCAGGGTGACCGGGCGGAGAGACCGCGGCAACAAAGATAGGCGGGCCCGAAGGCGCAGCCGAACCAGCGGTATGGTCCTCATCCTCCGGGCGGTCCATCCCCTCAGGGTGACCGGGCGGAGAGACCATGGCAGCGAGGATAGGCGGGCCGAAAGGCGCAGCCAAGCCAGCTGTCTGGTCCTCATGGGATACCTCGAGGATCTCTGGAGGGTCCATTTTCTCAGCCGCACCTAAAGTTGTTGGGTCGGAGGAGGCGTCGGAGGACCAATTCTGTTAGAAGGTAAATCCTGTTTCTCCTTCCTCTTTTTCTTCTTCTCCATCTCCTTTTGGGTGTCATGAGAAGGGGGCCGCTTGCGCTGGGTGGCAGTGAACGGCCTGGAGGACTTGGCTACCCGCAAGTCCGCAGGAGCCTCTTTGGAAAATGCCGCGCCCGAGATTCTAGGAGCACATGGCAAGGCCGATATCGGGGCCTCAAAAAAACAAAAAAACAAAAAACAAAAAAAACCCCGGTACCGAGTCTGGTACCAGCGTCAGCGTGAGCATGGCACCGGTACCAAGGAGGGCGTGGCCGCAGGGCGTGCCGAGAAGACATTGTTGGCTCTTCAGTCGCACACTGTTTTGCCCGCAAAGACTCCTCCCGGTAGTGAGATTTTAAGCAGGAAGATTTGTTTCAGAGAGACTGGGCCATGGAGTCCCGACACAGCACAGACCTTCACATTTCGGGTCTACCCCAGCAAAAAGCGGCACTCCAACCTTGCGACCACAAGGACGCAAGAGTTGAAAAGGGCAGACATAGAAGGTGTAGAAGAGGACAACAGAAGTCCAAGAGGGGGAAACTCAGAGAAGAAAGCGAAGATCGAATATCAGAGAAGTGAAGATGAAAAAGGGGGGGGGTCGAAGAAAAAAGTCAAAAATACAAACCGAAAGCCAAAAAGGCAGCTGCAAAGCCAAGAACCTTCCGTTTGCTAAGGCGGACGAAAAAGAACTGAGGAGAGACAGTTGGCTTGGCGAGAGGAGCACGCTCAGTACGGGCATGGGGGAGGGGTCCCCGCCAAGCTGCTTAGCTCTAGAATCTTCCAAACGTTACCGCGCGCGCACGAAAACTCCCAGTGTGTGAGGCACAGAGACCATGAAGAAGAACTAAAGCTCACTCTTCCAGGAAAAATTTCTCAGCCATTATCGGTCATTCATATAAAGGTCACTTTCTACTGTAACATTCAAAAAGGAATAATCAAGTTAGCTGTAAGTTATCAGCTCTGACAATCGCCTATTTCATGTGTCTGTGGATGACAGTTACAAATTCATGACAGGTTTAGCGATGGTTTACTGTCCCTATTTTCAGAGACAGCATCTCTCCCATTATCAGAAGCATCATGTTTGTTTGTGCTTTTCCCAAGTACAACTGACCAGCTACCACTGGAGTAAGAACACTGGATATATTGATCTGATCTAGCAAGGCAATTTTTGTTATTATCACTAACAAACAGACCTCCAGGGGCATGTTAATTCAAATTCTCATAGCATCAGCTTTTCCATCTGTCTCATTTATCAACACACTAGATGCTTTAAACTCTAAGAGCTCTATCTTCATTGAATTGCTATACTTAAGACAAAATAAATCTCCATTGTTCCACTTCTATACAAAATTCGCCTTTCTTATCTATTTGTTTCGAGATTTTTCTCAAGTGAGTAATTTCCCCTTTTCAGATGTAAACTACTTGTTCAAGATCTAATATGTGCAGGGCAAAATCTTACTGTACTCGGACACTTTGTGCCTACCATTTTAAGCCCATCATTCTCACTCTGTGCCTTCTCTTTCAGCCTGAGGTAGTGTTCAGAACTGTTTTGTTTCTGAATAATCTTGGTTTTCCCTCAAAGATCTGCAGGTCCTCATTTTCTTCTTCTTCCTCTCATCCTTCTCCTCCTTTCCAAACTACTTATGAAGAATTACTCTAAAACATCCTTTGAGTTATGGTAGCTTACTGCTTATGGTACCTTGTCAGTTACTGTCTTTTCAGTACACTCATATGATGTGTTACTATTTCAGGATGAAACAAGCTATTATCTAGGCTGTTCAGTTGATTACCAATTTCTGTAAACTGTGGTCTCAAAAGGTCATTCTCTTTATAGCTTGCTTGAATAGGGAAGGCAGTTTACTATTCTCCTGTTCCAGCTTCCGCAAATGTGTTTTTCTGAAGGTCCTACTCCCAAATAATTGTGATTAGGACTGCAACTATAATGACCACCCCATGGCCTTGAGACATAATTCATCAAAATGGATTGTATCTATCTCAAATTGTTAACACCAATACAACCACTAGGTGTCTTCTTTCCTGTTATGTTTCTCCAAATACAACACCTTCCTAGAGGAAACAAAAACAAAGTTGGCTTTGCAGGTGCCTCTGGAATATAAAAGTGTGCCTGCCACACAGAAAAAGGATATGATGTTGTGAGGACCCAACTATCCTGAAAGAAATGTTTCTGCTCCAATGTGCATGTGTGTTTTGAAGGAAGATATCAAAGTTTAATGAACAACTGTTATTATTCTCATCATGACTGTGTCACTGGATTCTGCTTGGTCACCGGCTGACCTAATTTAGAGGATGCGTATGAAGGGTATGACTGCAGTCTGACTGCAGTCTGAAGAAAAACTGGACAATTTAGAATCAGGAAGAGACTGCTGACCACTACTCATGCACCAGGGACAAACCATGTGCCAGCTATGACATTATATAGGTCTCCCTTTGGCTTAAGAAAATCCTCATGCACATGTCCATAATAATTAAACACTGAACAAGAAAACATGACTGGATCTTCCCCACCCCCATCTTGTTCACTAGAGAAAGCTGCAGAAAACATGCACAAGAGAAGAGCTCTCTTAAATTATCTACTTTCCTTTCCCAATCCTTTCATATAAAGTGGTTAGCCTTTCCAACAACAGAAAAGGAAAAAAACGAATTAGAATCCAGCTGATCTGTTTGGAAGTATTTTTCTGAAAGCTATCAAGATAAAAGACTATATTAAAAAATCCCTTTATTACAGCTCCATCACCATAAGAGATCTTTCATAAGCACCACAAACAGTGATCCCAGTCTTTCTCGGGGTATTGCAGAGCCACACCATTTCTTTCTCATCTCCATCATATTTATTTCTATCCAGCCTTTCTCCCAAAATTGGGACTCAAGGTGGCCTACATATCCTTTTCCTATATGAAATTTCCAAATACTCATCAAAGGTAGCCCCATGTGGAGCATGTTATAATTGTCCAAACAGGGTGTAACTTAGCCATGTACCACTGTGGCCCATTGTGACATCTGAAGGAATAGGTGTAGTTGGTGCACAAGCTTTAAATGTACAAAAGCACTCTTGGTCACTGCAGAAACCTAGGCCTCCAGGTTCAAAGCTAAGCCCAGGAGTACCCCAAAGACGCAAACCTGCATCTTCAGGGGGAATGTAACTACATTTAGCACAGGCTGAATCCCTATTCCCTGATCTGTCTTTTGACTAATCAGGAGCACCTCTGTCTTGTCTGGATTAAGTTTCAATTGGTTTGCCCTCATCTAGTACACTACTGATGAGAGCAATAAAAGGATCCTATTAAGATTTTGGGGCTTAAGAAGACAAAATGTATCCTGAATGTTCAGTAAACAAGAGAGTTCCCATTTAGACAGAACCTTGGAACTAATTTAATACGAGTAGATAGTTTACCATAATTTCTTTCCTGATTAAACTCCATTATTTAGTTTGCAACAATATCTACTAACTATCTAGTAGGAATTAGTATCTAGTAGTAATTATGTCCATTACTAGTAATTACAGACAGGTGAAGGGGCTGTGTCTATTTCATGTATTTGATGGTGTAGAATCAGAGACATATCAGTGAATGTGACTTCCTGTGATTTCAACTTTCAAATGAACAGAATTAAACTTTCATTTGCACTTTTACCATTGACATCTGCAAAGGCATAAATTCAATGGGGTCTGGTGTGAGAGCACCAGTGACAGAAATTCCTTTTTTTCTCTTTCCAACCCTTGAAGCTGCCTGAAAATCTGTTAGCATTTTCCTGGATTTGTGATCTGGTTTATAATACATGAATTCAGAAAGTTGCCTAACACAATTTGCTGGTCTAGCCCAATACTGTCTACTTACACTGGCAGTAACTCTCCAGGTTTTAAGTATTGATGCCAAGGTACTGAGTTTTGGATCTTCTGCACAGAAAGCATGCGTTCTACCTCTGAAGCAGCTCCCATCTCAAATGTTATGACCAATAATAAGCACAACTGTAGTAAAAGAATACCCCCCCACGCATTTTGGAAACTGCCCTACAAGTAAGGGTCTAACAAGGTTCCAAGAACAAAAGTACATGATTCTATCACATTGTTCTCAAGTTCTCTGCTTTCTAATTAATTCTTCTCAAAAGTATTGGACATTTTCCCATATTCTGTATGTCATCCCAGTTCTTTAAAATAAATGCTTCTTCAACATATATTTAATAGGTATTCCCAAAGGTACAGTTCCCATCTGATGTTGGAAGCTAAGCAGGATCAGATCTGGTTAGCACTTGGATGGAAGCCTGCCAATGAATACCAGGTGCTATAGGCTCTGTTTCAGAGGAAGGAACTGGTAAAAGCACTTCTGAGTATTCTTTGCCTAAGAATACCCTAGGAAATTCATGGGGTTGCCATACGTTGACAGGCGACTTGAAGGCGGGCATGCATGCACAATGATAGTACCTAAACATCTTTACCATTATAAAGTCCATCACTGGTAATGATGTCACTAACAGGACTAGTGCCCATTCCCAAAGAAATCTCGTGTCTGGAAATATCTAGCTTTTTAAAGCTGGGGTAGGCAACATCCAGCCCCTTGAAACATCTAAGGCCACAAAGCTGTTTCTACTGGTCACAAGACCAGCAGACTCTCCTAAACCACCCCTTCTGCTGGCCAAGAAGGTAGAATCAACTCTTTTAGAAAACTCAACAGGCAGAGAAACAGGTTGTACTGTTTAAGAATAAAAAATTACTAAGTTTTTAAATCAAAAAGCAGACTTCTGGTTGCTTCTGATTTCACCCTATTTTTGATCCAAAGAGGGTCCCAGGGTAGACAGTAGTCTGTCCATTCACCAAAACTGCTCATTCTTAGTTTAAGCCACTGCAATAATTCTGGCTCTTGCTTTTACTGGAATGGCAATATAGTAAAGTTACTGATATTAAAATGCAATGACTTTTTAATATCAGTAACTTTATTTCATATAGTCCTCAGCTGACAGGAAACTGACCACTCTTGGTCTCCCCCTCCCCTGGTACAGGGAGAATTAATCTGCATTTCAGGTGTTCAGAACTTTGGGGGAGTGATCACTTGATTTGCCTGCTTCTAGAAATAACTTTTCTCTTTCTTTCTATAAATATTTAAAAGAACAGGGAAGAATGGGGGCTGGGAGAAGAACAGATTTCTCTTTATTAACTCTTCACTGGAACACACTTCCAGGCTCCCTCTCTTCTTTTGTTTTCTTATTTTCCTGAATTTAAACACAAGAGAGATTTTCAAACCCACCCACAGAGGGCTCAGGGGCAAGAGGCCACTGGGGAGAAGAAGACACTGCAATTGGGAAGAACATGTGTTTGTATTTCTTTGTGAAGAGGTGCACACACGTGCTCATGCACACACACATGCACGTACACACACACACTCTTCTCCCACTTCTTTTCCTGTTCATACTCTGCAAGCCTAACACAAACTCCCATCTTCCCCCTGCTTGACCTATACTCCAACTTGCATTTAGAGCCGCAGCGTCGACTGTTGAAAAGTGACTTCATGCTGAATTTGGGTGCTACACGGTCTTCCCTAGCTCTCACGCTGCAAAGCTCGGCCATCCCTTTCTTTCCTTGGTTTTCCCACACTTTCCACCGCTCATTGTATGCCTGCTGCTTTTTCTATCTGCCTATTCAGCTCAAATTAGTCACGAGCGGCCCCCAGCTTAGAGAGGAAAAATAAATTAGGTAGTGTTTTAAACACAGTTTGATTAGAATGATTTCCCCCCACCCTTTGCTGAAGAAGGGTGAATGCATACTCTTTAAAAGATAGCGTACCCTCTAATAAAATCCTTCACCCCATTCAACACAGGAGTGGGGCACAAGGCAGGGAAGACAAAGCCACAGGCAAAGTACCTCTTGACATATATGCAATAGGTACACACACTAGGTAAGGAAAGGACACAGAGATCATAATTTCTTACTCCGCTAATATCTGAGCCAAAGGAGAGAGGCAAAATTGTAACAGATGTCTAATAACAGATCCTAAAATATTTTTCTTTTAACCAATGAATGATGTCATGTGCAGAATGCAGACTTACCTATGATTAGAGGTGTTGTCCAGCCTCAAAAATAATTTGACCATACATTTTCCTGACACCATTCACACATACCTTTTCCTTCCAGAACGAGCCTACCCTGAACAGCCTTATTTCTATTCTGTTTATATCTTTATCCTTTGAAACATTCCTTATATTGAATCCATTAAAGAAAAAACACCAGTGGGTTAATAACTAACCACAAACTTTTGCTTTAGTATGATACTCTATTCAGATGCAAGACAAGAAATAGAAAGTAATTATCTTGCTTTTATGAAGTGGTAGTAGAGAGGCCTCCTATTGCCTCAGTAATTAGAAATCAGCAGTGGGTACTGCAGAATTAAGTAGTGGTATATAAATCTTACGTACTGAATAAGATTATCTAAGAAAATGTATGGAAGAATGGATAGTTACAGTGGTAATATGATCCTTAAATGGGTGTCATGATTATTGCTAGTTACTAGTATTTCTTCTGGTAGGCTGCTGAGTTCTTGGATTCTAGTTACACAAATGTTAAATCTGTAGGAAAGGGGTATAGGAAAGTAGCTTTTAATTTCATAATTCCCTTCCATTTCCAAATAGGCTGTACAGTGCACCCTTTTCTGGTGCAACCTCTGCACACATGAATGAGAGGTTGCACGAAGCGTCGTTCCCTTTATAGTCAATGGACGCAATGGGCACACCCACATTGCATCCCACTGACTACAATGGGATGTGACATTTGTGTTTTTTGTTTTACACTGGGGTTCCTGGAATGGAACCCTTGCATTTCTGGCAGGCACACTGTACATTTTCTAGCCTCTCTCTACAATGAACTGCAATGATTTTGATAAAATCCCTGTGAAATACAAAGGAGACACAAACAAAAATGAAGGCCAAATATCACGCTTTCCTCACAGAGTGAAGTCTCTTCATTAACACCTAGCACACTCTGAAGTACAAAACCTGTGGACCCTGTGGCTATTACGTGTTAGAAATCTGAGCGCTTGCCTCCTTCATCATGCATCCTGTGCATGTCCCTGAGAAAAACTGGAAGAGTACATTCAAATTGTTTAATATAGGTTACTGCTCTTTAACGTCTTAATTTTCCTTTTACATTCATTTATTACAAAGGTTAATGAACATTAACAGTGAGTAGTGAACCACTGAAGCTTGCCATGAGGAGTATCAATTTTAATACACATTACTCATTTATTTTAAAAAAATGACCAGCCAGTTTTTGGGATAAACTGAGCCAAAGTGGCATACAACATAACTCTAAAATACAAGATACTCATACAAAGTAGTGGTTAAGTACAGAAGCAGGATAAAGCAGACATTATTTGAACAAATTATGTGATTATTCTAGGCTTAGTTCTGTATCTCACAAGCTGAGAATATAAAGGAGGATATAAAACACAGAACTCTTCTTATTTTTCAGCAGGCCACTTAGCAAGGAGAACATCAGATCAAGCTACCATTACATTTATTGGACACATACAATTAACTGATTGCCCAGTGTGAGTTGACTGTCAACTGTGCAACAGGATATTTCCCTATTCCTCTCCCCTGAAGTTACTCTCTAAAATCTACTTTGGAGGACCTCCCAACCATCTGTAGCTAATTCTTAGGGATCACTAAGGGCCACAGATGAGAAGAGAAATCATAACCTTCCCTACTTCACTGATAGAAGCTATTCTCTCAAACAGGGGGCCTATGCTTATTTATGTAATTACAGTTTTATCTGGATCCTTTTCTATAATTTGTAAGAATTGAACAAACAAATGTTTCCAGACAGGTAACCATGTTACAGCAACAAATGAACAAACAAAATAACACAAACACCCCTGGACGAAACCAAGAGATGCTGCACCAAGGCATCTTGTGGCATCTAAAATACTAACGGAATATATTTAAAGAGACAGCCATGTTAGTCTGTTCTAACATAAAAAGACATTCTGGAATTGAGTAGACTAATTGGGAAGAAGTTTATTTCTCCTGAAGGCTTTTTTTAACAAAATAACTAATACATTTATTAACTGGAAATAAATTACAAAGTATCTTATAAATATATATCCATCGCTTTCCTAAAGGTATGGATATGTATTTTACAGGAATAAATTAAATCTGTTACAGTACTGTTTGCAGGAGGGCAGCATTTGTGCATCCTTTCTCTCTTCCCTCTTTCCCCTTCCTTTGATGTAAGATGGATAAGCCTCAGCAACTAGAACGACTGAGTGAATCCATCAGTAACTGAAACTGTGGTATTTCATGTGAATCATCAGAATTAAGTCTTGGGTTTTCTTTCCCTTGTTCTTCACAGAGAACAAGTCAGACATAATTATAAATATATATTCAGCAACTGTAAAATCTACTGTAAACTCACAGGTCAATAAATGTGAACACCAAATGATAAGCCAGCAATTTTCTATCAAGCAGGAAACCAGGCAGTGCCTTGAAGAAGCTGTTTTATTATGAACCAAAGAATGAAGTATAGTTCTGGTTTTAACACACCCTGTAAAAATATTTCAAGAATTAACCAAACTGACCAAGTTGATGAATAGAAAAACAAATTATGAAATTTAACATGTCAAATAAAATCAGAATAAAGCTAGAATATACACAATTAGATACCAAGGTGCTGAAATGATACCACATCACCTCTGCACCTATTAGTAAATAAATTCTCAGAATGCTGCTCAGAAATGGCATAAAGAACAAGGAATATGAGCACAGATTAACTAAATATGCAGTTTTTAAGAATAAATGATAAAAATGAAGAGTCAGCTAATGATTTTTCTAAGCACTGTTTAATTTGCTACCAATTTTTCATTTAAGGATTGTGGTAAAAAATAAAGAATCAAAGGGGGGTATAAGTGGACTAATATTTAACTGGCCAATCAATAATAGTATATAAAATCTGTGACCAACAAGAAAGGATACCTATAGTATGCAGAAAAACAGTTTTGATGATTTTTCCCTATACAAAAGATGAAAAAGATCTGTAGTGTTAGGAAAACATTCTCCAGGCTAAATAAAGCAAGACAGATTGGTGTAGTTTTAAATACAGATGGAATCACTTGGTCAAAGGTGTCTTCTCAAGGAGCTTTTGCCACATTTTGTTTCCACAGAAAGTATTAATAGGTTATTTTCAAGAAGATGAGGCATTAGGTAACTTGATGGAAAAAAGGTTTTCTCCAATTCTTTACCTTAAGAAAATTACAATATTGCAAACACAGAGCATCAGCACTCTCCAAAATACAATTAATTCAGGGAAAAACATAACAGTATAGCTTGAAAATTCAGCTAGAGATTAAAGCCTGTGTAAGCACTGAACATGAATAATATGTTCTATAATATTAATTTCAGAGCAATCACATTAGAACTTTTTGATACTGCTAGAAGGGATTATCTGCATTTTTGAAAAGTATAATGTAAAAACCTGAAGGACAGTTTCTAAAATATCATTACCAACAGAGTATCTAAGAGCCTCTTTGTCAGTGGTTGCCAAATGCATGACTGTTGCACTTCCTTCATCTTGGGATATTTTACGTTGTAACTGGGGCAATAAATATCATTCTTTTAAGTCAACAGTGCTCTTTAAATTTGTAACAGTGGCACAATTTTTAAAAATCATATATACCTGATGAATACACAGCACCTTTTCAGAATAGGTGTATGGCAAGTGTATGACTTCATCAGACCTAGCACAAGGAGCAGGAGCCAAGGAAACAAGACCTTCAGCCTTTCTGTATAAAGACAGATGAACTTTGCTCAGGGATGGGGATGGATTTTTGAGCCATGGGCAATATGAAAACTGAAATATTAGGGTAAGGAACGCCTAAGTGAAAATCAAAGAGAATTCTGACAGCTCCTGATTTAGGTGTTAGTAGCTTTAATAGGCTCTGAATGATGCATCAAAAATGGTCATAGGGAGTTTATTTATTTTGTGTAGCTGTCTGAACCCAAACAGAAGAGAAGCAAGTTGGAGATGTAATTTAGATACAAGTACCTGATAAGAGAATTTGCTGGTAAATTCAAATTGTTTACATACATAACAGAACACTTTCATTCTAGGCTTCAAAATCTGTTTGAAGTCCAAAAGCAAAGGAAAGCACAATTGAAGAACTAGTTTTAAAATGCAAAGCCAAGATTTGTGTGAGGAAGAAAACTATATTCTTTATTAGGAATGAAGAACAAGAACATGTAAAACATACAACCCAAGCAGGTAAAGGCTAAGAGGAAGATCATCAGACGAGGCCAAAACGTTCTGCTCTTTTTCTCTTCTTTGCCTGAAAATAGGAATTAAAAGAAAGATTTAAAAAAGTCAAGACCCAAGGAGAACAGCAACTCTGAGATTTTTCTTTCTTCACAAAGGAAGGTGGAAAGTCTATGAAGAGTGTCACAAGAGTTAGTTTAAGAAAGCATTTTTCATATCAAGTTTCACACGGGGCACTGCAATTGTAACAGGGTTTCTAACCAGACTCAGAAATTAAGCTATAAAAGCATGAGATACAGTGGCCTGGTAGTTGCTTCATCTTGTTGGGTTATGAGAGAGAGCTATGCTTGGAACAATGACCACTTTACAGGCCTGGAAAGCCTTCCAGCAATGGGGAGGTGGGAAATGTAAAAGGCCAAAGGGTTAACACTCTTCTATTCATGAGGAAAGGCGAGAGGGACACAGTCAAATGCATTAAATATACTCATGCGTCTCTGAGATATGCCTCTAAGTCAATACACCAGGGGCATATAAATCTTAATTTTTACTTGGATAAATAGCCTAGGGGGTAGCAGAAGTCCTAATCAAGAATCTCCAGGGGAAAGGTGCCGTTTAGCATGCACAATACTAGAAAAAGACCTTTTTGTTTCAGGCACACTCTCTAAGTGACCTAGCAGAAAAGCATGGAATCTCTCAGACCAGAGCTCAACCACCCCCTTCACTCAAATTGAACAGGGGGATCATTCTACTTCATTTTGTGGAGCAATGCTTGCACAGCATCTGGCAAAGACAAAAGGCACCAAACCATATCCGAACCCTATATAAGATGCCAAAGAAAATAAACTTCCTGTATATAATACTCAGGATTCATCCAAGGAGAGTTCAGAGCCCCAAATATTGCCTCCCTTCCACAAGCAAAATGAGCCCACAGCAAGGAGACCTCTTGTGCAGGAGACTATGGCTTAATACCAATCACAATAAGCATGAATACAGATTTAGAGAAACAAAAGAATTGCCATACTAGAGTAGAAGGATCTCATTAAAATTAGACAAATAATGCAAGAAGGAACTGGAAGACCAACAATAAGAGGATAGATTCTTGCCACAAATAATTTATAAAATAAGTCAGGAAAGAAGCAATAACATTGGAAATGCTCAGGAAAACATAGTATAGAAAAGAAAATAATTTTAGAGTCCATTTGTAAACTTTTCAAAAATGTTCAAGGGGTAGTGTGGAGTCAAAAAGAAATTCATCATAAAAGTTCAAACCACAGCCATTCAAAGTCATTTATGTGTTCTTTCTTTCAATTATTACCATTGATTTCAGTAAATAGTTTTTAGTAGTACTGGAAAAAGTAATATTCCATACACCTAGGCTGATATTTGTTCTGCACACATCCCAAATGAAAGAATCATCCTATAAGTTGTGCAATGGGATAGAAAGCTGGATTTTGATCTGCTGACCCAGATTCAAATTCTAGCTCAGTTCCGTAGCTAACTAGGTGACCTCAGATAAAACACTGGGATTGTTTTTAGGTTAAAATGAAGCCTTATGAGTTGAGCTAACCTTAGCAAGATAGTGATGGAAAAATCTAATGTGATTTAGTATTTGAAAAATAGTTTTAAAAAATACACAGCAATGATCAGATATAGTATCTTCAAAGAGGAAAGGAAGAACATTTCTGACACAATCTACTAACAAACTATTTCAAGCACTATATAATCACCAAAGACAGTTGAATTCAACTTTTCCAACCTTACACCCTCTAGATGTTCTGTACTAGGGCTCCCATGTTCTGATCATTGGTTATACTGTCTGGGGCTGATGGGAGCTGTAGTCCAAAACATGGAGACACGGGATTGGCAAAGCTGGTTTAATGGGATCAGGGAAAGGGGGGTACAGGAAAGGATAAAGGATACACAGTGCCATCTTGTGGAACGTCTGACATGCCAATTAATCCCAGAAAATTTTCTCAACTCTACCCATGCCAGGCTGAGAATAGAACATGTTTCTTATCATCTTTGTTCTGACAGATTACCTCTGTGTCTTCTGTGGTTCCAGCCCCAGCTGAACTTGTTACAATACCAAACCTCTCCTTTCTCTTTTTTAGCTTCTCATCCTCTTCAGTCTACAAAAAATAGAAGAAAGAAAGTATTTAGTTGGCTTTTAGGCTAAGAGGACATTTGGTTGCTGGCTGCTTCATCCTTGGTTGCCCCAACTCTCATTGAACAATTTGCTGGAAAAGAGATTTTACATTAGGACATTGCTAATGTTCAGAACTATACTATGGACTAAATGCAGTTGTTAGTTTAGACTGAAGAAGACCCTCTGAAACAATGGGAACTTGGTAGTAAGTCATCATTTTATATAATTGATACTATGGGTTTGTGCTACTTTGGATTAACAATTTTATGTAAGCCAGAATTCATCTGTATCACTAGAACAGGATCAAGCAAAGTGCAGCTCTCCAGATGTTGCTAGACTGCAACTCCCATCAGACCTAGTCAGCATAGCCAATGTGAGGAATCCTGGGAACTGAAATCCAACATTCTGGGGAGCCATGCTCTGCCTATTCTGCTCTTGAATTTTCCAGCTCTTTCCCAATACCTCCTTCAGAATGATGAGCAGAAAGCACAGAATCTGCTTTAATATCTAACAAAATTATTTCAGGACCTGTTCTAAACTTTAGGAACTATAAACCATGATGACAACTCAGTGTGAAATTTAAGGCTTTACTTACAGTAGCTAGTTCACAGTCACTACTGAAGCACTTCTCAGAAGTATGTCTGGGGATTTTTTTTCCATTGTGAAAAATGGAAGTTTGATCAAGACAGTGATGCACAATGAACACTCAGCATTAGATACCACAGTATAAGTTGAGAGCTTTTTTTTCTGAATAAGGATGTAATAGAGGCTAATAACATGAAGCACATTTTAAAAACTCTATTTGTCTCCCTTTCTAAAAGATCACTTTTAAATTTTAACCTGTTTGCTGTGATTTTAACAGAACCATTTTTCATCAAGTTGGCCTGTACGACACTTAACGTATCTTAATTAATTCTACCGTAATCATTTAACAGTCTGAGCAAGTGAATAAATGTTAAGTGATGCAGGTACTTTGGATCTTTTCTCTTGATTTCCTGATAAGCCTGAGGCTTTTTTACTCTCTTAACCTTTCACTATGCCGGTAGCCTTGGTCTCCAGTAATAATCAAGGCCATCATTACCCTTTAAAAGGCTTCACTACATCCATTTGCCAAAGAAGTTCTCTTGTACTATTTTCAGCTCCAAATGATTGTCCAATTACCTTGCTCTATTTCTATAATTCTCCTCACCTGCTCATGCAATGCATTTACAACCTTCCTTCCACCATGTCTGATATAGTTGCACTGCTGACCATGAGAGTTGCTGAAGTAATGATACCTTTTCACAATAATCATGTGGAGAATGTTGGAGTCAATGGGACAATGAAAATGAGCAATGGAACAAGTTAAAGCGTTTACGGTAGCTGTGTTTGCTGGTCCCTATGAATGCCTACTTGAGTGCACAGTTCACCCCATCCAGTAATCACTCTTGAGAAAATGTGGTCTGAACCTTGTCATCTATTTTAAGTGGTATTAAAAATGACTACACGGTCATAATGAAAAGTCAGGAAGACATACTTTCTATGACTATATAAAGTCTCTTCTCCAGATTTTAGCTATACAAATAACTTTTAAAGAAGTCTGTTTAGGTTTGATTAATTGATACTAATCAGTTAAACAGTGACAAGCAGCTCTGCTTTTTAAAACAAATGCAAAACAAAATATCACAAAGTAATAATTCACAAAGTAAATAATTCACAAAGTAAGCCTAATGACATCACTGGTGCAGCAGGCAACTTTTGTCACAAACATCATGCTTGACACCTCCTCAGCGAGTGGCAGGGCTGCCTTCATTATGTCAATCCCTTACATAAATAAAACCATAGCAACCAGGCTCAGTTTTATTAATTATGACATCTTCATGTGTTGTGGCAATAGAAGTAATTGAAATGTTTAATTAAAATGCAGTGGTTTCTTGGGGCATTCTGACAACAGCAGCAGTTGTTACTTTAACAGACTGCAGATATCCTTTTTGTGCATGCAAAACACTTCATAAGACTTACTGCTAACCTTATGGGGTTTGCCAATCCTTTTGTTATAGGATACTTGGGATTTTCTACTTCTACACATCTTGTAAGTTTTCTTTTACTGACAACTAAAGGAAGCCATTAGAGACATTAGTATCCTATATTAAATGGTATTATATGACCTATAGATGCGCCATTGTAGTATCTTTTTACGTAGAGTAGTTTGGGCTAGCTAACTATACCAGCAGATAGAATGCCAAAACTACTGATGAAATGGGGGTTTATAGGCTACAATTAGATTCCTGAGTATACCTGGGCTCAATGTCAACCTCACTGATGATACTGGTCTACAAAACATGCACCAGTTGCAGAGTTTAAACTACGTGACACGGATGAGTTGAGATGGCTAATATTTGGAACAGCTATCCCAGTGGAGGATGCTAACCCTAATTACCCGATTTGCTTGCGTATAAGACTCACTTTTTTCTCCCCAAAACACTGTTTGAAAATGGGTGTGTCTTATACACAGGTGTGTCTTATATTCTGGCAAGTAGTATTTGCTGGCATACCAATCTGGTGCGTCTTATATACTGGAGCATTTTATATGCTGGCAAATACCATATTTTTAAGACATGGCAAACAGAAGATGGGAATTCTGAACATGGTTCAACCTTGCTGGATATTATAGTGAGACACAGACTCTGGACATTCAGGGCAGTTTATTTTATAACTGAGAGTCTTCAATATTAAAAAAGAAAGGATTGATACCTGGACTGAAGGCTAGTCTTGTTTATCAATAACAGACAGAATATCACTCGCCTTTTAAGAAAAGCTGTTGTGAGGCTTAAGATGTACTATGAGCTGAGGAGACTAAAGAACAAGTAACACATTTCTTTGACATTGCTGCTACCTGAAACACAAATGCTGTTTCAGTGTTTTGTTTCTTGTAAATATTCTTATTTCCTATGTGAAAACTCTCCTAATAAGCTACACTTTTAAAATTTCATTAAAAAATGATACTAAGGTAAAAATAAGATAAAGCTAGACAAAAACAAAATACCATGAACAGAGACTGAATGAGTGATGCTTTATATGGCACATCATGTTTGAACAGAAGCTTGGAAATTCTTTCTGCTCTGCATATAGAAATTGGAAAAGTGATATATACAGCAGTTTCCTTATCTGTAGATCTCAAATATGTATGCACAACCACTCAAATGTTATCTATTCCTTCTGGCAATGAGTAATTTTCACATGAAAAAGATCAACAAATATTAAAACACACTTATTTTAAAAGATGTATCCTATTTCAATCTTTCAGTGAAAACAGCAAAGAAGAGCTAAGACAGAAAGAAAGATTGCAATAAAAACCACAACACATAGTTTGCTCATATTTCAGGCAGCCAGTTTACTTAAGCATTTTACTAAAAATGTACAATAGTACATAGTGATCCAGTCTGCATCTATATGGTGTAAAGGAAATATGAGGAAAACAAATACCACCTTTAAATGAATGGATGGATATCACAGGGTATGTTAAGAGACTGCAGTGAACTGAGGTTATTATTTATTTTTGCAGTAACCTTCTAAAATCACCCCACCCCCATTCAATGCCTGAAGGGAAAGTGTGTAACAATCCCACTAAATCAACACTGTTCTAATGATCTCACTCACTTGACCCCCTCGCACACCCGTGTCAGATGCAAACACGCTTACAATAAACTTCACTCCATCTTTAGCTCCTCACTGACAGGTTTTGATTCATGGGGTGCTGAAACCCATCTGAGGAAAATTACCTCTATCAAAACACTGCTATCTCAGCATTTATCAAGCTCTGCTAGAGCCCTGGGGCATGCTCGAATATGCACATGGGCATTTGTGTATGTGAGGGGGGGTGGAAGCTGACCTTTACTGTGAAGTGACAGATAAATTTCTTGTAGCTTGTGATTTTCAGATCTCCTTCATCTTGCACAGAAACTCTGGATGAACAATGTCCACCTAAGTGAGCATACACACACACACACACACACACACACTACATACATATACACAAACACATAACACACATACACACACAAAATTTGGAATCTCCATCTGAAATCCAGCAGTCTGGCATCCCAAAGGTCTCAGCCCTACTTCATACTTTATAAAAATTGGGTTAATCTCTGTGCAGAATAATTAATACACAGAAAAAATATTTGAATGGTGGCACATAGATTAAGAAACTCTGCGTAACGGACCATAATATTAATTGACTGGCAACATAATATTTAAAAAGCTTTTAGTTCTCTTGACTGAGTAGAAATGGTTTGAAAATCATAGGTGAAACTAAGCAGCCAGAGGAAAAATTAAAGATTTCCACAGCCAAGGGACTGGAATTTTATCAAGGACACAACTTTCCTCTGCTTGCCCTATGACTCCTATTCTATGTTGCTATTTCCATATCTCTAGGGTTTTGTGAACAGCAAGCAGATACTGAAGACAGAGGGAAAGATTTAAATAACTGGGCCAGAAATCTCTTTTTACAGTTGCCATTGGAAAACATCACCCAGTATTAAGAGCTCTGCCTCTTTCTCCATGCCACCACACCCACACTACATGAGATAAGCAACTGAGAAGCAGCATTGGTACTAAGCACAAGCAGACAGGTTTTCAAGCCTTTGTAGCGATTAGTAAAGGCAGCAGCATTATTTGGAGAATCTTAAAGGAGATTTGAGGTAGTGGTCTTTGGGTTCTGCTGGATTCATGTAACACACCGTCCAGCATAAGGACAACTGCGGCAAGGGGGAGGAGGAGGAGGGGACTAGGTTTTGAATTCCCAAGAAGGACATTCCTCAGTTTAAGAAGAGCACCAAGAAGTGCATCTCTTGTATTCACGCCAAATGAAGTTCTAAGAGTGACAGGACCAAGAAAAGGGACTTTCCAACCCTTAAAGGCCAGGCAAGCTTGCATGGCAAAATACAGTCTTTCAGACAGTCTTGATCCAAGTTGCAGAGCCTTTAAAGCCAGTGCCTTGAACTGCGCCCAGGAACAGACTGTTGATAAAACTGTTGTCCCAAGGCAGTTACATGTTTTCTGTAACTGGCTGTAGTCAGCAGTTTGCCTGCAACATTTTAGACCTGAAACTATTAAGCATTCTTCAAAGCACCCCACTTACAGCATGTAATAGTAATCTAAACAGGATGTAATGAAGGCATGCATCATTTCAGCCAGATGAGACACTTCCAGCAACGGGTACGTTTGACACACCCAACTTAATTGTGCAAATGCAATCCCAGCCACTGCAGAAACCAGGGAATCCAGGCTCAGGGATAACTCCAATTTCTGAAATTATGTCTTCAGTGACAGTGTAACCACACTCAGTTCTAGATGAACCTCTATCCCTTATGTAACTTTTGACTGATTAGGACCACTCTCTGTCTTGTTCAGAATAAGATTCAATTTGTTTACCTTCATCCAGTCCATTACTGACATCTAACATTCATTTAGCATTAAAACAGTTTCCTTGAGTTAGACAGAAAGACAAGAGTTGGGTGCTATTTGCATACTGGTCGCACTCTCTAGATGACCTGTGAGAGACTCTGTAAGAATTTGTCCTTTTAAGGACTATAAGACTACAAAACAATATCTTTAAATCCCATCTCAGAGAAGTAGCCTAGATGAACACTCTTATCAATGGTATTGAAAGCTGCTTACAGGTCCAGCAGAACCAACATGAACACACTCTCTCCCTCAACTTCCAAATGTATGTTGTCCACAAAGACAACCATAGTCTTCCCTCTCCCACAGACTGGCCATAAGTCAGACTGAAACAGATCTAGGTAATTCAGCTCCTTCAGGAGATTGCCTGGTAATTAACTCAAATTTGTACTCCCATTCTTTCATTGGTATATTTACTTCCAATTAGTAACTCAATCTGGGATTTTGCTACAGACACTACTAGGTCTTTTGGAACCACACTGTTTCTAGATTGTAAATTCATAAGGGGTTGGTTATATTTACAATCTCTTTGCATCTAAATGTTTAGGACATAAAAAAAGAGAGTCAGATGCTCCTGGAGTTTAGGCTGTACTACATTTTCTAAAAGTTCTCCAAATAATGAAATATTGGATATATGATATGTCCAAAACACAATAGCCTCAGCTTAGTCATTTTGGCTTTAAGAGAGAATTCAGACTTGATTTGCTCTAGAACTCATTCATCTGTTTTTTGTTTTTGTTTTTTTGAAATCTGTAGTATCCACCCAGTACATTTCTTTTTTTAAAATTAATTTTTATTAACATTTTTTAATGAAAAAACAATAAAAAAATCCTCCCCGCTTCCAGACATCAAATTTCCCATTCCATATAAACATTCCGTTCCATACATTATCTCCATTTTATAACAATCGTATACTATTACTTTTAGCTTATATGTAACTATTTACAATTTATCTTTTACCACCTCATTTTGTCTTCCTCCTTTCTCACAGCCTTTCTTTCCCTCTATTTCATTTTTTTATCCAATTCAATACCTCTCGCCATTCTCTTTCAAAGCCCTAGATAGGCTTAATTTTAAGTGAAAAAGTTAACTTTTCTGTCGCTACCATATCCAGGACTTTGAATTTCCATTCTCTTATATCAATATATTTTCCTTCTTTCCAATATTGAGCATAAGTCAATCCTGCTGCAGTTATTATATATAACAATGTCTTTTGATGAGATCTTGTTTCTCTTTGTTGCCCTAACATATTCAACAAATAAAGTTCTGGCTTCATTTCAAAGTTAAAACCATACATTCTTTGAATTTCATCATGTATTTCTTTCCAAAACTTTTTTGCTATTTTACAGGTCCACCACACACACAGTACATTTCAAATGAGTTGATTTTATTTCTGCCAGCTTTTTTCATTGTCTAGGTTTCACATCCATACACAAAAATTGGAAATACGACGATATGTTCTGAATACAAACTAAAAAAAGATTGCATAATAAAATGCAGTCCCATTGATACCATTGCCGCTGTGGAATCATCTTGTTTCTCAATATTGTGCCCTGATAGTGGCCAGGATAATCAGATGTTGTGGCACTTGAATTTCTTTTTCAGTGAACCAAAATTTCTCATGATCCATAAAATCAAAAGTTTTGCTATAACTTCTAAAAGCACAAGTTTTTCTCTGAAATTATTCGGTGTGTTCCATTATCCAGTACTTTTGCTAATGACTCTTTCTTTTCTGAACCCAACTTGGAAGTCTGGCATTTCTCATTCCAGTAAAATTCTTTGTTGAAAAATGCTAAACATTGCTTTGTTTGCATGGGACCTCAGTGCAACAGTCCAAAGGTTACTACAGTCTCTGGTGCCCCTTTCTTGGGACAGGAATATATATTGAACATTTCCAGTCTGCAGATCATTATTTTGTTTTCTATATTTGTAGGCAGATTTTTGGAAAATTTTGGATGGATTCTATTTCTTTAGCTTGAAACATTTTTATTGGTATCCCATCTGATTTATTTCTCCCAGCTGCTTCTAGACAAATATATAAAAGTGAGGATGCTTAGCTGGCCACAGTAAGACAGTTTAGAATATAAACAGTATGACAGCTACAACCATGAGGTTGCAAAGCAGAGGAAGCAGAACTATTTCATCAAAGACCAGCTGCCTTTGATTCTGCTTCAACTGTCATGCAGCAGCCATTTCATCCATGTGATGTGATTCAATGTGATTCTATTGTAGCTGATTCTACAGTAACGGTTGTTTGCCTACAACAGGCAAGGTAAACAGTAGCTGTCTCCAAAAGAACAGGTTGCTTACCTGTAACTGTGGTTCTTCGAGTGGTCATCTGTGCCATCATACACTAGGAGCTTTAGCGCCTGCGCGGTAGCGTTCGGAAACTTCTAGAGCTTGTTCGCTTGGCGGGAACCCCTCCCCCACGCCGGTACTGCGCATGCTCCTCCCGCCGAGCAACGGTCTCTCCTCAGTTCTGTCGTCCGCCGTAGAACCTACAGGGACCTGAAAGAGAGGGGAGGAAGGGCGGGTGTGTATGATGGCACAGATGACCACTTGAAGAACCACAGTTACAGGTAAGCAACCTGTTCTTCTTCTTCGTGGTCTCTGTGCCTTCATACACTAGGAGACTGTGTAGCTTACCGGTCGGACGGCGGGTCAGGTCCTACAGCACGGAAGCCAACACCTCACGTCCAAACCGGGCATCTCTGCGCGACCGGCAGTCGAGCCTGTAGTGGCGCACGAAGGTCGATGGTTGGGACCAGGTCGCCACACGGCAGAGTTCATGCAGGTCAACTCCTCGCAGGAGGGCCGCAGAAGTAGCCACCGCTCTGGTGGAGTGGGCTCGAAGCAGGACTGGCGGAGGCTTCCTCGCGAGCTCATACGCCAGTTGAATAGTCCTCACCACCCATTTGGAGAAGCGCTGGGTGGACACTTTGAGGCCCTTCCGACGTCGCCCATAGCAAACGAAGAGATGCGGCGTCTGTCGGAAGGAAGCAGTCCTGTCCATGTAGAAGGCCACGGCCCGACGCACGTCCAGGGAGTGGAGAGACCGCTCCAACGGTGTCGTCGGGTTCGGGAAGAAGGCAGGCAGGATGATGTCCTGGTTAAGATGGAAACTGGACACCACCTTAGGCAGGAACGAGATGTCAGGTCTCAGGACCACCTTGTCTCTGTGGAAGACCGTGAAGGGCTCATCGGATTGAAGAGCTGTGATCTCACCCGCTCGCCTCGCTGAGGTCACCGCTACCAAGAAGGCAGTTTTCATGGTCAGGAGCCTGTCATCCGAGGTCGCCATCGGCTCGAAGGGCGGCTTTGTCAGCTGCGAGAGCACCAGCGAGAGGGACCACGGCGGTAGCGGCGGCGATACCGGCGGGTAGAGATGATGAAGTCCTTTCAGGAACCGCTTAACGGTATCGTTCCTGAAGAAGGCCGAGGCAGCCGATCGTGGCGGTTGGTATGCCACGATCGCGGAAAGATACACCTTCAGGGATGGAAACGCCAGCCCCTGTTGCCGGAGGTGCAGGAGGAAATGCAGGACGGTAGAGAGCCCCGCGGGCGATACCGGCTCACTCCTCTCGTTAGCGAAGGTCAGGAAGCGTCGCCACTTGTATTGATAGTTGCGACGGGTGGATTCCTTCCTGGCCGCGACGAGGACGGTACCGAGCACGGGATCGTCTAGTGCGATATCCTCCAGGCATGGAGGGCCAGGCGTGGCAGGTCCGGATGGAGGACTCGGCCGCCGGAGTGGGAGAGCAGGTCCGGTGTCGGTGGCAACCGGAGCAGGTCGTCTCGTGCGGCTTGTAGCAGGGGTGCGAACCAATGTTGCCTCGGCCAGTACGGGGCTACCAGGATCGCGTCGGCTCGGTCGGCGAGGATCTTCGATATCGTCCGGCCGAGCAGCGGGAACGGCGGGAACGCGTAGAGGAGTTCCCCGGTCCACGGAAACTGGAAAGCGTCCCCGATGGAGGCACGATCGTGGCCCGCTCTGGAACAGAATCGGCGACACTTCGCGTTTTCCCTGGTCGCGAAGAGGTCGATCGATGGTTCGCCCCAGCGGTCCCTAATCAGTCTGAACGCCTCTCCGGAGAGAGACCATTCGTGATGGGATGAGGTGTCCCTGCTGAGGGCGTCTGCCGTGGTGTTCTCCTGCCCGGCCAGGTGAACTGCCACGGGATGCGTATGCAGGCGAATGCACCATTCCCACAAGTCGAGTGCAATGTTGAGCAGGGTTGTGGAGTGAGTCCCTCCTTGTCTGTTGATGTAACAGACGGCGGTGGTATTGTCCGTCAGAACCAGGACCGTCCGCCCCGCTACGACGTGGCGGAACGCCCGTAGCGCTTTCAAGACGGCGAGTAGCTCCAGCGCGTTGATATGGAGAGCGGTCTCGTCGTCGGTCCATCTGTCGCGGACTCTGAGATCGCCGCAGTGGGCACCCCATCCATACAGGGAGGCGTCGGTCGTTACCGTCACCTTCGGTGTCGGCTGTTGGAAAGGCATCCCTGACATGAGATTGCGTCGCGACTGCCACCATCGGAGGGATGAGCGGACGTCTCCCGGCAGCTGCAGTCGGAGTGTCTGTTCGTCTCGCAGGGGGTCGAATATGCGGACGAACCAGTGTTGAAGAGGTCTCGCTCTCAGCTGGCGAGGTATGTCACAGCGGTCGTCGCAGCCATGTAGCCCAAGAGCTGCTGGACGCTTCTCGCAGATAACGTCGGGGCCGTACGCGCGTGAGCGGCGGCCCGGATCAGGGTTTGGGCTCGAGACTCTGGTAGGTACGCCCTGGCGGAGGTCGAGTCGAGCGTCGCCCCGATGAAGTCCAAGATCCTCGCCGGCTCGAGGTGGGACTTCTTCGGATTCACCCGTAGACCAAGGCGGGTCAGGAGTGACAACGTCATGTGGACGTCGTGGTAAAGTCTCTGTTTGCAGGACGCCACCAACAGCCAATCGTCGAGGTAAGGGAAGACAGCAGCACCCTTCGTCCGCAGGAAGGATACCACCGGGGCCATGCACTTGGTGAAGACCCTTGGGGCAGTCGAGAGTCCGAACGGCAGCACCTTGTACTGGTAACAGGTGTCGTCGACTGCGAAGCGGAGGTACCGTCTGTGCTGCGGGCGAATGGCGATATGGAAGTATGCGTCTCGGAGATCGATGGAGGCGAACCAGTCCCCTCGATGTAGGAAGGGCAGGATCGACGGTATCGTGACCATCTTGAACCTTTTGGGGCGGATGTAGTAGTTCACCCCTCTGAGGTCTAGGATCGGCCGGAGGGTACCGTCGGCTTTCGGTACCGTGAAGTACCTGGAGAAGAAGCCGGTGGTCTTGGCCTCTTGCGGGAGCTGCTCGATCGCCCCTTTCTGGAGGAGGGATTGGATCTCTTCCAGGAGGGCCCGACTCGACGGCGTGGAATAGTAAACGCCTCGAGGAGGAATATCGAGAAACTCGATGGCGTAGCCAAGACGGACGATGGAAAGCACCCAAGAGTCCGTAGTGACACACTGCCACTCCGCGAGATGTCGAGCAAGAGTCGGTCGGTCTCCGAGCGCTGATGGTAGGCTGAAGAGTGGGTATTGGTAGGTCCTGCCAGGCACGTCAAAACCGAGACTTTGTCTCGGAGGAGGACTTCTTGGACGAAGCCGGGCGTCGCCTAATCGTGCGTCTGGCCGATGAGCCGGAGGACGGTCTCGACTGTCCAGACTGGGCCGAACGCTGGAACGACGAGGTGGAAGATCGTCGCCAGGATGGGCGGAAGGTGGAGGTCCTGCGGGCTTGCGTGGCCGGCTGTAGCCCGATCTTCTTGGCGGTCAGCCTCGCCTTAACGAGATTGTCCAAAGCTTCGTCTGTGGACGAATTGAATAGGCCCTCACCGTCGAAGGGGAGATCTTCAATCCTCCTTCTGGTGTCCTCCTGGATGTCGGCCGGCCGCAGCCAAGCATGGCGGCGCAGGCCGATGGATCCCGCCATGACCCGGGAGGCAATCTCCACTGCGTGCCTGGAGGAGGCCATCTGCTGCCGAGCGATGGAGATGGCCTCGTTGAAGATCACGGAGGAGGCTTGGCGGATGTCCTCCGGTACCGCCTCCATCGCTGGTTGCAGGCGATCGAGCACCTTTTTCAGGTATGCCGCGAGGCAAGCCTGAGTGTTGGACAGCCTGATCTGCAAGGAGGCGGCGGAATAGAACCTTCTTGCATAGGCGTCCAACTTCCTGCCCTCTTTGTCCGGCGGGGTGGTGTGTTGCCTGCCGGAGTCTTTCGTCTGTGCCGACTCGACCACCACAGAGTTCGGTGCAGGGTGATTAAAGAGATAACCGGCGTTATCCTTCTGCACCCTGTAGAGGTGTTCCAACCGCTGCGGTATCGGCTGAGCCGAGGCCGGCCTATCCCAGGCGACCTTCACCAGTCTGGATACCCGGGGCAGGAGAGGCAGCGGGGCCGCGGCAGGTCGCTTCTCCTCGAAGACGGAGAAGGCTGGATCGTCGTCCTCCGGCTCCGCATCGGCGATCTTAAGGCCGAGGGTAGTAGCCATGCGGAGCAGCATCGCAGAGAAGTGGTGGACGTCCTCTGGAGCAGAATCTGGATCGGGTCCCCGAATCCCAGCGGAGGAGACTCCTGGGAGGCCACCTCAGACACCTCTGATTCCGCACTCGAGTCGCACGACTCTGAGGTCGGTGAGTCCTCTCGCCGCTCGCTTTCCGGCTCCTTCGCAGTCGCCACAGGTGTTGCCTTCCTAGGCTTCTCTGCAGCCGGGGCGGTGGTAGTAGCAGCGTCCCGCTTGGGCTGGCTGACTACTGACTTCACCTTCTTAGTGGTGACGGGGTAGTCTGGCAGGCTGACGTCGTCGTAGCCCGCTCAGTCACCACCGACTCCGTAGGGCGCGTCGCCGTTGCCGTGACCCTAGGAGGTGGCGATATCGCCCGATACCGAGGTGAAGGCTCCCTCGCCCTATGATATCGAGGAGAGGGAGAGCGGCTGAAGGAGCGGCGGTCCGACGGAGATCGGCTTCGGCGTCGACGGTACCGAGCCTCGTCCCCTCTAGGCGAGCGCGATTCGCGCTGTCGACGAGGTGACCGGGACCTCCGGAAGGTCTCCCAGCGACTCGGGCCACGATGGTACCGATCCCGGTACGATGGCGAATGTGACCGATAAGAGGCCGGGCGCTCTCTCCATTCAGATTCCCTCGCGTACCTGGCCACGTAGGACGCCGAGGTGTATCTGGAGGCAGACGAGCGAGGTTGTTCCTCTCTTGTCTCCCTAGGAGGCGGCGAGGCCACCGGACGCTCGGAAGAGCGGGACCGGGACCGGAAGGAGGTCGAACGTCGCTCCGGAGAAGCAGAGGGCTCTCTCTGCTGCAGGTCGGCCGACCTGCGATGGCTAGGAGGGCGGTGGCGCTCCTCCACCAGGGTTGGAGGGTCTGCCACAGGCGAGTCCGGGCGCTGTTGGGGAACGTCCTCGATCTCATCCTCCGAGAGATCGACGGACTCGCCTCGCCCTTTGGAAGGCTGCTGAGTAGGAGGAGGAGTAGGAGGTTGAACGTCCCCAGCCGGGGAGCGCTTCTTCTCCTTCTTCTTCTTCTTCTTCTCCTTCTCCTTGCCCTTGCCTCCGTCCGGAGCAGGGCGCTTTTTAGCAGGCGTCTCCGTCAGGGGAGCCTCAGCCTTCCTCGCCGTCGAGGATCCTTTCGCTGACTTGGCAGCCGCCGACAGCTTTGGGATCCTCGGTAACGCCGAGATCGGCGTTTTCGCCGGTACCGAGCCCGATACCGACGAGGTGGACGGAACGGCAGCCGCCGATACCGTCGATGGCGTGGTCGTCTTCTTGTCGGCCATCTTGGAAGTGGAGGTCTCGTCTATCGCCCGCAGAGACTGTTCCCAACAATAAGACTTAAGTCTCGCGGACCGGTTGCGGAGAGTTTGGGGAGTAAAATCCCGGCAAATTGGGCAAGTCCGGATGTTGTGGGACTCACCCAAACAGAAGAGACACTCCTTGTGGTTGTCGTTGAGGGCAACCTTGCGCCCGCAGGACACGCACTTCTTGAAGAGCGCGGACATAAGACGAAGAACGCCAAACTGCGAAAATCCGAAAAGACCAAAGCCGAAGGGGGAGTCCGAAAGAGAGGTCAGAGACAGTCCAAAAGTCCGTAAAACCGTGAAAACAGCAAGCCAAGCACAAAAGTGAGAGGAACAAACTAAAGAACCTTCCGTACGCGACGGCGGACGAGAAAGAACTGAGGAGAGACCGTTGCTCGGCGGGAGGAGCATGCGCAGTACCGGCGTGGGGGAGGGGTTCCCGCCAAGCGAACAAGCTCTAGAAGTTTCCGAACGCTACCGCGCAGGCGCTAAAGCTCCTAGTGTATGAAGGCACAGAGACCACGAAGAAGAATCCCTAAATATGCATGTATGAAAAGCAACACACAGGGAAAAGTAGGTAAGTGTACCTCACCAGCTACTCCCAGCATGGTAGAAAATCGTAACTCTTTAAGCTTAGCAACCAAAATGGAGAAGCCGATGAAAATGAAAAAAAAAAAACCATCCTAGAATACACTTTGGAAGAAGCTTTCAAGTGGCCTCTAGAAGGATCAAATTATTTTTGCTTACTTACACAAGACTTGCCTGAGCTGGTTGTTTCATTTCACATGTGTATACTGTTAGTTTTGGATAAAGAAGTTTGCTGAAACATTTGAACTGCTCATCCTTTTTGTGGTATAAGAACCCATCCTTACTGGGTTCTCTGGTACCAAATTTTGTATTAACAAAGTAATGTCCAGGAACACATCTGCTTTGCTAACTGAAGCATACCTGCATATTGACTCCAAGGATTCCTCAAAAAATAAAAAAATACAGTTTTGAATTTCATGGATATTTATCCTAATTTATATACTAAACATTATACATACTGGGGTACTTGAATATTCTTCTTATCTTATGTATCCCTCTGAAGATTTTGCTACTGGATTAGGAAAAACTCTCAGTTTGAATGCTGGAAAAGTTAGGCTCATTGCCTCTTCTCTGTTCACTCCCATATGTACACCAATTGTTACGAGTATACACACAGTGATTTCATAGCCTATGTGGACTTTTTTCCATTTTATACCTGAATTCCAAACTACAAATTTCCAATGTTGAAATCTGTTCCAAAAAGAGTATGTAATTTTATCTGTAATACTTTCCTGACCTTGTAGAAGGAAACTTTCCCAGTGTATGTACCTTTCCCAATGGGTGATCCCTGTGCAAATGCAGATGATTCGTCTGCAACCTCTCCATTACTGACTTAAACACTCTGGATGATATTATTTTGCCACCATAAGCCAAAAAATACTGCCTATATGACTACACCAATGGCTAAGGAAGGTCAAGAGATTAGTGATGCGACTATCACCTCTGCAGCAAACAATGTCTGAAAAATTGCTCTCTGGAGGATAGTTCCTTTACACAAAAGTAGGCCTAAGTTGACTTTCTGAATCCCGGCTATTAAAGTTTTAGTTGGCAAGCATTTTTTCACTGTTAAAGGACTCCTGAATACTGATGTCAATACTAATGAAATTAGCAAGGAGCACTGGGCCTGCACTCTGCATTTTCAGACAGCTGAACAACTTCCTGTAAACCTCTTCATCCTAAAAATGGGGTTTTCTTTTAGGTATAATTTTCACGAATTAACTTTAAAAAATGCTACAAATAACAGCTTCATTAATTATTACAGATCACACATATTATACTAACAAATAGCACCAAATTTCCTCTATACAATCCTAAGATTCTTGAATTACTTCTGATATCTTCCTTATTTAAAAAAAAAAGTGGGTAGAGATCAAGGTGCAAGAAAAAAACCTACTGGAGAACAGAGGGTGGGCTGTACTTCCTCCTGGAATTGGTAGCAGTGGAGTGGGTGATAAGAAACACATTAGAGCTTGCTCACATTTTCAGGAGGATGACAAGACCCTAATTTGAAACTCTAGTTTCTATATACCTGACAAATTCATTCAAGGCAGAATCCAAAGGAATCACTGAATACTTGGATGGGCAATTAAGAATATTTTGAAATTTTGGATTTTCAGGATAACTATTTCTTAAATATGTGCACCATGATCTCCAAAACATCTGCATGTACACTCACAACAATTACAGTGATTAGGCAAGTTAACAGGGAATGAGTGGAAAAGAAAAGAGGTTGAGGATGGTGACACAAACTCAAAAAGAGGATGTACATCTCTTCATAATCTGTGCAACGCTGGAGATTAGATGAAATCGGTGTCTGTGCAATATAAAATATCAACAAAAAATGGAATAACAATGAAATATGAAAAAAATTATGTCTGGCCTCACCCTTCTAAAAGTAGGAGCCTGGCAGTTGACAGTTGCCATTTTCCTAAAAGTAATTCATATTAAATTTATTGAGGAAGGGGATGTTTGCTACAGGGACATAAATATCCTAAAGGCACCAGATCCTCTCTGATATTGGAAGCTAAGCAGGGTCAGTCTTGCTTAGTACTTAGATAGGAGACCACCAGGGAATATGAAGTGCTGCAGGCTATATTTCAGAGGAAGAAAGTGGCAAAATCACCTTTGAGTATTCCTTGCCTAAGAAAATCTTATGAAATTTAAGGAGTCACCATAAGATGACTTGAAGACACATACACATACATAGGTCTGCCAGAACCCTTCATTATCTTCTTTGGTTGTTATAAGCACAATTGTTTCTGTAATCCATCATTGCTGAGACACACATCTATAGTGAAAAAAATAAAAAATGCAGATAAGTAAGTAAGATTCTGATTTACCCATTTATTTCAGGAAAATTATCATAGGAATTGAGATTATCTGTAACAGTTGAACCTAAATAGGAGACTTAACAGGCTAAGCACAAAACTATGGCTGCATCACAGTTGAGCTTAATCACTGGGAAAAAGATGACTAAAGGAATCCCTTTGCTTCTTGGTGTTTAAATGCTGCTGTATAAAATGGAGAAATTCTTCTTTTTTCATCTGGATTTTTTTTTAATAGTCTAATTGATAAAGCACATGGTAAGAACCAAGTATCTTTTCAGAAACTGTATGGAAATAATTTAGAATGTATTAAGTATCACAATTTAGAAAAATCAGCATCCTATATCATACAACACTAAACATCCTTCCCAACTCACCTATTTTAGACCAACAAGTCAAACTATAAGCATACAAATAACACTACTCTATCCTTTGAAGTATACTTACGTTAGTCATTTATGACACACTTAAACTGTGAAAGGAAATGATCACCCCCACTGATTTTTCACTTGAAAACTAAGCTTCCTCAACACAGGTAACTAAAAGGGTGGTTATTTACAAGATTGGACTAAGCCTCAAAAATCAGTGCCTGATCAACAGAATCTAGCTTACATCAAAATGATCTACTGTATATGCCAGATCAAAACATTCTTGAAGGTCAACCCAAAATTTATCAATGCTGTAGGATTCAGAGTCCAAATGAAGGTAGACAACAAACATGGAGTAATCAATTTCTATTGCTCCATTTACGACATCTATTCAACGTTCTGACCATGAAGGTGCATTTCTTATTCTGCCTGGCTAATGTCAGTTGAGAAATATGCCTTCCTTGTACTTTTCTGCAGTACTTTTAAGAACTGCAGAACTATGCTTATGGCTACTATTACACCATGTTAGGACTACAGAGTTCCAAAACTCAAACACAGACTGTGCAAAACAAAAGTTAAGGTCTCTGTTAGGCTTACTGAGGCTGTTTCTCTAGAGAGTATAATTCTGACTTTAGCCAAACAGCAGATACCGTAAGGTCACTATCATCCAATACAGAGAAGATATATTTTTGATGCTGTTTTGAAGTGGGAGATGAATAAAAAAGCATGTGTCTCAAATAAAGTATCCCAAGAGGAAGTCCTCTGAGATGGTTTGTGCTGCTAATCAGATGCATACATCATACAAAGGAAGTACAACTCTGAGGTTCTAGCAGACTCATCTACAAACTGAGAAGACAGCATTTAAATATAGAAATGCAGTGATATTACCTTGATGACTACTACTCCACTCAGTAGTTTAATCTTCCAAAAGCCTAAGGGTTTGGGTTATACTGATTTTTAGCTTCATGATTTTAGTAAACAGCTAATTATATTTTGTTTTATTACTAGTTTGTCATCAAGTCAACACTATGAAAGCAGGCTCAAACAAATCAACTGTACTCTGCAAACATGTGATAGCTGAGAATGGAGGAAAATGAATCCTTTTCTTGTTCTAAACCTGCAGCCTGTTAATTTCTTCAGGTGTCCATTTAAAAAATTACAACAACATGACATTATCATGCATTGCGTTTTACAAGCCAATGGGAGGAGATATATAAAAATGAACCCTTCTGGCCACCACTCCTGTATCTCCACAGCAGCATGACGGATGGCAGGATGAAAAGCAGAGCCTCCAGGCTTTCAGGCGATGGTAGATTAATGATGACATGGCCTTGACCTCCAAAAGGTAAAGGTTATGAAACACTCATGAGTAGCTGGCTTCCAATTTCATACCCAGAGGGTGAATGACAGCAACTGATAGTTTTGTTCTTCAAAACACTCTAATCCTGGGATACACAGCTGTCACACACCTTCTTGAAATTCATCCCAACATATTTATACCTCCTCGTTCTTTTTCTTAGTGGATGCTATTCTGTATTTGTGAGCACTGGCTACGTGAACATCCAGCAACAAACATTTAGTAGTAGCCAGAAACTGGGTAGTTTCAATATAAGTACACTGTGAAGCAGGTTACTCTTCCCTTTTATAGCCCTAAAATGATCTTTTGCAAACTATTCAAAGTGTGTAGTTACACACTGCACATACACTGTGATCAATGAGACAGGCACAGTCAAGGAGCTGTTGGTTTTATAGGCTTCAATACTGCTTTACCTTCCTGTTCTGCTCTTTACAAAAGCCCAAAGAAAATGTGATTGATTTCCTCCTTTCAGAGCTAGTCAGTCAAATCAACACAGTTCTTTAATCTCAAAGCCCAGGAGAAAGTCAAACACTGAACAGTTCTTCCCATTCCCTAGTAAGTCATGTTTCACCAAGAACTCTATGCAGCTGTACAATGATGTGTTGACATTGGAACAAGATCCCAACAGTTTTATTTAGAAATGAAGCTAGGGTTGTGAATTAGTGTTAAATAAGGTTATGCTTTTGTTTATAAGCAGATGGCTGTCAGGTTCACATCACAGTGTGAAAAAACAGTGCTTACTTATTTCAATTATTTATATCCCACCGTTCTCTCAACTTGGGACCCAAAGCAGCTTACAACAAAACAAAAGCAAGATAATGCCCCCCTAAACTGATGAAAGATTAAAATCTAGTTAAATGTCATTAATTTTAAAAGGTATAAAATAATTTAAATAGATAACATTAAAGATAAAAATACAGCATGCCTCCATTAAAACGACTGCCCATAACTGATTGACCATCAGATGTTTAAATAAAAATGTCTTTGCCTGCTGGCACAAGGAGATCAGCGAGGGGGCCAGCCTAGCCTCTGTGGAAAGGATTACATAGCCTTGGAGAAGCTACTAAGAAAGCTCTCTCCTGTGTTTTCACCAAAATACCTGGTAAATTGTCATAGTATTTTTTCTATGATACCTTGAGATCTTTAACACATAGTGCAAAATAGCATAGTGATGTACAATATCAATATTCAACTATATCTTCTTTACAGGGACATAAGCTTCACTTTCAGACTACCAAAGTGGTAAAAATAACTGCATGAATCAAACCCAAAATCCACAAGCAATGAGACAGGGACAGCTGGATCTCAAGAGAAATTACTTTTCTGTTGCTAATGGAGCTGAAATTGTATTACATGTCTTTCACTGCTCTTTGTCCCTAGTCATCACAAGGCAAATAAGGGAAGTAGTCTCTGTCTGCACTGAAATTCTTCAATATCATCTGACAACATCTCAAACAGAATGTTGGCCTCTGACTCTAACATTATCACCATTTTCCTCCTGTATCTTTTTTTTTAAGCATCTTTGCTTGATGATAAAGTCAGTAAAGCTTTGAAAGTTGGGCACTGTATTTTATGCTTTAGAGTTGGCTCAAAAAAGGAATTGTTACTTGTGGATTTTGGACTGTGTTGTATTTTGCTGCATGGTCAATACAGCTATCTCTGAGTATTTTTTCCTGCATATACAAAAGGCAGAATCAACAACAAAATTTAAGAATATAGCTATTCCAGTGGAAAAAATATTAGTTTAACAGTTAATGCATTTTGAACAAATATTTTAACTACCAGATTTTATTTGCAACATGTGTTTCAAGTTACACAGATCTTTCCATCAACAACAGATACTTCTGCTGGCATCATGGTAAAAATATATAAATAAATTCAAACAAAAACAATGATATGACAATGTTTCCTCTTTAACTGACTCTTCCTACTTACAGTCCAAATACAAGCCAGGAGAAAGAAAAAGCTTAAGAGATCAAAATTGTATGAGGTGTTGAATTTGTTAAAGGGCAAAGTTCTGAGAGAGTCAGCAGTTCTGAAAGCTCTTCGTGTCAAAATACCAGGGCTTCACAGATAAAAGTTTATGCTTGCTCCAAACAGGATCAGCAGGGGAGTGAGACACAAAAAAGTCACAGCACTGTGTTAAGAGCACACCTGCAACTCCCAGAGTTTAATTCTAAAGTTGAAAAGCATTCTTTGACTTAGACGTCAGTGGATGAAACATACATATAAGGAATGCCACATGGTAGAGTGAAAGAGATACATCTCAGGTGCAGAGTGAAACAGAGAAAAGCATCTCTGGAACGTTTTAATAACATAATGATTATTCAAAACGATAACTCATATACCTAGCTACAACAAATATTAGCCTTTCTTTTGAGGAGAAATTAAGTAACTACTACCCACTCTGATGGAGGTTCTGATCAAGCATTTCACAGCAGTCATACAATCCAGTTACATAATTCAACATATTATTCTCGGTGCCTATACACAAACATCCTGATCCAGCTAAGGAACTTACACAGGGGAGTCAGCTTTGGCATACAGAATACAGAATTAAACTTGGATACACATTCAGATCTGCTTCATAATTTTCATCCTTCTGACTTGATCAGATGAGGTTTAGAGCAGAGGTACACTGCTGCCTATGCCCTGAATTAGATCACTTAAAATGTGATATGAACTTTAAAGAAAACTAGAGCTTTTAAACAGATATCATTACAAGTTGCAATGGATTTGAGGATCGTGTTAAAACAACCGTATAACTAATATACAAATCTGGCCTGAATAATTCACTATTCCAGATGTTGGGCTTTAGTTCAGAAATGGTAAAAATGTTGCCACGGAGCTGTACCCCATAACCTTTCATTCTGCAGCTTTGTCCCCCAATTTTCTTTTTGTGCTACTTTCTGTACAAAATGCCCCCAAATACCAGAGAACTGCCTGCAAATGGAGTGTTTTATCTTTCCCTTCCACCTCTATAGCCCCCCAACATATGTTTTCAGCCAAAAAAACTGACCTGAAGTGACAAGAGGTTTCTACCAGTGTACTGAAAGGAGCCGGTCCTGCCTGAGGTAGGGTGCTGGGGCAAAATATGGAAAGCCCCTGCCCTCTCTATAGTTGCCCATCCCAGCAGATTTTTGCCATCAAAATTCTTTTTCCAGTGGCCAAGAACAGAATTAGCCAATTCTACTTCATCAGTTTCATCATTTTTGTCCTTTATTCTTTTACTCTGTTTTATACACACTGATGGGAAAAAAGGATATAAATCTGTTAAATCAATTTAATTTATTTAATTAAATAATCAAATTAATCACGAGTAAACCAAGCAATAGCGAACATTACTATGTCCCAAAGAAGCCAACAGGCCTCAGTGTAGAGGAATCAAAGACTAGGTTTAATGAATTATTGTTCTGAAATATTTTTAATAGTAATAAAAAAACAACACTGAGGATTTGCGGGGCAAAGGAAAATACCAAAAAGCATTTTAGTTCTTTTGGGAAAAAAAAATTAATTTATCTTGTCTGAAGTGCAGCTCATGAGATCCTTACTGTACAGCACAAAAATGTTATGTCCTCAAGATTCTACTTTGGGTCTGAGGTATTAACAGATTAAGAAAAAAAGGAAATCTGAAATATTTCATACTATTGCTAAATAAGGGTATTATTAATGTTGAGCATCTCAATAAATATTTCACTACTAAGGGTGTTACAAAAAGGCTCTCAAACAAGCTGGTTTGTGTAAAATGCAGCAGAATCTCAAGAAAAAAGTGGTCCAATCCAAAGTACTTGACAATATTCACACAAAATGTGTATGTCATTATAGGAAAAGCTTCATCAGATTAATTTCTGTTTATCAATTTTAACTTAAAAGCACAGAAGCACCACCAGAAAAATTGGCAGGCTTATTCTGAACCTGAGGATTGCCATGAAGCAAGTCAGAAATTATTCAAATACATATTGTTCATATGTATTTCCAGGAAATTGGATGGATGGGGAGGTATTACCTGATTGCTGTACAATCTTATCTGGACTGTCAAGACTCTATCCTGATATTAATCATTCTCACGGTGAATAAAATACAAAAATAAACATTTTCTCATGAAGTCTTGCAAAGCCATTGGCTTTTTTATTGATAAAAATAGTTTTAAAAAATCAACTGATTTAAAGAGATGTACAAGTTGCAGAAACTGAACTGAAACATGGTGCTTTTCACTCTGCAATATATCCATGATAACTGGCACTTTTCCTCAACAATTCAAAGAATTTTTTTCTTATCCCGTAATTTTCACGTTTTTCTAAACACCCACCCAAATTTTCTTCAGGTTGAAATGAACTGATTTTCACAATGTGGAAGCAGAACAGAAAAGCAGAAGCAGAAAAGATCTGTCAGGCAAGACCAGAGCTTGGAACTAACTCACTGTCTCATTAAGTTGTCAAGTGACTCAGTGATTCCACCTAACTTTCTAGTTTCTCTAATCAATACCAATAAATAAATAAATAAATGCTTCAGTGAATTAGGTTAGTAGAATTTGTTGAGTGGGTGCCCCTCCCTCTGCCACAGAAAGTCTGTTGCTTCAGAAGAAATATTAGAACTAAAAGAAATGAGATTCATCACATGGACAGCAAGTAATGGATAAAAGTTTCAGGACCCCAAAATGTCTCTTTGGGCCTGGATGATGGAAAGTGTTTGGAGTCTCTGAGGAGTGAAGGTGCACTGTGACTGTCTTGAGTAACTTCTTCCCCCTATTGATTATATTCTAGATTGATTTCTATTGGATATCATTCTATAATACATAATTATATAGTGTTATGTGGGGTGATCCGCTACGATTTATTTATTTTTTATTTATTCTCATATATAGACACACACACACACACACACTTTATTTATATTTCACTATATGTGGCACTTTACATGGCTGATTTGCAATAGTTAATTTAATAGTTCCTTGCCCCCACACTTGCAGTCTAAAAAGATATGACACACAAGGAAAAAGGGGATGACAGTGGGAGAGGGGATTAAGTCCAGCAGACGCTGGTTCCTCTTCTCTCCCTCTGAGGCCACAACAGTGGCAGCTGGATTGGAAGGAGGGCCTTTCCTCAACTGCTGGGCCCAGGCATGATGAAGCTGTGCAGCTGGTTCTTCTCGTCTTTAGAGGTCAAAGCAGTGGCAGTTGGGATGAATTTTTAGTGTACTACTCACATCATGATAGGTTCTTGGTTAATTAATACTGTATTGGCTGGCACAGCTTTTCTGCTTTAGGTTTTTTAAAAAATTGCTTGCTTTGCCAATAAGAATAATGTTGCAGAAGAACAGTGGTAGAAAACATGGTGACTGTTACTGGGAGGTAGACTTAGGCAACAGTAGGTCTGGGCAAAATTACTAGAAACATCTGACTTATACTACAAGGATTACGCATACACTTATTTTTAAACATAAATCAAATTTAGTTAGAATGATTTCCCCATCATCAACCTAAGGAGATAACAATATTTCATCTTATTCACTGTTACTGCAAATAAATTCAGTAAATTCAGTAAATTCAGCCTCTTGCAGATAAAAACTGTGTCCAATCTACTTACTAGAAGGTAACATCTATCTATATAAAGTTTGTATCAAGACAGCTATATCCCTAGCTGCACAGCATGGATCATAGGTGAACAAAATATTTCATTTACCATTCATCTTACAAAATGTTCACACTTTTACTGGTTCCAACTGCATTCTGAGAAGATAAAAAAAATGAATTTTTCTCCAGATCTACTACATTTCAGGCTAAGTATATGCAGAGAGAAAAAGAGTTAGCATGCTGTCATGGTTTTAGTGTTGGACTAGGACTCTGGGACATGTGGGTTCAAACCCCCACTCAGTGATGTAAAACCACTGGGTGATCCCACGCAATCACCCGCTCTGAGCCTTGGAGGAAGGCAGTGGCAAATCCCCTCTGTACAAATCTTCGCCAAGAAAACCCACAGTAGGGTCACTTTAGGGTCTCCATAAGCTGTAAACAGCACAAAAACATGTAAACAGAAATATTCATATATTTTTGCATCCTTTTCCTTATCTTACCTTCACTGTCTAACTTGCCTAAATTGAAGTTGTCAATACATATACTGTTGAACACTGCTGAGTGTAGGCTTTTACATCGGACTGAAGTACCGTTATACTGATTGATTTATATTCAGCTGTCTTATTATGGACAGCCAGCATGGTGTAGTGGTTTGAGCATTGGACACAATCCTGGAGACCAAGGCTTAGCCATGGAAATCCTCACTGAGTGACCTTGGGTGCATCACACCTTTTCAGCCCCAGAAAGACCTCTAATAGGTTTGCCTTAGGGTTGCCATACGTTTTAAATTACTTGTAGGCACAAAACAACGATCTCATTATTGTAATATGCTATCTTAGATTTTTTTTGAAGATAAAAAAACAAACCTTCTCTAAAAGGCATGAATTCAAAGATTCCACTGCACAGGCCTCCTGCACCTCCTCCCCTACATCTACATCCCAGAACCCAAACTGGCTCCAGGGGTTTGGGGAATGGTCTATAGCAGTTTATCAGGATCCCAAATTATTTCCATAACTTTAAAATGGATGAAGACTGCCAAACAGTTAAATTTACAATAGTTAATTAATTTGGTTATTTGAGAATGTATAAATACACTGAGAAGATTTTCTATACCTCGAATCAATCATCAAAATGGAGATTGAAATCAAGACATTAAAAGATAACTAAGATGTGGAAAGGCAGCTATGAAAGAACTACACAAGACCTTCAAGTGTAAATCTGTATCATTAAACTGATTTCTACGTAAGGTTGTAAAAGCTGCACAATGAAGAAAGATCAATATTGTATTTTGGCCATATTATGAGACAATATGGCTTACTGGAAAAGATGATGCTCTTTAGTAAAGTAAAAGGCAATAGGGCCTGAACAGAGGAAGACAACATTACAGATGGAAGAAAGCCATAGTGCTTAATTTGTGACATGTGAGGAGAACACATGTTGATGACCAAGGTTGCTGGAAGTCTCTCATTCATGACCTCATCATTGATGACAAATAGCAATAAAAAAACAGGGGCTGCAGACACAGGGAAAATGCCAATACTCCCAACATGAGCAAAAAAGTCCTTGCTATTTATTGTCATGCAATTTTTGGATCCAAGCTAAAACCCTGGAAAAGTTAAATTATTCCAAATAACGTTTTCTGTGTAAGAGATTTCCATCATTCTTATTATATGTACATACACACATACATACATACATATACATATACATACATACATATATATATATATTTCTATAGTGCACACTGAAAACAATAAAGGGTGTTCATTAGCTGTACTACAAGGAAATCCATTCTAGTCACCAAATCTTTCAGGTATTTAAAAAATCTAACATCACAGAAATGTACGTTGGCATACTAAGGCCCACAGATCCTGGTCTACATAAGAGCCTCATCCTCCATCAATGTTAGACAAATGTTTAACCAAATCACAACAGTTTAATGAGAGGGTGAAAGGAAAATTACAGTCATAGAAATCCCAGAGTCGCTGGCATTTTTCTTAAGCAAAAGGAAGATGCTCTTAAAAATCCTTGAAAAAATGTTTGAGCTGTAAATTAGAACTTTCTGAGAGTCTAATTATCCATGCTGAAGAACAGCGCTGCACTTGGTTTCAGTACTACTCTTAGGTATACATACCCCCTCTTTTTCTCACTTTAGATTTTTTTTCCATGGTGAACAGGAGTTTTAAAAATGTGACTTTGTTTCTCTAGTTAAAATTAGAAAGGACTCTTGAAGCCTAGGAATGAGAGCACAGTTCTCCATTCTTCCCCTGGTTGCTCCTCCAAATTCCTGCAGGCAAGTGGTTCAACAGTTCCTGAATGGCACACATAATGACATCATTGATTGAACTATAATAGAAGGGAAAGGGGGGTGGGGGGAAAAGATGTATTTGTGTTACAGACAAAAGATAAGTTCTGTTTCACAGCAGGGACAAATGAAGAACCAGATGACTGGACAGAGTGAGGTCGCAGAGTACCCCTTGCCATTGTCTTTGCTTTAAGCAACCCTTCCATTACTCCCTAAAGGTTTGTTAGGGGCTCAAAATCCTTTTCAAATGGCACCATGGAGAAATGAAAGATCAGGAGCCCTACTGACCCTTCACAACTCTCTCATCGTTTATTTTTGAAATATCATGAATTGTATGTGGAGGAAATGATATAAACATTAATATTAATATCAACCCAAACATAGAATATGACACACATAAGAACCAGTACAGATACATTAAGAGCAGGAACCATAATCAAAAGTCTCTGAAGTCAGTAGGTTCCCTCTTGTATTATAGCATTTTCCCTACATAGTGTATTTGATGGGGTGCAGCTCTAACACGCGCTAGAAACCACTCATAAGTACTTGGACCATACATCTTAGGAGTGTGGTATTGTAAGGGACTAAGAGGGTTGCTTTCCAGTGTTTACAAAATATGAATGAGATAATTGCTAGGCTGTGACTGTATCTCCAGGAATATACTCACTTCATCCCCGGTAAAATATGCTGTATACTGGGATGGGCAAAATGAGGTCTCTGGGCTACATGAAGCCCCACAGCCATTTTTGTGATTCCAGAAGACCCTTTCCCAATTTATTTTTCAATACTTTTCATCCTCCAAAATGGCCAACGGCACCCTCCTCCCAAGCCTTTAGGGGCTATTCTGCTAAGTTCTAGGCACCCTTGAGCTGTCTTAGGCATGGAGGAAGACTTTCCCCTCCACCTTAAGTAATTTTAAGTACTATCTGGTTTTAGAGCAAGGCCCTTTTGGGCTTAAAACAGCTTGAGGGGGGCATGGTAAAATTGTCCCTTCAGATCCTCAGAAGTTGTAAGGAGTCTTTCCATGTAGAAAATGGTGTATTGGGGCAACAGAGGTAGTTCTCTGATGTTTGGTTAGAGTTGCATGTAGCCACTGGACCTCTGGAAGTTGCCTACCCTTGGTCTAGAGCATGCTAGCAGAGGCATGATAGCCTCTTTAATTGAAGAAAATGCCAAGTATCAAAGGTGGAAAGCCAGCTATTTGTTTTGACTAAATCACTAGTACTTCAAAACAAAAACAACAACACTTGCATGTTGTAAGCATGGGTGGGAACTGTCCACCCCTCCAGATACTGCTGGACTGTAACCCTCAGCATTCCTCACTATTGGTTATGCTGACTAGAACTGTTCTAGTTGCAGTCTAATAATAACATACAATTCCCACTCGGCTGTATAAACAGGGTAAAAATACAAACAGGTAGGAATGGCTTTCTTAAAAATATGGAAAGAAAAAGGTATAAATGGTGCACACTATGTTTCGCTGTGTCCCCAGAAAAATAAGAGCCCTACAGCACAGCTAATGTTGCCAAAGATAGGTCGATTTTATTATACAAGTCACTAAGATGCATATTTGAAAGTACTATTTGTAGGAAAATGGGGTTGCCAAAAATAGTTTCAACATATTTAGAAGACTGATTCAATATAATCATAAAGGGAAAAAAAAGTATTTAAACCTCAGAGTAAACTGACAAAGTCTGTCCTCTGCGACTGAGAATTTATATAATGTCAAGGATAACGCTGTGGTGATGGGAGGGGATGGGCGAGAAAGTGGAAGAGGGAGAGATGCAGGAAATTTAAAAAAATTATGAGGAATCCCATCCTCAATTATATACAGTTAAAGAAAGTCAGGAGATTGAAACGCATATCCAAGACTGAATGGCTTTGCTGCTACATAATATACCCTGGGGAAGATTTTAAAAGAAGGGGAAGCAATTCTTTTTTTTTCTCCCTTTCTATACTTGGAAGACAATATTACAGGTGAATAATACCCAGTCAAGGAAGCCACAGCCTTGAGTTCCCAAGGCTTGAGCAGAGCTGTTAATACCAGGGTCTCTTGGAGGTCTCTCTTTCACAGGGATGCCTTAAGTTAAAGACAACTTGATGGCACATAACAACAACTTTGCCAGCATTCCACCCACCCAAACTATTCCAGGCTAGCTGGAGTTCTGAAGATTGGAAGTATAGTCATCCCTTCACATTTGCTAGTTTTAGAGGTGCAGGATCTTCACAAAAGTCAGAAAATTGCAAATATTAAAGTGTGTGTGTGTGTGTGTGTGTGTGTGTGTGTGGAGAGAGAGAGAGAGAGAGAGAGAGAGGTGTAAGCGTGGTGGAGAGAACAGGCACCCAGGTCAGGGAAAGGAAAGGGAAGGAAAGGGAAGGGAAGGAGTGGTCAGTATGGCTGCCCTACAGTTCCTCTCTTCCACCTTCCACTCATCTTCTTGCCTGGGTGTTTCAGGGGCACTGGAAGAGGGTTTGTGGTGCTGAGAAATCAGGCTGTGAGCCATCCTTAGCTGGCCGGGCAGCAGTTAGTGTAGGAGGACTAGAGGAGGGTGTTTAAAGGGCTGCATGGCCTGAGGGGAAAGATTCCCCTGGAAAAGAAGCACCTAAGGTGGGGCTAGGAGAAACTTGCAAATAAATCTGTGAAACCTGCAAATGTGGAGTTTCTCTATTGCTATGCCTGAGCAATGCCTGGCAATATTTAGTTACTAAACCCAAGATACTACCCTGGAAACAAAGCTTGGAACCAGGCATGGCTATAAATCTCTCAAAAGTTAACAAAAAAGAAAAAATACTCAGTAATCTTTCATATAAATTCTATAGCATCTTTGAATACTGAATATACCTTTTGGCACCTTCTTCTCTAATTTACCTCAGATATTATGTTTCTAAAATAGAGGTTACAACTATGGTAGCTCCTCCACATTCGCAAGGGTTAGGGATGCAGAACCCTTGCAAAAATGGAAAAATCATGAATAACTCTCAATTGCAATTCCCTTCCAGAGTTCCCCCATCCCATTCCTTTGTCCTCTCGCCCCAGCATTGGGGCAGGGGAGAGGGGAGAAAAAAGGCACGGTAAAGGGCTTACAGGTACTTTCCCTTCAAAGGGAGAAGAGCAGAATTCTTGGTTCTAGTTACTTCCAATGGCCATTTTGAAAAGGAAGGGGTAGCAGCAAAGAAAGCACCTGACCAATCAGCAGAAACTGCAGCCACATGCCAGAGGGGTCACAGTTGCAACAGTGGGGGGGGGCTTTGCTCATTCAAAAGGAAAAAACAACTGTTTTAAACACAAGCCTCTCAAAACTGGGATGAGGAATGCAAAGGAATGGAGGGAGGAAAATTGGCGGGGAGGCAAGTATGTGCCTCAGGCATAATCAAGTTTGTGAAGGTCAAACCTGCAAATGTGGAGGGAGGACTGTATTCCATTTTTTAGTATATACATTTTTAAGTATTTGAAAAATGTCCGATAGTGCAGCTGACAAAAACGTCCAGATGTCACTTTGGAGCCATGAAGATCTAGGAAGCGTTGCTGTTACTACTAACTGTGAGGAGGGGAGGAAGCTGGCAGGCAAATCAGACAATGAAGAATCAACTCTTTTTGGATCAGAGAGAGTATGATATGGAAGGCGCTCATAATGTGCACCTTACCCTCAGAGATGCACCATCTGAAGTACCTTCCTTCTTCCACCCATCTGAACGCAGCAACACCTACCACCCTTCTTAGGGCTTGAGACCTGCAGGAGTGGAAGTTTTTGAATGTTGCACAAGGGATTATTTAACAGTACCTCGCAATCTGCCCAAACGGAGACATACATGTAGATTTTTCACTGACAGGATACTGGTGAATTTTTTCCCAAAGGACAAGAATGACAAAGCATTGCCAACTTTGAAAATATCAGTGCAATACTGCATGTTCAACCAGATCCAGGAAACACCATGGCCATTTCTGCACTAGACTGTTATATTGTTATTGTTCCACTTTCAACACCCTATGGAATCCTAGGGTTTGCAGTTTAGGGAAGGGCCTCTGGAATAATAGCAATATAACAAGCTAGTGAGAAAACAGACCATGTTAATCATGTTACTTATAAAAGTTTTAGAAGACTACTAAGGTAAAAACCACTGCTTTCAGTGGCAATAAGTAAATGTTGTAAACTTTACCATAGTTACTGACACTTGCTATTCTAAACTGGAATTAGTGAAATGCAGCCATGATACTCCAAAATCACACTCCAGGCTCTTTTTGAGGCCCCTGACCTATCTCCAGACTGCCCTTTTTCTGGCAAACAGAAGGGCAAATCGCTTCTCCTAGGAGCCTCTAGGGCAGAGCTTTCCAAACTTTTTATGTTGGTGACACACTTTTTCAGACATGCATCATTTTGCGACACAGTAATTCAGTTTTACTAGCAAACCAGAGGTTAAACTAACCCCTTGTAAGAGATACAAACACACACATAAATTGTAATAACAAAATGTATGGGGACACAACATCTCATAAAAACCTTTCATATATTTTAAAAAATATATTATAAATAATAACATACATTTCCAAGATTGTAGGTGACACACCTACACACTTCAGGAGACACACTAATGTGTAGCAGCACACCATTTGGAAAGCCCTGTTCTAGGGGCTGTGAATCGACTTTTAAATAGGTTGTAAGTTCCCCATTTTAAAAAATAGTTTTTTCAAAACAAAAGCAGACTTATGGATACTTCTGCTTCTCCTGTTTTTGACATTTTGAGCAGTCCATGCACCCAAGAAGGAATCTGCACCAGAAAATATACCCCCAAACTACCAAATTTGTCTACCCTGTTCTAAGTGCTATTTTGGGAATATCTTTTGTCAATTTGAGGCCATTTTTTTCTTACATCTTCCACTTGTTTTTATTTAGAGCTGGACAAACTGGGCAACATCTTTGGGTCTGGGTGCCAAATAGTCCCTCCGGCATTCATCACAAACACCATCCAGACAGTCCCTTCTATCAGTCCCTTCTATCCACTGACATTAACCCTTAAAAATCTTTCTTCAATCAGAAGTATCTTTCTTTCTATCACACTCCTTTTTCAGCTCTGAAGAGGCCTTAATACACTCTGGCATGCTTCTCAGCACTAGTAAGACTGTAAACATGGTGTGTTTTTGCCTTTAAAAAGAATTATAAAAAATGTGATTTACCAAATCAAGAAAATGCGTAAAGAATGCATTTTAATGTATTTTCTCATTTTTTTCTTACAAAGAGTGAGGAAATAGCCAATACATTGGTAAGAGCAATTAATGATCAAACAAGGCACTGAGAAAATTATTAACATTTCTAAGCTCTGTATATATCGAACTATTCTATTCCATTTATTTACTTCTGCTTAAAAACAGAAATCTGTGTTCAATATTACATGTAACTAGCATATTTACCCAGCACTGCCCAGGATTTTATTTTCTCATAGGCAACATTTGTTAGAAATATCTTAGGCATTACCATACCTTAGGAATTAAATGCGGTTGAAATACACAGATTTGAGATCCTGTGCCTGTAATTCCCCAAACTGCCTTGTCCAGTACCTGTAACTTATCCCCATATTCCCCAATCCAATCTGTATTCAGAGTTGTTAGCATAACAGAGGTTTGGTTTCTGAGGGAATACACTGCCCTTCTTCTTGCTGCTAGGCCTCATCTCCATAGCAACCGGCCTGAGACACAAGAGCTCTCTGACTCAGAATTCTAAAGGCCCCTTTCTGAACTGCCAGCCCCAGGATTCCATAGAATCTTCACAGCTGGCCAATCTTATGAGGTCTTCTTGCCTCACATAGCCAATCTTATGAGGTCTTCGCCTGCCTAACACAGACAGACAAACTTCGACTTTTATTTAGTAGATGTATGTATTCTGAGCACTATACAACAAAGAGATTTTACCATTGTCACTCTAAACAATACAACTGTGAATGCCAGGTACCTAAGATTGGAGCTATCCTGTACGACATTACTGTCATGCTTGAAGTACAGGGAGATTGACATGAAAGCAAAAGTGCCTTGTCTCTATTTTCAATGTAGCTTCACTGAGGAAACGAGCACCTCCATGCTGTTCTTCTCTGCCTAAATTCTGGCTATTCCTTGAGACCAAGGGGGTGCATGCTCTGCAGCTTGGAAGGTTTTGGCTCTTCTGGAGAGCCACAGAATGTTGTTGCAGCTGCCATTCTGCATGAATGGACTGGACAAGGCATTTCCTTGAGTCATCTGGAGCACGGTAGCTGTTTTGGGCTTGCGAGTCCCTCCAAAACAACTTCTAGGAGACCCACCAAGGGTTTTGCAGCCTGTCAGTACTTTTTTCCCCCTTTGGACTGAAATTAATTTTTGAGGGGTGCCAGGAACTTTGTGTTGCACATGGCCCTCAGGTTTTAAGAATCCCATTCTGTTACACACCCTTTGCAGAAGAAAACAGAAAGAATCAAGGAGACACTTCCACTCTCACTGAATCTACTCACAAGAGGAAGCCAAGATATTCTTATCCTCTTAGCCTCGCAACTAGTTGCAGGAACTGGATAAAAATCAAGTAGCAAGCCTGATAACTTACACTAATCTGTGTTGTAGGAAAAGATATTATTTATATACCATCTATAAAACAACAGTACACAGAGATACATTTGGCAAATAGATTAGAAGGACATAAAATGTATTTTTCCACAAAATCAGGCATGAAAAGATTGGCTGTGGTAGGGATTATATTGCTATCTTGGTTAAGAGTCTGGGATAGATAAAATCAAGGTTATGTCCTAAGACATCCTTGTAGGTATGACTGCAAGATGCCTTCTAGAAAGGAGACAACAGCAAAAGAAATACGGTAACTTATCAAGATCTTTTGAAATTTGAGCAAGTACAGAATCAATTAAACTGAAAAGTTAATGATGGAAAGCTATACTTTACAATGTTTCTCTTATAGACAAACACCAGAAAGATTTAAAATGGACAAAAATATATGATTTTGAGTTGACTAAATCTGATTTGGAAAGACAATTACTCAAATGATGAACATTTGATTGGAAAGAAGTACAAGTTTCTGTTAAAATGAAAGATGAAAGAAGAGCCGGTTAAGAATTGTGTGATAAAATGGGCACAAAATGTTGGCCATAAGATACAATTGAAACAATGGGAGAAAATGTGGTCAAACGGAATCAAATTTACACTATGTTATGATCTTAAAGAGAACTAACACAGCATGATGCATCCTTGGTATTTGACACCAGAAAAATCGGCCAAAATGCATAAAGAGACTCCTTACAGTTGTTGGACATGTGAGCAACAAGTGTTGATCTTCTCATTATATGGCGTACACTAGCAAAAAGGCCCAACAATTTGGAATCAAATACATTCTATAGTTATAAAATATTGAAAGTTAATTTTCAATTGAAGCCAGAATTGTATTTGTTAGTATTAGTAGATCAACTGGAGAAGAATCATGGCAAGATATTGTGACAGATAACCACTGCAAAAAAGCTACCAGAAGTGGATACCTGATGATATGGATAAGAGAAAAATCAACAGTGATTTTCTTGCAAGACAGGGAATCTTTAATAAATTTTCTGCAAGAAAAAGAATACAAAAGTTCTGACTGCAGGTTTTGACAATTTGTTGATTTGGGCAGGTAGCAATTGAAGATCTGAGTGGTACTTGCAAACAGAGAAATTATTTTATAGTCATTTATAATCTGCGTTAGGAAAGCTGGAAAACATTTTTAATATTTTAGGATCTCAGTCATTTTTAGCATTTAATATTTTTTCTTTTTCTTCTTCTTTCTTCTTTGTAAGTTTTTTCTTGTGTGTTTATTGTTGTAATTACTTTTTTCTTCTGTTTTGTTTGGTATATACTTTCAAAACATTCAATAAAACTTATATACATACATATAGATATGATACGCATATAAAACAAAAAATCCTCATACATCCAACTATTATACCAGCTCTTATAGATCTAGAAATTATGCATACTAATTGGTCAGAGTCAGGATTATAAACTTTGTTATAAACTTTGTTATCTGTTTTAATTTAAAATAAAACTCAAACTCAATTAAACACAATAAAATATTCAAATTACAAATTGAAAAGGAGGAAAGGAATAATATTCTTCAGAGCAAGATCAGTTCCTTTTAAAGTTAAGCTGAAACAGCTTACTAAATACTGAAGTATTATACACAGAGTACTTAAAATTTACTGATGTCAATTATTGCATCTTACTCTTTCTGCCTTCCTTCTTTCCCATTACTCAAATTCAAAGGTCATACATTCAGAAAATAATTTACAGGCATCCCATGCTTTTGTGATGGGTTAGGGACCAGAACACTGATAGAAAGTGGAACTGATTGAAAAGCAGAACCCAATCTTTCACCAGTTCTTCTCCTCTTGCCTTCTTTCTCTAGGGAACATGAAGGAATTACGCAGGCTTGCTTGGGACTGCGTGTGGTCCCAAGTGAGCCTCCATAATTCCCTCATGTTCCCCACAGGAAGAAGGCAAGAAGAGAAGAGCTGGTGAAAGTGTGGGCCCTACTATCAAAACTGTCAAAAGAGCATAATATTGAAAAACAAGTAGCTGAAAACTGGGGGATGCCTGCATGTTTTTTTAAGCAATTATAGCTGAACACAGAATTTAGATTTTCTTGATAGAAATTCTGGATCATTCCAAGAACAATGAGCAGTAGCAAATGACAGGATCTCATAAAAGTGTAGAATGAGCTATTCAGATTACTGTGAAATAATCTATCACATCTATCTGATATGAGATGATCTGACAAAAATGTCCATCTAATGTCTGTTCAATTGGGAAATAAATTATGAACCTGTCAGTAAAAGTTTTCCCCATTTTCCTGTTGGGAACTGGGTTAAGTAAAACTCAACTTTGCATTTCTGCCTGAAATAATTTGAAGATTAGAATCTTTCCAGTTAACTGGAATTCCTTTTTCCTTTCTTGGATGATGGAAGGAGTTATCAGTGCCAGGCTCAGGCCAAGAGAAATATGTAAGAGTCCTTTTAGGTCTGTTTGGTGCTGAGATCTTTTCAAACCATCATATTTATTCCTTCTACCTCTTAGTGGCAGAGGCAGTAAATTCTCTTCACTACGGGAGTGTGAGGGAGCTGAAGAGATGATGGTTGATGTGTATAGAACACTACCTATCCCTGGATTAGTTTCAACTATACATGTCAGCATGACTGGGTCACAAGGACAGTTTCAGGATTTTATACGAAGAAAAAAAATTGAAGAATTCAGGCCAGATACAAGGAATAATAGAAAAACAGAAACAAGGGAATAGGGGTCAGAGGTTAAGGGTCAGCATCTGACAGAGGTTGCAAAACATTTCTTGGTCATTGATCTATCTTGTCTATTTATAACTGGTTTAATCTGCTCTGAGCCCTATTAAATGCAGACTATAAGTTGGAATAAATAAGTACATAATTAGGACTCTTCTTATGGAGAGACATATGGCCTGAACTTAGAAACATGAAATTAAGAGACTTTCATTTCACTAAGTATCTCTCAGGGAAATCCAAGGACTATGAATACCAAGGATACAATCATGTAAAAACACTTTTAATGACAGCAGTGAGAGCCTACTGTTTCAACCACCCATAACAGAATGCTGAGCGAACACATTAAAACATATATTTTAAGACACAAGCAATCCCTCTTATATTTGGATATGCAAACCATATCAGCACAGTCCTGCACAAGCCACTTGTTCATTTCTAGACAATCCAGAGTGTGGGGGAGGAGGTGGCCTAGCATCCCTGTGCTGAAATGTCCATGACTGCCAGCACTATTCTTCACCTTGTCACTTCCCATTATTCTAAAATCAACAGGCCTACATTCATGGCTACTCAAGTTGGAGCATGGTGACATCATTTCAAGGCAGAGGGGGTGGGGAGAGAAAAAAGCAAGGGGCGGGAGGGGAGTATCAAAAGCAACCCACTACTCTGTATGTGTAGATACACTACTTTAAATTAGAGCAGATTCACATTTATATTTTGAAGTATGGAGTTCTTCACACTTCAATGTTAACAATGTAAATCTACTTCTATGCAGACATGTCATGCAAGTGAAAATCAAATCAATCAATCAAAAGCCTTTTAAAAGCGTGGCTGACAATCCAAACCTATACTTGTTTCCTTGTAATTTAGTCTCGCTGTGTTTCCTGCAGCTTATTCTCTAGCAAGTGTGTTTTGGGTTGCAGCCTCATAAACAATTTTGAACAGTGTATGTAAGGAACCAGTCAACTCCCATGTTTCTTACTACTGTAAAATTTCCAAAATTACAGACATAATTCACACCCAGTTTCTATACTCAGTCTTCCTCTCTCTCATATAAATTAGATTAACCCTCAATTACTGATCCAAAGGGATCAAGTTTGAGCATGGTGATATCATTTCAACACAGATACTTAAACAGAAACTTTGTTCAGGCTCTCCCTTTTATGGATGCACTGAAGAACAAACAAATGTATCTTTAAGCTGAAGACTATTTGCGCTTTTCAAAAGTGGGCTTAACTTGGCCACTTATTTTGAAGACGGAGCTGCAAGCAGGTCCAATACTGAGAGGATACTCCTGGAATGGACCGAGAACCTGAAAATCATGTCTTCCTTGGCTATTTGACTAAATATCACCTTTGGAAGCAATGAGCAGCAGAAGAGGGGGCATGCAGCAAGAAACTGAAAGTGAATGGGCCCTCTAGTCTAGCATAGATAAGCAAATGACAGCCTCAAACATTATCTGCAATTCTCCTTGGTCTTTGTGATGTTAGCGGATGCAGAGAACCAAAGATCTTGAAGACTTGCATATTTTTGTGACCTGCACGAGCTGAACCAAAGATATTATATTATTATGGATTCTGAAATTTTTTTCATGGGCAATATGGTTGTTTTTTGTTTTCTTTGAGGAATACTGAATTTAGCTGTTATCAGCAGGATCCCATTGGAAGAAGATGATATTATACCATCTGAGGCTGGGACTTTATTTTCTGAGGGTTCAGGCCCTTTGAATATTAAGCAAAGATACCCAGTTTGGTCCCTAATGTTTGTGGGGTTTTTTTTTTGAGCCTAGCACAGAATGTTAAAATACTTTCAGATTTGTTATGACAACCACTATCTAGTTACTTTTTAGTTCTGTCTTGCAATTGTTAGACGTTTCATCTAAGGATTTTAGTTGAAAAATGTTTTATACTTTCAAAAAGGCAGGACCAATGACTACTTTCTACTTTTCTATTCCCAGCAGTCCCAGGGACAGAGTACAACCTAAAAGCTCATAACATAATCTGTTTCAGTCTAATGTTAGTATCAGGAAATCAATCCTGCCCATGTATACACTTTTCTCAATTTGTCATCAGCCTCCCCACCTGCTTTTTATAATATGTGGCCAGACGAAAGGACAGAGGTCTCAAAAGTGTCCACATTTCTTGTGATCTCTCTGTTGGTCTCATAAGAGTATTATAGTAGCATAGTTTTTTTTTCCTCATGGCTAACGGGCTGAACTCTCCTTTCCAAACTAAGATTTCTGAACGCTACCGCACATGTGCGAAAGCTCCTAGTGTGTGAGGTACAGCGACCACGAAGAAGAACCTCCTTTTTACAAAACCTCTTTTCCCCCTCACCCAACCATGCTTTCTTTCTTTGTCCATTGTCTATCTGGAAGTTCTTGCTTTATCTTGTCTTGTTTTGTTTTAGCAACATCTGCACTTGGGAGGACGGGGAAGGAAGTTAGAGAAAAACAGACTTTTGGTATTAGACCGCAGTAGCATGTCTGCAGTAATGCGATAAACAAAGCCTGAGCTGGGAAAGAGTAGGATTCTATTCTAGCCAATCCTATCATATCTGTGTGTGTCTGCCTACACTGGACAAGGTAAACAGTAGCTGTCTCCAGCATGTTAAAGAAGCATGGACTAAGAGTTGGACCACCAAAATGGAAACCATAATAAGAAAAGCAGAACCTAGTGAATCATCCCTGGATATATTTTGGAAGAACCCTTCAAGGGGTCTTTAGAAGGTTTGAAAAATGTTTGTTTACTTAAGCACGGCTAATGTGACCTTGGTTGTTTCATTTCACATGTGTATACTGTTAGTTCTGGATAAAAACATTTGCTGAAAGATGTTGAACTGCCTTTTTTTTTTGCTGTCTAAAAATCTATCCCTATCTGCAGTCTCTTTCCGAAAAATCAAAGGGAAATTTAAAGCAAGAGTGGAGATGCTCTACAATCCGCAGGGAACATATTACATGTCCATGTAGAAATAAAAAGATGAAAGAAACAATACACTGAAGGACTACATAAAAGAGATGAAAGGATGACAGATTCATTCAAGCAGGAACCATTTTAAGCTGAATTTCCAGTTTTAAAAGGTGAAGTCGAAGCTGTACTCAGGGAGACTTGGGAGAAATAAATCAAAGGCACTTGGGAGAAATGAATCAACAGGAACAGATGGCATACCAACATAGCTGCTTCAAGCTACAGAGACAGAATCTACTCTGATTCTAACTAAAAGCCAACTTTACAACAGGTAACAAGAAGAAACCTTTCCCTATTCTCTCCATGTTATTTCTGCCTGTGGTTCCCTATTTTCTCTTAAAGTAGCAATGCCTGGAAACACAATTTTGTTAACTGAGGTATACTTGTATCTGGACAAGGGACTTTACCTTTGGTCCAAGTTGACATACTTGAACCTTTCTTTTACTTTTAATGTATTATGTTGTCTCTTTCCTCTTCTTTGTGCTTCTTTTTTTTTCTATTCTGTTTTTCTCTAACCCAATTTGTTTCTTGTTTAAATCCCTGCAAAAAGTCTAAGCACTCCAAAAATCGGGGAGAGAAGATAGTAACACTGCCACATGTGTGATGCACATTAAATCAAAGTACAACCTATCTGTAAGTCCAGCTGAAGGCAAAGGAACTATACTATTTTAGTTCCTGCAGCTTCGCAGGCTGCTTTCAGCAGCTGTAAAATCTCTGGAGCCTCCTGCAGTTCCATGGACTGTTTATTCTGCTTAACTGAAAGGACCAAACCTCTTGAGTGCATTTCTACTGCTCATCAGCATAATCAACAACATGCAAATTTAAGTACTTAAAGCAGAGGTGGGAATTGTGTGGTTATGCAGATGGTCTTACAAATCCCAGCAGTTCTAGCCAGCATGATCAGTGGTAAGTAATGCTGGGAACTGCAATTCAACACTTGGAAGGCCATGTAATTCCCACTCCTGATTTAAAGCATAACTGCTTTCAGTTCAGATAAATGTAAAGCATAATAAAATATCTTCTGAAAATCTAATTTGAAAGTAGTATATGTATGTGCTTTCAAACTGCCTCTTGACTTATGGTGGCTCCATGAGTTTCACAGAGTTTTCTTAGGCAAGGAACACTCAGAGGTGGTTTTGCCAGATCCCTCCTCTAAACAGAGCCTACAGCACCTGTTACTCATTAGTGATCTCCCATCCAAGTATTAACCAATGATAGAGACGATCTGGTGCCTTTAGCATATTTAGGCCTTCTTCTACAGTAGTACCATTTGGAAAAAAAGTCCCAAGCTTCCATGTTACTGTACTTGGAGGACCACAGCCTGAAAAGGTAATGTCCTGACAGATTTCATTTTGGAAGTTACCAGATTTTTAGAAAAGATGACACTAGTTTTGGAGTTAAGAATGCTCCAGCCTGGATGACAAAATAAGCCAGGCATCAGTAATATTATGAGCACTGTGCTGGTGCATGTTGTCTTCTATTTGCAGTGGGAGCAGTTGAACAAAACATGTTCAGCTGCTTGCATTGCAAGCAGGAGTGACCACACAGCAAGTACCACCTTCTCTGATTTGTTGGGGGAAAAATATGTTGGGGGGAAAAACCTGTGTTTGAATCTCAGTATGGGAATTATAGATCCAGGCCAACTCCATCACTTTGTATTCCACTAACACATCTGTTTCTTTGTTGTATACAAATTAAACCACAGATAATGCAAATTAATGTGTAATAGTATTTTAGTATCATTAGATTTTTTTTACTTCTCTAGCTATACTCTAAAACATGCCTTCTGTCATGATAAACAGAAGATAAATGATTTTTAAAACATACGTATACCTTCTGCAAAATGAGATGGAGAGGGAGAACACTGGGACACAACTGACAAGAGCTGGGCCTCCTCATTTGCAACATATACCCAAAGCAAGAGGAAGAAGAATGCTGGATTTCCATCACATAACTCTTTTAAATGAAGAAGGGTATGCATACTAAGCAGCTTTAAAAGTCATTTCTGGGAAAGTTTCAGTCAGTACATTTCAAAAACATCCACAAATTTTCACTACTTCAAAAAAAATAAAGGTATATTTTAAATCAGGGAAGACAGTAGTCTGAGTGGAACAGCAATAAAGATTACACTGCACAGGGAGAAACGGGGGAAAAACAGCAAAGGGTTTAAGATTAAACCTATAAAACATGTTGGCTATTCTTTGGGATATGGGGTGACAGCTGGATGACAAAAACATGTGTAAGTGGAAGGAAAGTGTATGAGCAACAGAAGACATTTGCTTCCAAAGTATCTGGCAAAATTTTCTAAGCAGCTTTCTAACCATGTGGTCACTTTGGACAGAATCTGCTTTGCTCCCATAAGAACACAGGTCCTCACACTGCCCAAAGTAATAAAATGTTTGGCTTCCAAAACTAATAAAGACTACTGCACAAACATTTCTCAGAAAGCTCCTGGGGCACAAAATTAATATATATTAAGAAGTATTGTCATCTTACATGGAAAAAAGCAACAGCTTCATTTTAGAAACAACCTAACCTTGTAGCACGTCAAAAGCAAAGTTTAACAGTCATACTTGAGATTCACATGTGTAGTTTGTCTCAGAATTGTAACTCAGTTTTCTGCTGCCTACCACAGTTGTGCATTCCATGTTGCTAGGTCAAGAGGTGCTGTGAATGCTTGAGGAGCAACTTTTCATGTTGGTGACACACTTTTTAAAAATGCATTATTTTGCAACACAGCAATTCAGTTTTATGTAATATAAATACATAAATCTTAAAGCATAAAGAATGTTTTTAAAAATATACATGAAAGGTTTTTATGAGATATGTCATGTCCCCATACATTCCGTTATTACAATTCATGTATGTGTCCGTACCTCTTAAAGAGTTAGTTGCTAGCAAACTGTACATTAAACTAACTAAGCACTGCCCTCGCTGGGGTCTCTCTTGGGCCAGGACAGCAGTGGTGGGACAGTCAGTCCCTCCACCTGAACCTAGTCCGCTGTCACCCTTGCCAGCGTCTATCTTGGCCTGAGGTGGTGGGGGCGGAAGAAGCAGCTCTTCCACCTGAGCTTGGCCTACCACTGCCGCCCTCACTGGGGCGGCGACACACCTACAGACTGTAGCCAACACATTAATGTGTCACGACACACAGTTGAAAGCTCTGCTCTAGATGAACAGCCACATTAATACATAAAACAGGAAATATAAGTCTTACAACAATTTTTGAGTTAATCTTACTGTTATATGTTTTCTGTTTATGGTGTGGACTGTTCTGGTACAGGCATCTTACTGGCTAGCTGGGGTATGCATTAACAGTTATTGCAGGGAAAGAAACTCCTTGGGCCTCCAGATGTTGGTCTAAAGCTCTCAGCAGTCCAAATCAACATGGTCAATGACAGGAAATACTGGGAGCAGCAATTCAACAATATCTTTTCCTTTCTGTGGACAAAAACCACTTTCCCTTGCTCTTTTTCCCTTCCCAGTTATTATATCCTATCAGAAAACTGGGAGGCTATGTTTGGAAATGCTGAAAAGGAAATAACTAAACAGGAAAATAATCCCTTCTCAACACGCTGTTTTAAACATGCTGGAAATTAAAGAACGGAGCCAATTGTATTTTCTCATTCTGTCCATTAACCTTCAAATTGCTGCTTTACTTGCCTTCCAAAAATCACATCATGAAAATTAACGAATATACCCTGTATAATATGCTTTCACTAAAGTCAGTCAAACCAATGTAGCTTGATCATTTGCTTTTATCACCCAGCTGTAGCTTCGTTAATTCACAGGCTAACAACGTATTAGCAATCAAAATAAAATTTTCACCATTTAAAAAAGTGCTTCAAAAGGCCTGGTTCTTTTTCTATCCCAGCCAGGAAAGGATAGCACCCTACCTGAGGAATGCAGTGCCCTTTATTAGTGAAAGAGAAAGGAGCCTCATATATCTTGGCCTTGGTTTATCTATAGACTCTTGAAATGATATAAAGATTCACCTGTTGCAGCTGGCTCCTGCTTATTCAGTGGTGTCATGTTTTATTATGTGGCCATTTCTGACAAACTTGAGAATTACTGCATTTGTAAATAAAGTCCTGCTTGACTGCCCAGCACCAACCTCTTAGATTCAAGTAGAAGACTGTGATTCAAAGTTCTGTTGTTTGTTTTCAACTCAAAACCCACAACTGAGAGTTGGAAGAAACTGATACTCAGGTGTCTAAGATTAGATCTTTGTGGTTCTATTGCTACTTTTGCATGATTCTGATATCCTAATATTTTACATCCTGAACCACAATCTCTGACAGGCTGCAGGTTAATGAGGTAAAACAGTAAAACAGTTCAAGACCCTTCTGTTCAGTAACGTGAAGCACAAATTATTTTATTCATTTCTTCTAAGAATGCCACTGTATAATGCAATGCAGAAAGGAGAAAGGAGCATTAACGTTAAGCTAAGGTTCTCAAAAGAATTCTAATCTTCTATTTTATGGCAATACTCTCTCTGCTGGATACCTATGAGGTTGTTTTATGCACAAAAAGAAAAAGAAACCCCTTTGAGAATGTGCCTGTGCATTACGATGCGGTCCTCTCTGCAGTACTGAAGCCTGCAGCTATCAGCACTCCCACTGGGAAGCCAGGGGTTCAGAGTGGTCCAGGGAGCAGCTGCTACAGAGAGAAAATTTACAAGGGAAGGGAGCAGTTTAAGTGTAACTTGCAGAAATCAAGGGACAGCAGCCTCAGGTCAGAGGGTAAATTTTAAAAGGAGGCCTCCCAGGAGAGCACAGAGAAGGGGGTGTGATTAGTTCTGGAGAGAAAAATGCTTTCTTGATTTATTTTAAAAATTAATTTGATGGCTCCATGCTAATAAAAACACAAGCAAACACCTGCCACTTCTATTGTACTAGACAGTGACAGTCACCACCTACTTCTACTGTACAAATAAACCTTTGTTATTATTCAGGAAGAGGATTTTAACTTAATAGATTCTATATGGCAGTGGGTTCAAAGCTGCAGATTAGCTGGAGAGTCTCCTGCTCAGATCTAGGCTTGCTCCCCTGATCCCAGTAGGCTTGAAATTGCCCTTGGCTGTATTCCACCCCCACTTCTTCAAAACCAATCTGAATAGACCAATTTGAATAGGAAATGAAATGTGGCTCCGCAGGGACAATGGTTTACTGTAAAGTTTTTGCTGCCATGTGTGGCATTAAAAAACTGCAGGCACATGTAGCCAGCTTTAATCTGTAATGAAAAGCTATAAAGAACACCCAGGTGGGCAACTTGATATTATAGGCTAATTGAAGCAACCAATAATATTCCTCACAAAATTCAAGAGGGTCCTCCTCAGAGAGAGAAAAGCCATTTTTAAGCCATTGGACTTTATTTGGTAGCAGCAGAACAGAACAAAAGATTTCAAAGCAAAACACTGCTACAACCCTATTTATTGTTAGACGTCTTACCTGCCTTCTGCAAGTAAGACACAGAAAGACAGAAGGCAGCATATAAAGAATTAAAGATAGGTCTAGAGTTATGGTTCTGCCTAATATAACAATCGATTTCTGACCTTGGGTATGTCATTCTTCTATTGGCATTTTCTCCATGTGTATAATGGGGATCAATTCACTAATGAAACTGGCTTCATCCACACTTTTTAAGAGCACTGAAATCAGTTTATACTTAGTATTTCTTTTGTCAAGTATTGGAAAGGGAATAGTTGTGGGAAGCTCTTAGAGAGCTTACAATGCGTATTATGCCTCATCTACACAATTCTACTCAAAGGAAATGTGGCCATAAATGCTGACAAAGCATATATTCTTCCAGAAAAATGTGCACTCCTGGTGACAGGGTTAATGATGTTTGAGCAGCCTCTCACCCTGACCTGCCCCTCCACATATTCCAGCTTTAATGCACTTGCATGATTTCACCCTGCCCCCAGAGCAGAGGGTGGGGAGGAAAGTGGCCTCCACGTCCAGTTATTTTCTACATGGTTGAACTCCCTGGTGCCAGGTTCAGTGCCTTACTGCAGAATGGAATGCATTAAGTGTGCAGTGTGCAAATCCCATGAGAGATAGTTTATTTGCCAGGGGTTAAGGCAAAATGACAGCCTTCCTCCTCCTTTAGGCTTTTCTGGAACAACATTTCCAAGTCTGAAATAATGAACAGACAATTCCCCACATCCAACAATCCAGCATTCTTCCATGGCGGCACTGAACTGCAGAGTTGCCATGGAAAGTAATAATTCAGATTTATAAAAGTTTCTAGAACTTGCTACAATTTTTTTTCTTTTTTCCACACATCACCATCATTGTTCATACAGCTCATCCCTACAGGAAAATTAGAGCAATGTCACTTGAGCTAATGAATTCTTCTGAAAATGTCCTTCCTCCCAATTGCTCCTGAACTGGCTTTTGCTCCTTTCAGACTTTGTGTTTTTTATTGGATGCATAAATAATCCAAATCCTTTATATTTTGTTTTGGGAGTACAAGTCTCTGAACCAGATGAAAAGGGGAATGCAGAATCACCTCATGTTAAGGTATAGTACTCATTAAAGTGCTAAATGTGAGCTTTGATTACAATAGTTTCAGACTGCATGAGAGGTTCATACGAGTGAGTATTCTTATATACAAATAAAAAAATATTAAATCTTCCCAAAAAGAAAACTGCCAGGCAGACAGGTTCAAGCTCAGCCTTTTCTGTGATTTGTAGAAATCCTGGTGCAATCTGGAGTGGTACATCTGGGCCAAGATTATCTTCTTGATGGAAATGAAGTTTAAGATTGTAAATAACTTATCTCTTAGGGCAACAGGGAGGAATCTGTGGCTCTACGGTTGCTGCTGGACTACAACTCTTGCCATCACTGATCACTGGTAATGTTCAACAGGGCTAATAGAGCTGTAGTCTAACAACTTTTGTAAGGCTACAGATTCCCTAATGCAGTTTTAGGATGAAAAAACCACCATAGTATATTCTTTTATTTACTGTATTCCAAGAAATGCTACCCAAAAGATACACAGCTGGAAGGACAATAGGGAACCTATGCCAAATAAATAATTCAGAACTCAACCTTGTCTGCCTACCTCAGTAATAAGCATTACATTTGACCTCCTAACACAAGACTTTTAAATCTATAAACAGGCCTTGGAACTCAACTAATGATATTAGAGATTAAGATCCTCAAACCTACAGTAGGTTTTATCAAGCAGAATATTATTTTTTTCAAACATTCACTCATCTGCTATAGTAGTGCTTTAGCCCTGGAATCTTACCTTTTTGGAGACTGTTGAGACATTCAAGCCAAATCTCTGAGCTCGCTCCTTTAATTTGTCTATATTTACCTGGAAAAACCACAGGAAATAGTTTAATATAATCTCTATCTAAATGTAATAGGTGCTGATATGAACAAATGAGCAAACTTGAAACTGAGTGCGAGTATGAACAAATTTTCTATATATCCTAATGAATATCCTAATGAAAATAGATACCAAAACTTCATATATAATTATCCTTTTACCAATTTTGGAGCAGAAGGAGAACCAAGAGATGGCATCTAGTGATACAGTACTTTACTACATGTTACATTCTAATAAGGGTTTCTGCTAACTTTAAGTAAAGCAACTAAACATAGTTTAAAGGCAAAATCAAACTGTGAATCCCAATTAGAGTAGATCCACTGCATCAGTGAGAATATGGTAAAATATTCACAGAAAATGTCATTAACTCAATTAGTCTAATCTAGGCGGGACTAACAATGAAACTTAGTTCCACTTCTTTTCTTTTAAAATGGAATGGCAACAGGAAAAATAAATCTTAAAAAATGGAGTTATATCAGTTATTTTCAATCCAATTAGTACTCTGCTTCCAACACATTAAATTTTAATTAGTATTCTGTTTCACACCTCTAACCCTATATAGTAGAGGACAACTATGAGTATTGCTGTGGCTAATGACACAACTGGACTCCAGCTGAGAGGATGTTCACAGTTACTGATGTGCTCAGGGGTGAAAGGAATGTCTGAAGCTGCACAAGACATATTATAGAGACATGGAATTAAGAAGCATGAATCAGGGGAAGCTAGGCATAGTGAAACAAGAAATGGGATATATAAACATTGCAATCTTGGGTTGAGTGAACTAAATTGGACAACACTGGACATTTTGAATCAGATTATTACAGTGTTTACTCATGAAATAAAAATCTAAGAAAAAATGGGATGGCATTAATAATGAGGAGAGATGTAATAAAAACAGTGAAAGGATATGATACTGAATCATATCAATAAGACTTCAAGGAAAACCCATCAATATAACCATAATCCAAGTTTATGCTCCAACTGCAGAGGCAGAGGAAGAAATTGAAAGATTCTTCAAGCAACCAAAGAGGCAACTATACACATACACAATTGGAAACAAAAGACAGTAAAGTAAAGCTAATGAAGAACACTAAACCAACCTTCAACCAAAAATACAACCTGAAGAACATCCTCATAGAATTTAAAGATCATGTAAAGAGAAGAGAAACCAGAGTATTTGACATGGGTAACAGGCTGGGAAGGCCTTGTATTTCTTCCATTAAGGAGGGACAACCAGAGTTCAAGAGAGGGGTGGGGGGAGGGGAAAAACAGCAGCTAAGAGGAATGATGATGATAAGAATGATGATTAAGGGAATTGGTTAAATGAATAATTTGAATATTGTTTCAATTAATGTAAATGGACTACATACTGCATTGAAAAGATAAAGACTAAATAAAATGTTGAAGGCAAAAAGTAGAGGTGGGTCAACTGAATCCCCAAATCTCAAATCCTGGGCAAGGATTGGAGATTTGGGGATCGAATCCCCCTGCCAAAATAGACCAATCGAATCTCTCGAATCCTGCCCTGGCCAGGGTGACAAGGTGCAGGGAATGTTTCCTGCGCTTTCCCCTGGCCACGGGCTGATTCAGCCAGGGATGGGCCGCCAAAGCTGGCGGAGAGGGTGATCTCGCCCCCTCTGTCCTGGTGCTGCCGGGCCCTATCTTACCAAAACATTCCTTCGACTCTATATAACCTTCTAAATATAATAACTAAAGGTACAGTCCTATACTGCTGGGTGGAATGCTCTGAGGCTGGAGTGCGTTGACATTTCCTGAGTCTTGCTCCACTCTTGCCGGCAGAGCAGAAAGGGGTTGTGTTTCTCCTTTTTTCTTTTTCTTTACCTACAATTTGGCACTGCTCTAAATCTTGTTTTGTATTAGGGGTATAGTAAAGAGTCCCTGCCAGCTAGCACACTCTGACTCACTTCTTCCAACCCCCAGGGAATCTCGGGTAGGGAGCACTGCAGACATTTTCTCAGTGGCTAGGAAGAGACTGGAGAGGTACTCAAGACTCCTTCTCTCTCCTCTGCTGTTGGAGGCTTGTGTTCAACTCAGAGGATTTTCCCCCAGTCAGTCCCATGATTTACTCTTTGATAGAGGCATTGAAAGTTAGAGATTGGGCTCTTCTGCACAACCACCACCATCCCATTCCTTAACTAGTCAAATTTGTTAACATAAAATAAATTACATAAAACTGTAAGGTTTTAAGTTCCTTCCTTCTCTGGTGGCTCCTTTCCTCTCCCTCCCTGAGAGTCCTTTCATACTACACAGTTATGGAGCTTTGATTTCACCTGACCTGCCATGGCTGCATCATATGAACTCCTGGTGTTTGTAGTTTGGTCAGAGGCACTAGAGGAGCTCTCTCACTGAGAATTCTAAATATCCTTCCATAAACTGTTAGTTCCAGGATTCCATAGGATGCTGCCTTGGAATCATAGTGCTATAAGTATGTAGTGTGAAAGGAACCTTAGTCTGGGTTCTAATCCTGTACAGTTATCTAAAGGAAATCTCACTGATAAAAAATGATAAAAAAATGGATGAATCAGACAATAAGGCTACAAAATTTTAGGTATGCAAACCAATCAGATCCTCTGCCATAGGCCCTACTGATGTAATTACAAAAGGGACTAGATTCTTGTAATTTTAATAACTGTGTAAAAAAGAGAACTTGAGATATCCTATGCCAGGCAGGTGACAGGGAGATAAGCTGCCCCTGCTGAAATATTTTCTTGTCAGGGCTAATCCTATCATTAGCAAAGTAATCCAACCATATCAGGGTGCTGAGGTGGTGGAGAACAATAGAAAGGTCTGGAGGAGAAAGTTCTGTGGCTCTTGCATTCTCTTCTGTGCCCCCTAAGCTAGCTGGCTGCCTTCAGGTGCAGTGGAAGAGGCTGACTCCCATCAATCACAGCCAAAGTGCAATCCAACTGTCAGTCAGTTCAACTTCTGTGCATGAAATGGGGCAGGATGCCATCTTGTTCTTTGCCTCAAGCAGCAAAGGGGATGATCTCGCTTTCTCCACTCTGCTGCTGCCGCCGCCACTGGGTCCCACAGAACAATATTTTAAAACTAGCAAAACTAAACATTTTTTTAATTACAAAAAAAAAATTTCTGTGAAAGAAAAAAGTTGAATTATCTGTCCTTGAATTCTCTTCTTATCTTCTTAATAAAAAGTATGAGTATGTTTTCCTGAACTGAAAACTATTTTTTTATTTGTTTTTCATTAAACAAAGATGTCAAATTCTGCTTCAAAAACACTTTTCAGTAGAAGTGCTTTCTTTCCCTTGCTTTATATACCCTTTCTTAAAAAAAGATTCGAAAGATTCGAGATTCGTGAGATTTCTGGATTCCCAGAACCTTCCAGGGATTAGGATCTGGAAAATTCTGGATTTGTCCCATCCCTAGAGAAAAGAATCCATATGGCTATGATTCCAGAAACTCATAAAAGGATAGATAGGATAAAATTGTCCAATTATAAGGGATGGGATTTGTAATTTGAGTCAAATAAATAGAAGAAATGACAACAAAAGAAAAGAGGTCTCTTCAACAAGATCAAAGAAAGCAAACGGAATTTTAAACCAAGAGTGGAGATCCTCAAGGACCATCAGAGGAACACACTGCATGACTAAGCACAGTGCACCCTCCTCTGGTGCAAACTTCACATGCACAAACGCAAAGTCATGTGAAACTTCAAGTTCACTGACTACAATGGGACATGACACTCCATTTTTTGTTTTAAAGCTTTTTATTTCTACAGCTGTAGAGATTTAAAAAAATGATGGAACCAATACTCTTCAGGACTATATAAAGCAGACACATTCATTCAATATTAGAAAGTGAAGTAGAAGTTGCACTTAAAGCACATGAGAGAAATAAATCTCCAGGAACAGATGACATAGCAACAAAGCCGCTTCAAAGACAAAATCTACTCTAGTTCTAGCTAAAACTTATCAACAAATATGGAAAACAAATCAGTAGCACATATATTGGAAATGCTTAATATTCATTCCAATCCCTAAGAAAGGGGACACCAGGGGTAGCAGTAACCATAAAACCACTGCACTAATTTCCCATGTAAGCAGACGGATGCTACAATACTTCTTCCATATATGGTGTAAAAAAATGCCAGATGTCTAAACTGGATTCAGGAAAAGAGGCATTAGGGATCATATTGCAAACACACATTAGAGAATGGACCACACCAAAGAATTTCAAAAGAAAATCAGCATGTGCTTTACAGATTATAGCAAAGCATTTGATTGTGTACATCAGCCATTCTCAACTGTTTTTTGGTCATGACCGCCTTAGGAATTCTTCTCAGGTTCCAGGGCCCTGTATATGTGTGCTCTCTTGAGAATGGTTGGTGCACATCATAAAAAGCTATCGATTGCTCTTAAAGAAATGGATATGTTACAAAATTTGACTGTCCTGACACGTAACCTGTGCTCAGGACAAGAAGGTACTGTCAGGAAACAATATAGAGGAACTGAATGGTTTCCAATTGGAAAGGGGGTCAGGCAAGGCTGCATTTGATCACCTTATTTGTTTAATGTATATGCTGAACATATCATACATAAAGTAGCATTAGACCTAGAGGAAGGAACATCAACAATTTAAGATATGTAAATGACTACTAGCAGAAAATAGTAAACATTTGGAAGTCTTACTGAAGAAAGTCAAGGAAGAAAAGTGCAAAGGCAGGTTTACAGGTGAACCTTATAGAAAACGAAAATGATCACAGGTAATTTAAATACCTTTAAAGTAGACAACAAAGACACTGAAATAAAGTTCTTCCATAGTTGGAAAGGCAGCTACAAAGGAACTAGACAAGATTCAAGTGTATATATTATTGAATACTAAAGTTAGGATGGTCCACATCATTGTATTTCCAATTTCTATATATGTTTGTGAAAAGCAGGACAGTGAAGCAAGCTGAGATGAAGAAAATCAACTCATTTAAAAGGTGGTGCTGGAGAAGAGTTCTAGGGATATCATGGACTCTTAGAAAGACCAATAAATGGGTCTTAGAGCAAATAAAGTGTGAACTGTCCCTAGAAGCCAAGATGACTAAACTGAGATTGTTGTGCTTAGGACATATGATGAGAACGCATAACTCGCTAGAAAAGACAACAATGCTTGGCAAGGTAGAAGGCATAAGGAAAAGAAGAAGATGGCAATAGAGATGGATAGACTCAGTCAAAGAAGCCACAGCACTGCATCTGCTGCAGCTGAGCAGGCTGTTGATCATAGAGTGACTTGGAGGTCTCACTCATAGGGTGGCCGTAAGTCAAAGTTCACTTGATGGTAGTTAACAACAACAATTCTATTTTGCATTTCTAGCCCTATAGCAACAACTTCATATGTCATCCAACCACAAGAAAGTAAACATGAAAAAACCTCAGTTATGATACAGGGGGAAAAAATCTAAAATGTCAGCACTGAAAACTATGAGCATACGTTGTATTTGATTATGTATCAAATATGTAAAATTTAAGTTAAGAAGCATTTGACCTAAGCCTGAACTGCATTTGAGGGTTGTTTTTTTTTTTTAGCAACAGATGCTAACTTGCAGAATTTTAATTTTTTTTTAAACTAATCTGAGGTCTTTTCTCCTTTGTAAACAAAGTGCTCACTAGAAGACAGGAAGCACTCCCACTGGGCATGACAGATTGACTCCTTTGAAATAACCACTTCAAGGACATGACCAGCACCTTTCTCTTGGCAAACTGCAAACATACTAAGGTGGGGAGTATTACACTGCACATAGTGGCAGCTGTTCAGATAACTTCCCTTAAAGCAGCACATTAGGTATAAAAACTTTTTTTTAGCCCTCCTCCTTCATCAAAATACAAATCTCTTTTTGTATGGCTCCTAGCAATCTGCCCCAGCCCTAATTTTGTCACAGAACTTAAAACTCCAGACATTTCTTAACGCTTTTGTCCAATTTCCTGCCAAGCAGTATGCAACAGCTTCAGTGGAGGAATATTTAACAACCACTAAAAAATTACATAATGTATAGCAGGGGTGAGAATCATATGGCATTCCAGATTCTGCTGGACTACATGTCCCAGCAGTCCTAGCCACTACAGCCCATGCTGATGAATCATAGGAACTGCAGTCTAACTCTAACCAGGGGCATGGTTCCAGCTCTGGTATAAAGACTTACAATTTAACATGGATACAGACAACACATACTGAAATTTCATTTTGGTTGGAAGTGAAAATTACACCAAAAACTTCACAGAAATTAACTTAAGCAAGGATTCAAAGGTATATACATACATATATATAGAGAGAGAGAGAGGGAGGGAGAGAAAATACAGCATTCTTTCAGGGAGAAGTTCTCACACAACGGTAACAGAGAAAAAGATATATAAAGGAACATAAGATTTTTGGGTGGCTGAGCATCAGAGAATAAGAAATGAGAAGGTCATACAGAAAGACATCTTGGCAGATAAGAGCAGCAAGACAGTGTGGAAGCATTCCATGACCCTGATAACACCAAAAAGAAATGAAGATATTCGGTGAAGGGTCATAAAGCTGAATTACGAGAGAAATGAAGAAATGAATTATTTTGGCAGAAGCTTTCTGGGTAGATCAAGAGAGCAGTGATATGACATGGCAAAATTAGATAGCAACAACAGCTAACATGGGAGACAACCAGAGTATGAGTGCTTTAGCTTGGGGGGAAATAGAATGGACAGATTTGGGAAATACTGTATAGAACAGAACAAAATAAACACAGGGAACAAAGAACTTGGAAGAAAAAAAACGTCAGAGCCTACTGCCTGGTTCAGTACCTTTGAACTAGTATGATAGAATCTGTAGCTTTGATCTCATCATTTGTAGAGAAACCAATTACTATAATTTATTTCCTAAGGCAATGAAATAGTATTTTTAGCAATGAGATGAAGAATATGAAGGACATGAAATATAAATCTAGTCTTCTATTCGACTCAGCATGAAAGAATTACAGTAAGTAAAGGAAGCAAACATATTATGGGACAATTGTGTAAATTAAGTAATTACTCTGGTATTATGTTTAATGTCATCTTGAGCTACCCACTCAGTGAAGAGAAACTGTATACTGTTAGCAATTCTTTTTATTATGTGAAATTTTTAAAATTAATTATCATTTAAAAAAACAACCAAGTTATAAGTATAAGCAAGTTACTTACAGTAGTCTTACTTTCTGCAACAAGACCTAAAATAAGGGGGGAAAGTGACAATTTATTGTAATGTTTTAAAATAAATTGTTCCAGATTGCCAAAACAGTGAAATAAATATGGTGGTGGGAAAAAGGAAACAGGATATACCACATAGCCAAAGAAGAAGGCACAGCCTAAACTGATGTTCAAGGGGGAGACATTTATTGGAAAATATAATGGCTTGGATCTTAATTTAACTTAAGAAAAACAACATATGGAAATTTTCTTACACTTCACAATCATTTCTGACTCCAGAAAAGAATAAATGGATAGGAGTACTGTTCTGAACAATCTGGATGGGGTATGGAGGCTGCTAGACGGAAGACAACATGGGAAACTTCATTTTTTTTTTCCTGCAAGAAATCCCATGCAATGCAATAGGACATGCGTTTAAGTAAACAGTTATAGGACTTTGCTGTATAGTTAAATTACCTCAGGATCTCAGCCCAATTCTGGGAAATTCACCTCCCATCCCACGAATCAAGGAGCTCCTGTGCCCTATTCTACATTGTTCAATATGGCTATTAACAAAGGGGAATGTAGGGAAGGAGAGGACAGGAAATTTTCTTTCTGTTCATTTCCTGTCTTAACTTAGGATCCAAACCAGTAAGCCCAACATAATATAGAACATCATATTCTTCAAGAACAGAAGAAAGATGTGTAGAGGTGATTACTTGAAACATGTTACAGAATGAATGACTGGCTACTTACCATGAAGAGTCTTTTTCAGCAGTGGACAGAGGGCATCCTAGTGTGGGTTAATGCCTCTCTCACCAGGATACCCTCCTCCATTGCTGGAAAACAGGAATTTCTTTGTCTCTGAAAAAGGTCATATGCTAAGGCACACTGGAAACACAGGATGGGGGCATAAGATCCTATGAGTTATATTTCTGAGATTCGTGCTGGCACAAGGGATAAGACAATATTTCTTGATTCTCCTTTCTGCTTGTAGTATTTACAAGCAGAATTTAGTATTCTGCTGTATTTACTAAAAATTCTATTCCACATGTTTAGGCAGCCCATTTGAATGAATGAACATGGATCTGTCCAACTGTTAAATCTCAAACAGTTTAGACCCACTGAATCCATGGACCAAATTCTCACTGAACTTGACTTATCAAGTTCCCATTGATTCAATGAGTCTTCTCTGGTGGGGACTAACAACTGGATTTAGGCCATCAAAGGTAGTGCTAGGTCTGCAGGGGACAGAGGCATTACTGGAAATAGCTCCACTTTATACTAATGGGAACTATTATTGGACTGGAATCCCTTTAGTTCACTGAAGGGCACCATAACAGTTCAGCCTTTGTATTTTCCAAAACATTTCCCTCTGCTAGCACTATTTTGAAGCTTTGCTTTTCCTGTCATCTTTGTGCATCACCTTCTTCTTGCTGCTTGGGACATGTTTCTTAACCTGTCGGACTATACAGAAGGCAAAGGAGTGATAAATCTCTTTTCAGTTATCGTTCCAACATTTATTAACTCCACGATCAAAGAATCAAAACCCTTCATTCCAGTTTCAGCACAGATGAAAGCAGTAATAAGAGAAACCACACAAAACTGACACATCTGTTTTCCAAATATTCATTAAGAAGGCATGAGTGAGAGAGTGGCCTTACAGTTCTTGCTGGACTGCAACTCCCATTAGCCTTAGCCAGCACAGCAACCTTAGCTTTACTATGATTCATCTTCAAACAGAAATACTAAACTAACAGTCTGCTAAATCCACACCTATCTTCAAGTGATTTAACCAGTGGAATATATTGTGGAAGGAATAATTTTCCAATTTCATTTGCAGCTACTGATTTTCTCTATACTGCATCTTAAACCCTTACATTTCACTACTTTTACTTTAATTATGCATGCTCGTATTTATAGAGTTCAACAAAAAAGACACATAATTATATGACCAAATCTTAATTATGTCAGAACATTTCATGGACCTTGATCTTAAGATGGAATTATATTAATTTATCTGCAATGAAATTAGAGCTTTTCGTAAAATGAAATTCACATAGAAGCAATACCTCTAGCTCCGATTAATAGTCACAGTTCTAAAAAAACACAACACACAGACCAGGGCAGAATTTAAATGTTACTAACAACATTCAAGTTCAAAGCAGCAACAATACTATATTTTCAACCCTGATTTTACAAAATGTTGTAGGGAAAGAAACAAAATCATTCAAATGAAGGAAAAGGTACCAAACACTTGTCCTAGAAATGAACTGTACAGTCCAGTAAAATACCTTTTGCTGAAGCTGTAGACATACCAAACCTGTAGAGAAGGAGGACAACACAGTTACAAAGCCTGAAGTTTAGGGTTCAAGCTACAAGAAGTTAAAAACAGTTTCAACATAAGCTAGGTTGTGAATTATCTTATAAACATGCAAAAGAAAAACCTAGAGTACTGGATTCATCCTTGAATTGGATTAGCAAATAATGATGGATTCACATTAACACTGCAGCTCTGCTGTTTGCAATACTACTGCCAATAAAGTAGGACTGATAGGTAATACATACCCTTAGGGCATTTTATTTACATTTCTATAGGCTTTATTGTATGTTGAAATCTCTGTACAACTGAAAAATCTTCAAGGTCTTTTAGAGTGGATGAAAACTTGTCAACTCTCAAGATGATGTTGGATTCAAACTCCCATCAAAATTAGCCAGAATGGCCAATGTTCAAGGATAATGGAAGCTGTAATACAACAGTACTTGGAGAGTCATAGGCAACCTACTCACATCTTAAATGAAAGGATGAGAATTAATTTTCTTGATAGCAGGAGAGCAATAGTTGCCACATAAGTAAAGTGTTACCTAAGGTACAAAATGTTCACAATCTTTACCCACGAATGTTTGCAGTGCAATGACCACATGTCATTAACTACAATTCAATCTGTCTTCCATCGAAGTTGTCTCAGTTAAGTAGTATTTGAGTTACAAGATACGTCCATAATAAACATCTACCCATACAATGAAAGCAGCAGCAAGAAGTGTCATTACAAATATAGACATACCTAGCAGCTCGTGCGGCTTTCTTACTCTCCAAACTCACAGGAACGTTAAATCTCTCTGCCCGTTTCTGCATTCTCTAAAGCAACATATAAAGCAGACAAATGTATAAATACAAATCTCAACACAGAAAAATATGCATTTAGCTCCAGATTTAACAGCCATTATCAGCATATCTCTGCTTGCCTCCATACAATAACGTGATAATTTTCATTCCCCTGTATGTCACATATTCCTGGTTATTCCAAGATTTGAAACATAAAGTGACAAGAGTGTTGTGGGTATACTATCCACATAAAGTGAGTTCTTGAGATGAGATCATCAGAATCTGTTCACAAAACAGTTATGGTGGTATAGATACTGAATTCAGATTGGAAAGGAATAACTTTGCAGAGAAGGACTGCTAACTTGGCCATGCTCAGTTGGGTCACCATCTGCATGGTTAGACCAATAAGGGCAGTGCTAGCAGAGTAAGTCTAGAGGTGTGCAGGGAATACAGACTTCAAAGGGACAAAAATGTTCCTTTTCTTCTTCATCAGGGAGAATGCTTGTCTTGGGAGCAGCAAATATTGAGAGCAAGGGATCAGGAATTTATCCCTACCCCAGAAAGTTACAAAGGCAGCAAGAAATGCTGAAACAAAGCAGGTTCATTTCAGAACAAATTTGAGGGCTACCCATGGAGGACAGGGGAAAAAATGCTGAAGCACTCTAGGGCTTGAATATTCTCATATAGAAGAGTAAAGAAATTTCAGAGTACTTTGCATTATTTTAATCTTTTTTTTGAGGGGGGCGCTTCAGGTTCATACAGAAATTCCACTGTAGCTAGTACTGAAAGATTTGACTCATGGAATCTGAACACAACTTTGCATTATTTAGCCCTTGTACAACAAAACAAGTTATAGCTTTATCTGGACCATGCTACTGGATGCTTTTAGCTCTGGTTAAATCTCAAGCAGAGCCCATTGCTCTTTGTATTTACATATAAATCTGGTAGCCAAACTTGGCCTTCAAAATTCACTCCTTTTAGTGTTTAAGAGATTTAAGAGATTATTTTCTTGTCTCTACTAAACAGCCTCCTATTCCCAGGTAAACCATAATGCACATCTCAATTTCTAACTAGACAGATCTTATGAAAACTTTATTAATAGGAACACAACATGTTCCTAAGCACCTAAGAAAGCCTAAGTGCCTTCTGTAGATGTAAACCCTCCACTGTTGCTGTTAAAACATAATTTGAGGGAAACTGGGTTTTAAGGCAGACTGAGAAACTATACAACAGTTTTCTGCAAGTTAGTAATAGCAAAACTTAATAAGTTTCGAGTGCTAAGATGTCTGTACTATTACATTTTTATATTTATTTTTACTTTTTGATTTATTTGTTCTATGCTAATTTTGTGTTTTAACAAAATTACAAAGTAGGCAAATTCTGCTCCTAGCTGTTGAAGGTTAATGATAGATCCAATAGTTTACATCTGACTTGAAAAATGACTGAATAAGACTTTAACATAAACTAAAAAAAATATGTCTTCTTAAAAGAACCTGCTTTACAGGCACTTGTCAGGAGCCCAACAATACATGTCATGAAACTGGCTGTATTTCACCCAACAACAATATTGCATAGAAGATGCTGTTCACATTTGTGGTGTAAAAAAGCAAGATGCCCACAGATGGAAATGCACTTATTTTGGCAAAGAAATAAATATACACAACATATAGGAAGTAGAAAATTAAAACATTTCAAGAAAGGAGAGAACTCTTGATAGTTAATTCTTTGCTCACAAAGCTTTATGGAAGTAAAAGCATATTAATGGATAACAACCAGAAATATTTGCTTGATCAACATACTGTTAATCAGCTGAATTCATCAACACCCCAAACAACACAGTCTATTTTCAAATCCCAGAAGCATTAGACTCGTTATTCTGTGTGATTTATTTTTATTAAGCAATTCAGACTTTCTGCATAAAGAAAACAGATCAAATTTGTGTAAGCACTGAAACACATATCCTATGAACATCTCATGTGACCTTTAGGAAGTTGAAGTGCAGGACTCCTCTGAACCACTGAAAATGAAAAACAATTGTTTTTCATCTCATAGGTGCCACTAGATTCTTCGCCTACCACTCCTTGTGCCCTCCTTTTTCTTTTTTACTTTTTACGCTGAAACAGACTAACATGGCTATCTATTTGAAAATAAAAATTCAGTAAGCTGAGAATGTCACATCAGGTTCCTTCATACGTCAACTAAATCTAGAAGGCATTTATATTTTGGGGTTTAAAAGATTAGTAAAACACCAAGTGGATTTTCACAGAGTTGTTAACTAGAAGTAGAGAAAGTGTGAAAAAGGACGTAAGTAAAATAATTTAATGATTTCTCAATGAAGACTTCCCACAAAGCTTAGAAGGCGTCACTCAATACCAGTTCCATTTCAGATAATATTTACTGTTTCTGGTTACTTGCCCCACTAAAATAATAATCTGTGATTTGCGACAGCAGCTCTGAATAGCTGTGGTCACCCTAGAAAAAAGATTAGATCTGAGAGGTGGCAGCTGAACAGCAGGGGAACAGCATGTGTTTTCATATCAGCTTCCCCAATTATGGAGGGTGGAGTGGAAACTAACAAAATTAAAGGACTACAGGAAGTCAAGTGTTCGTTAAAGAGAATACACATGTCAAATTTGCACACAGCATATTTTACTTCATTGCAGGGAGACCCAAGTTTGCATCAGATATAGAATTGCAGAGATTTTCTCCTTTAATATTCCTCAGTCAAACACGGAGACAGTGCCACAGAATGAGAAAGAGCATTCCAGTAGAGAGGAATGGAGGCATGACACAGCCATAGCGCTAACATTTTCTCACTCTAACCTAGTGACTTCTCTTGCCAGTACAAATTAGAAAACAATACATTTATTTATGACACTGTAGATTGTAAACAGGACACTGCTGTATAAACACCAGGATAAATTTAAGGTTACACACAATTACTACATCCAACTTAAACAACAGTTCAGACAAAATGGAAAACCATGGTTTCCTCAGGCATCATTACTTTTGCAACATATGCTTCCCATTCCCATCTTGATGGCAAAAGGCGTTAAGAAGCCTTTCTTTCCTTTGTAACAAACTACAGTTCCCCAAGATGTTTGAACATGGAAAGGTAGTTGATTTAAAGCGCAGTTAATGGAAACTAGTCTGGATTAAATCAACATTTCCAATTCTTTCTTTGGGTGAAAAATAGTTTAATCCCAGGAACAGGGAATATGTAGACTTCTGGAAGTTGGTGGGCTGCAACTCCTTTCATCTCTCATTGTTGGCTAGGCTGCCAAACAGTTGACGTGAACTGCAGTTCAACAACATGCAGAGGGCCACACATCCCACCAAGCCTCGTTTAAACATATCACATCTAAATGAATTCAAGAATTACTGAACAGAAAAGCACTAGAAAAGAAAACAGAACCTTAGCCTCTCTGCAGCTCATCCCTGTAGTGGACAACCAAATTTTCCTGCTATATATGAACCAGACCACAGCAACAACCTAATACCAATGGCAAGCTAGAAGTGAGAAAAAAAATCCATCATATATATTATGGCACACTGCCTGACTCCACTACAGGTACTAGTATTATACTTAGGGCAGAAGAAAGTGTATGAATGTGGAAGTCCATTGGTTAAAACCAGAGTGAAAAAGAACTGAACAAGGCAGCAGCTTACCTCCATCTGTGGAATTTCTGAGGTGATTTTCACCACTTTCTTTTCTGCACCTCTAAAAGAAAGGCAAAATAAATTAATGAGAGCACAAATAAGTTCTTGGCTTGCTATTACCAGCCAAGATAGATCACTTATACTAGCACCTTAACTTTGACTCCAAGCTACCTCAACTGTCTGGCTTCCAGGAAAGTCTCATAATGCCTTGGTTGTGTGTACTTCTGCAAAAGTCAAGTACTCAAGAAATAGATGGCTTGGAATCAGCTGTGTCATCACTGTAACCATTAGCACAGAGGATTTTGACCACAGACACTCATGGCAAGGAAATTATCAACACCAGCTACATGGTTGATATATTTTTCGGGCATGAGGGAAAAGAAAAAAGAGGGGTAATATTCAGCAGATACATGGCTTTACTTTGACATGCCTCCCTGCTCCCCTAATCCATTTCTGACGGCAACAGCGCTCTCTGCAACCTCATCAGGGAGATTTCTCTCCATGGAAAGGTAGATAAGCGGTACTCCACATTTCCACAGCCACCTCTCTTAGAGAACAAGGTTCTTTCCTGACCACTTTACTTTAAAAAAAAAATACACACAGGAGTCTTCCTGTATTATGTTACATTCCTTTATAAATTAAGACTCAAAATAGATCAGAAAGAATGCTGGCACCAGGATAAGAATGCAGATAACTTAATTAAGTGGTAATGATGTAAAACTATCTAGAGTACCAGAAAACTGAACAGGACACCAATACAGGTTTTGAAGTAGATCTTCCTGCTAAGCACATGACCCAAGGACCACTGAGCTAGATGATTAGTCTTCAGACTCAGCGTACGATGGCATCTCTTACATTTTAATCTCTGATAATTTTTTGCATTACAATGATGAAATTATCTACAGTTCTGAATAAAACAGTTATCATTCAACTCAAAAGCATGGCAGGAAGATCATATTTGGCAAACAAGGAGTATTACTAATCAAGAACTCCAACTGCATGAACCACTGTCCAAATTTACTGCCTCTCCCACAAGTCAATATACAGTAGTCTCTTTATCTGAACCTCTAATTATTAAACATGTGGATGCCCTCAACAGGAGTGAGAAAATAAGATTCTATTTTGGATGTAATTCCTCACATACAAATAGTACAATGGCGGCGGGGGGGGGGAATAATCACAATGAACAGTCAACTCTGACCAAAAGCCACATGCCTATGTTATGTGCTGCAGGAATCTTTATTCTTTTATGGCCATATACTCACAAAGGGGTTACTCTGTTGTAGTTCATGGGACAGCTATGGTTGACTTTTGGCCAGGTCAGCCCCAGCTCCATTTCAAACACACACTTCTTTAACAATGCGCAATGGGAGCTAGTAAACAGCTTGAACAAAAATATAATGGAGTGGGCGTGCTTGGAAGTTTATGCTCTGAAAACACAGTTGAGGTTTGCAAAAGAAAACAAAAGAAGAAGATACAAAGTTCGGAAGTTCCCAGGCTAAATGAAACAGCATCCTCCTTCTCCAAACAGCTCTCATAAAACAGTGGGTCATAGCCTGACTCATTAAGGTCTCCCATTTAGAGAAATGGACAGCTTTTGTTCAAGATTCCTGGACAGTTTTCCCATTTTATGCCCTGAACGGTAGTAATGGTTTAATGACTTTTTCACAGGAAGCAATTCAGAACAGGAACCAGGGACTTGTTACCCCTGCAGCACTCTTTGCAGTCTTCTGTTAGTGATGCAGAGAAAGTGCATCCCCTGCAGCCTAAAAGTGGGAACTGCATTGCAATTTACATAATCTTTGCCTCTAAACACACAATTCAGCTGTAATCAGAATCTGGTCAACTCTGGCAAAACCATCTCTGAGCATTCCTTGTCTAAGAAAACCCTATGAAATTTATAAGGTCACCATAAGTTGCTAGGTGACTTGAAGGAACATTCACACAATGCTTCTTTAGTAGCTTTTACGAACAGATCAAGAATGGTACAGGCATACTATGCCACTAATGGAATTCAAAAATCTTAATGAATCTTAGGCAACAAGCACTCCCTGAAGAGTTTGTTAGAATTAAAAATGCGATTTTATTCAACAGATGCTTTCACCTATACCTGCACAAAAACCAAAGGCAATTATTAATATAATAGAATTACACTCTGCTGTAAAGGCACTCATAATTAAAATTTAAGAACTGATCACACTAGAGTGGTATTCAACCATTTGTAATAGCTACTGGCAGACTACATACACTACCAAGTAACTGAACCCCTTGTAGATCAGAGACAAAGACTGAAATCTAATTATTTCTACCAAATGAAATAGAGACACTGAATCAATAGGGATTTACACAAGTGCTGATTTGTTGCTATATGCCTTCAAGCAGACTCTGACTAATGGCTGTCTTATCACTGGGTTTTCTTGCCAATACTGATTCAGATGTAGTTTGCCACTGCTCTCTTCTGAGGCTGAGAGTGTGTGAATGGCCCAAAGTTACCCAGTGGGTTTCCATGCCAAGCTGGGATTCAACTCTTGGACACCCAGAGTCCAAGATTCAAACCACTACCCTACACTGGTTCTCCAAGAATTGATGTTACATTTAACAATTGATTCTATGGTCTACTCTAGCTGGAACTAGCAACTAGATTTTGGCTGAGGCCTGTGCACATTCATATCTTGCTTTCCTGCCTTAAAATGGACTAGAAAGCACCTCAGAAAACCTGTGCTGTGCAACAACTCAGATTCTTGCAAAAACAAGTATTTAATGTTTACATAGATATTTAATGTTCACATAGAAAAGAACAGAAAAAAACAGAACCTGGGCTGTACCTAGTCAGCTAGTGCATACTGCAATTTTACTACTTACAGAAATGACTTTTTAAAAAGGAAAAGGTATAAGCTACAATTACCTTGCTACTCAGAAAGGAACAATGTGTACACAAAACAAAATGGTTATTGTTGCTGTGCGCCTTCGAGTTATTTCTGACTTCTGGGGACTCTAAGGCAAATCTATCATGGGGTTTTCTGGGACTGAGAGTGTGTGATGTGCTCAAGGTCACCCAGTCAGTTTCCCTGGATAAGCAGGGAACCAAAACCTGGTCACCAGGGTCGTAGTCCAGTGTTCAAACCACTATACCATGCTGGCTCAAAACAGACTAGGGCAGTCTATAATACAAATGATAGCACTAATGCCTTATTTTTAAAACCAAATAATAACTCTGTGACTCTATTTTGTCATCTGAAAAAGGAAATTTTAAAAACCAACTAAATGTCATGTATGGAAGCATGAGCAAAGTCATGGACTGAAAATGGTTTGGATTACAGAAGGTTTTTTTGAAATTCTAATTATATGGCTATTACTGAATGTGACTATTGCTACAAATAGTTACACTATTTATATGCAACTACCGGTACTTATATGCAAATAATTAAATTGTTTTATTGTTTTTTCCATTCTTTGTGGGTCTGAAAGCTCTTTGGGTTGAAAAGCAGGGTAATTATATTCTAAAACCATTAACTGGATTCAAAAATCCATATTCTCAGGAAGCTCAAGCCAGCCCACACCAATTCATACATCAAGCTCACCATCAGCTAAAATCTGAAAGCAGGCGGGAAAACAAGTATATGGGAACTGTTCAAAACATACACAGCTGTTTTTAAAATGTATCTTAAAATTATGATTTTTAAAATGTAAACCCTTAGGAGATGGTAGGAAGATGCTAGCTCACCCATTCAGATCTCACGTCCCTATGCAGTTTGTATATATCACCTGATTGATCAGGTCAGAAGTAGGTTGCATATCCCTTCAAATGTTCAGTTGATGAATGGCACAAGAAACATATGGGCAATTTGCTTCTCTCTTGTAGCCTTTAAAGCATGCCGTTGACACAGGTGGTCCTATTCTTTTTTTTTCTTCCTTTTTTTTTACAACTTGCCTGTTCCTTGATGTGGGATGAGAATGAGCAGTGCAAGCTAAACTGTGTATCTTTGTTTTGTCTTTGTTAACACTGGGGGTGGCTCTAACAGTTTCTGACACTTAAGAAGGCTTGCCAGAGCTAGATTCGCTGTTTAAAGTACACACAGAAAAGACAATTTGTCAGAGACAGAGAAGCAATGACACCTGGGGGGGGAGAGAAAGTATGGTAAAATTAACAGCTTTGTTTATACGGACTGTATAACTGAAAAAATGGAACTGTTAACAATAAATGCTGTTTTGGAAACTTCAGGATCAACAGCCACAGAAAACAAAAACATTTCTCCAAGGCAAGAGACCTCTGCATGCACAAATGCGAGGTAGCATAAAGCATCATGACCCATTACAGTTAATGAACACAATGTGTGCGTCCCATGTTGCTGTGGGAACACACACATCACATCCTCTGATTACAATGAGACACGCTTTGCATTAGTTTTATGTGAGGGTTCCTGGAACAGAACACTTGCGTATATGTAGTGGACACTGTACTGTCAATTTCAAAAGAGGTACCGTATTTTCTGGCGTATAAGACGACCCCCCAACTTTTCCAGTTAAAATATAGAGTTTGGGATATACTCGCCGTATAAGACTACACCTCTTCCAACGCACACCAAATAAAAATTAAAAAAACATCAGATTTGATTTCAATATGGTAATTTTAATTCAAATGCTTATGACATGCAGGTACTTAGCAGGAAAACTGTAAAATCAAAGGTCTTGTTAGACCTTCCACAGGCTTCCAAAAAGATACATAATAAGCAGTTGCTAGAGAGGAAAACAGCTTCCTGGCACAGTTTCTTCAGTTCCCCCCAACTTTAACTATGTGTCTGTTAAATTGTTGTAAGCCACTTTGAGTTTCAAACAGGAAAAAGGCAGGATAGAAATAGATATTATAATAACCATAATACTAACTACAACCAAAACAATATGTCTTCTGTATGTCAGGAAGTGGAGTGCTAACTTGTCTCTGTCCTGTTTGCAAACCAACAGTTGTGTGCCTATTGTTTTAACTGACTGAAAAAGCATTGGTTATGGATCAACAGAGTAATACAATACAGCATATTTCTTAATTTCATCTGGTTCCTTCCTAGTGACCTCCAATTACTCTACAGAACCAGAGATCAAGGGGGAAGAATGCTGCTCTAGCTGTCTTGACAAGACAAGAGAGAAGCTATCAGCCAAACCTTTTATGTTTGTACTCTCTCAAGCATGCTCAAGCAACATCTTCTTAGCTTGAGAGGCAGCACTAGCTAAACAACTAGGTCCCTACCTATTCCAATTATATGTTTTATGTCGGTTTATTTCTGAATTAAAAAAATATTTTTAACATAACTCCTAACTTGCCAATTATTTGAAACGCAAATGGAATTCAGAATTGGGTCAAGAAAGATATTTTTGCACTGTTTAGTACAAGCCTGCATAGTAATAAAACACAACTGAACTTCCACTCACTTTGGTCCAATCCAAATGAGTTAACTGATTCTAGGATTTTGTACAAGCAAGCAAACTTGGCCCGGGAAGCTCGGCGGTGACGGCTCCTCTCCCCGGGCGGGGGGGGGAGCGTCACGGGCCCGGTAAGCTCGGCAGCCACGGCACCTCTCCCGGGGCGTGGGGGGAGCGCCGTGGCCCGGGAAGCTCGGTGGCCACCGCGCCTCCCCGCCATACCCGGCGTACAAGACGACCCCCGACTTTTGCAAAGTTTTTCAGGAGTTAAAAGGTCGTCTTGTACGCCGGAAAATGTGGTAACTTAATTTCAGTTTATTTTCAGGTTCTCTACAGCTAATCTTCTTGCATTTCAAATTCCAATTTCAGAAATGCCATAGTATTTCAATATAATCTCTAACAATTTCTGACTCATTCTACAGTCTCTATAATATGTATAGTTCAATATGGCTGGTTGAGTACATGTCCTTAGCTGGGCAGTCTTGTGGCAGGTGTCATAAAGACTGAAGACACACTACCGCACGACTATCTGACCAGTAACCTGCTTTTTTAAATAAAAGATAAATAATTACACTTCAGCTGATTTCTCGGTAGCTACTTCCTCTTTGACAGGAGTGTCTAGCGGTTTCTGTTCTTCCTCCTGAAATACAAATAAACATAAGAAAATATTAGGCCTACAGAAGTAAATATAAGCTTCAAACAAAATGTTGATTAGACTCCAACCCAACCCTATACAAGTTTTACTGGAAGTAATTTCCACTGCGCTCAATGAAACTTAAGCAAACATGCATAAAACATTCAGTTTTGCTGAGATTCAACTCTCCAATCATAAATCTGAGTTCATGGACAAACGTGTCTATTCCAAAAAAATAAAAAAAATCAAGCTAGGAAAGGAAAGACATATTTCTGCATCCTTCCATCACCAGTCTTCTTTGTTTCCACAGCAGACACAAAGAAAAGAAAAGATCTTCCTCTGGGATCAACAAAAAAATGCAACAGGCTGACACATAGGAGTTAGGCTGGTCCATCCTTCCACTGTCAGCTCCCTTGGTAGAAACCATCAAAAAATACCTTGAATGCAAAGAAGACAGCACCCAATAATTCTATGTTAACTTTCCCCAAGACCAGCATATAAGTGAATCTCGTTAGCTTCTTTGTAGGTCAGATAATTCCCCCGCCCAGGCTTATTTACAAACCTGTTATAAGACAAACAGCAAATCTGCAGGTAAGACTATCTTTCAGGATTCATAATACACAAGAGCAGTGATACAGCAGACAAATAGTGTTACCATTTTGACAATCTCATTTTCCTTTTTAAAGAAAACATGCTTCAAAATAGATGGGCAGAACACAATGAAATCTCAAAAGCATGAAATGAAAGAGCAGCATCATGGCAGAGCAGGGTTCAGTGGCTGTAACTCTTTCCCTTTTTCCATGACTGGTAGACACTGAACAATGATTAGAAATTGATACGAATGCTTAACATGCATAATGATAAATCAATTTCTCTTTGTATAAAGAAAATACCTGTGAATTTTTACTGCACAGTATGAACATCCTCATTTGTAAGGAAGCAAGCAATTATTGGCCATTTTACCTAACTGTTACTTCTGATCACTTGATATTTTGTCTTAAGACACCATTTTGTTAATTCTGCACTTATATATACAACTATTTTTGTGTAATTAATTAGGGAAACATACACCTGTTTAATAGCTATATCCTGAACCAGATGTCCAAATTGTTGGGAGCAGCCCTAACTGCGTCAGTGACATACAGGTATACTTTTGTTAACAAAGTAGATGTGTTCCCAAGCATTACTTCTTTAACAGAAATGTTGGTACCACAGGCAAAAATAACATGGAAAGAATAAGGATAGGTTCCTACAGCATGGAAAAAAAGAGCACTTCAATATGTCTCAGCCATTTTTTAAATCTAAAACTTAACAATATGGACACATGAAATGAAACAAGTAGGTCAGATAAGTCTTGCATTAGTAAACAAAAACATTTTTAACTTTCCATAGACAACTTGGAAGTTTCTTCCAAAATGCATCCAGGGACAAATTCTTCTTCCACAGCTTCTACCTTTCTTATGGCTTCTGTTTTGCTGGTCAAACATATACAGTTTGGCTTCATTCTTTCAGGTTCAGCATTCACAGATTTATTTATTTAAGAAATTCTCCTTGTATTTGCCCCTCCATGGGAAAAAAAACTTCAAAGAATCTCTAAGTCCTCCAGTGTGATTCTATAGTCCACTTCCACCCAAAGTTGGCCAAAGAATCACATTGGAGGACTCAGAGATCCCTAGAGAACACTTATACAGAAACTGCTAGTGTGACTCTATGGCTGACTTCTGCCAGAACTGGATCACAAAACTGCATTGGAAGACCTAGAGATTCCTAGAGAAGTGTTCTCATATAAAAAAAAAATAGCATTTGTGATTTTATGCATGGTTTTCCCACTTTTGCAGGGATCTTGTATCTCTAACCACTGCAAAAGTAGAGAGCTGGCTGTAGGTCTTTTTTTAAAAAAAAAAAAACCTGTGGGGAGGAGCTGGTAAGGCAGGATTATCTGTTCTCCCTCCTTTGCATTTCATGCATGCTCAGTAAGGGATTCTGGAGAGAACTGCTGTTTACATTCCCTGCTAGAAAAGGCACACAGAGAAATGGCTAGAGTAAAATTCCTCTTTTTCCCACCATAAGCCACATTGCTTGGTTTACTGCAGATGTACTGTTGCAACTGACACTGAAAAATCTGTTTCTCCAGCTCTGCTTTCCCCATGCTCCCAGTGCTATGTTGCTAAAAGCCTTCCAGTTAAGCAGAGGATATGAAAAACGGGGGACTGGGCAGGCATAAAAAGATTACAAAAAAGAGCTTCTTTGTCAGAGGCTTTGTTAACTGAGGTATGCCTGTATATAAATAAGTTACACATCACTAGATTTCCCCCAATTAAATTTGCTTCCTGAACTGATAAACGATCAAGATTTCTGAATACAACTGGCTCTGAAAGTCATTATGAATGAAAATGTCTCGCTATGTAGGTGCACTGTATGTAATACTAGTGCGCACAGAACCATTTTTATGCAAACCTGATTATCTTAATAAATGAATTTCTGATATGAAACTTGAATATGCAAGATTTTACGTACAACACTTTGTTATTTCTCATGAAGAAACAAATTGGCATCAGCAATAGAATCAACTTCAGGCTCAACAACAGATGGAGAATACACAGTCATAAACAATGATTGCAAAACAAAATAAAGGACAGGAAGAAATAGAGGAAGCCCTGAGTAGCTGGGTTATCAGTAAACATGAGTCCAGATAATCCACTGTTCCTATTACAGAGAAAATGAGGAGAGAGTGAATCACCAACCAGGGCGGGGGGGGACTGTTGGGTAAATTTCCCAGTGACCAAAAGAAACTTCATGGTAAGTCCAGTTACTGAGACAGAACGCATAAGGAACCAATATCCGAATGTAGTTTCTCCCTGGAGGTGGAGCCCAGTGACTCACAGAACATGCTGTAGTACTGTGTGAGTGAACACAGTTTCAACTAAGGCACATTTATTGCTCTACAGTGTCAGCTAAATGTAGCATGGCCCATGTGGCTGTCTTGTAGATATTCTCTTACAAAGTCACAAAGAGGTGAGGACCACAGACACCACTGCATTACTAACTCCTGGGAGGAACCTACCAAGGGAACTGTAGGCAAGAACTATGCATTCTGTAATCCATGAGCTGATGGAGTTCTGAGACACCGGCCAGATCTGGTCACCTGGTTTGTCAGAGACAAGTAGACAATGAAGTCTGTAGGAATCAGCCAATCATCTAATATATACATCTTAAGTGCCTCACACAAATCCAATTTAAGCTATAACCTCTTCCTGAGGTGAGAAATTAGCTAGCATTTTGAAACAATGAGTTCACCTTTCATACAAAAAACAGGGTTAGCACAAAGAATGGCTCTACATGGGAAAAACACAAGAGCTCCTAACTGCCAAAACCCAGAGTTCACCCACCCTCTTGCCCAGGATCACTGCTACTTATATCACTGCTTTTCAAGTGAGAACCCTGAGAGCGAACAGGTTCTCAGAAGTGACCTGTAAATGTTTCCAGGATCAAGCTGATATTCCAAGAAGAAAAGTAGTAGACTGATGGGGAGGGACGCTCCCCTCGGGAACTGTTTCACTTGGGGAAAAGTGGCCACTTGTCCTTAGATCATACTCAGGTTTGCTCCCTGAGGTCTGACCGTGTCAGTGTTTGCTCAGAGAGGAGCAAATTCTTTTCTCACATACTCCTGTCCAGAAGCATACCAAGTCACCTGACAGATCTAGCTAAATGCACCCCTCCCGGGAACCGGCACACTGGTCACCATGTTCTGTGACCGTGTCACAGTCTAAGAGCGGCTCCTGCTCAACTGCCAGGCACAGAATTGCAGCCATCTGGATGAAAGAGCAACCCTGGCTCAACAGGTCATGGAGCGGTGGCACATGCCATGGCATACAGAGACTGAGGTCCCAAAGATCCAAGTACCAATGAGGCCGAGGCCAATGTGGTACAATCGCTATGATTTCCGCAAAGGGTCTGCTCCCCTGCAGCGAAAAGGCTCAGCCAGCCTCCTCTCTATCCACCGGAAAAGAAGGCCTATCACCAATTGGAGGGCTAACATATATGTGCTGCCCTGCTGGTTTATCTGGGCTTTCGTAGCCATGTCTGTGCAAAGAAGGGCATCCTACCCAGAGACACTGTTAGCAAATTCCAAAAGCACTAGATAGGCAGCATGAAGCTCCAACCAGTTGATAAGGCTGCAACCTTCCTCTGGTGTTCAGAGGCCCTATGTTACCATCTCATGCCAGTGGATTCTCCCCACTTGCTGGCACTAGTTGTCTCTTAAACCTGAACAGGTTCCCACAGCAGTACTCCTTTGCGAGGAAATGGGTGTTAGTTCACAAATGTAGTAAAGTCAAATGTGGCATTGTGACACACAAAACAAGGTGAGCCATCTGAGCAATTTCTGCTTGAAGCAGGCCCAAGGAAGAGGCTATGGCAGAGATCATCACCTCCAGTAACTGTGGCATTGATATCAGAAACACTCACTCTCCCCGCAGAGATCAGTTGGACAGAGTAGGCATACCTAGTATTCTGGGAAGAGAAAGAACCTATTCTGATGAGATTCTGAATCTATTACACAAGGAGGGAAGCTTTTCTTTCATGGTTACTATGAAACCACAGCATTATTTATTATATGCTACAGCTGATCGTGGCAGCCACTTAACATACTTTCTCTTTGACACCACCCTGAGAGGTTGCTGAGGAAAGAGTAGATACTCATGCCCTGAAGCCTCACTTGCCCAACCTGGGCCATTAGGACCTTGATAAATATATTGGGGTCTAATGAGAAACCAATGGACCAGTCCCTGTGCTGGAGGTCATAAGGACCCTTAGGCAAAGGAGAAGAAATTCCTGCATAATATTCTAAGTAGAAGGTGGAGACAAGTGTCCTTCAGGCTGATGGGAAGTTTCCTGGAATGAATAGCATCTGCCATTAATTGGGGTGTCTCCATATCCTCAACAACTTTTGAACTTCCATGCCCTTTAGAATTCATTAATGAACATGACATCAAAATGGTGTGCCAATCTTTGGTCTTTTTCAGAACTGTCAGAACATGGGAAAAATGCCCAACTACTTTCCTGTGAGAGAAATGGGCTTGATAGCAACAGTGTGGAGGGGCTGATGAGAGTATCTGACTAGGTGTCTTTGGCTGAGAGTTGGATAAAACCCGTCTTGAGAGCTCACACAAAATTTGAGGGCAAATACTAGGCATGCAGTCTCAAATTACAATCTCTCTGTAACAACTGCTACAAAGGTAAATACCCTCTGACTTGAAATGGGCTGTGATGGAAAGAAATGCTTCTCCTGTTGCTAGCCATCCTAGTGGACTAAAACGAACATGACCTTAAACGCTGACAGTAACCAGACCACGAGTTCCTTGCAGGACATGTACTTATGCTAAGTGTAGGGGGGAAACAGTATGCAGCAGCCACTTGTGGACCCAAAAGACTGAGTACTTCAGTTTTTTTGTCATCTTTCTTAAGGGCAAACAGCAGAGTCTGTTTCTTATTCTTGGACTGCTGAGGGCGAAGAGGGAATCTTCAAAGAGCTTGTCTCCTAAGAAGGGTGTTGTCAAAAGGGCAGCTTTGGATTGTTTTTTCAGTTTCCAATGCAGAATTGCTGTCTTATTTATTATTTGTTAATATCCCATCCTCTGTCTAAAAATCTCAGGTGGCATATACTAAAATCAACACGATCAATTTAAAACATAAATAATAACATGGTTTTAAAAGGAAAAAAAATTAAACAATCAGATGAAAAATTAAATCAGCAGGGCCTAAACATTTTGTAACTAACTATGTTTTCTCTTGATGACTCAATGACAGCAAAAGAGAGACCAACTGGGCCTCACAGCCCTGTGGGCCACAACCCCAGAGACAATGGGTATGGACAAGAACTTGGGTACATATATCCATGAGACAGCAAGGAATCTGATAGTTATTAAGGCTTTCAAGGAGGTGCAGGTCTCCAGGGTTACTTTTGACAACAAGGTCCTGTCCCATTTGACTGAGTAGCTATGGGAGACAGTTAGCCACAGATGGTCTGATTACTAACGCTGAACCTTTGCAAATGCAGCATCGAGAAGCACAGTGTTCTCTTTCTGCAGGGTCAGAGAGAGATCCACTTTCTACTTTGACAACTACCACCACAGATGTGACATGAGGTTATGCTGGCATTGTCTACCACAGGAAATCTGAGGCAACCTATTTCTGCTAGTGAGAGAGCACAGAGCTTTGTCTCTAAGAAGAGGGTATAATTACTTCAGTCTGCTGCTTGCCATTTATTGACTAGCAGTTTAAACAAAAACTCAGGAAAAGTAACACTGTTACTGTTAAAAGTAACACTGTTACAAAAACTCAGGAAAAGTAACAGAAGGACCTTAGCATCACCCTCCTGGATACACATCCTGAATGAAACTATACTGGATGGCTGTGCCTTCTCTAGCTTAAGACAACCAAGGGTTTTATTAGTGATAGTAGGAAAAAACTCCTGTTTGTGACAAAGGAAAGGGTTGGTGCCTATCAGAAGGCTCACCTTCTTCCTGCCTGAAGTCAATACCTGATGATCCTTGTCATTTGAACTGAGATCAGAAGTCTCTCCTGTAGGAGTGTCACGGGGAAGAGCTGTGGAAGATGCACAGAGGAGAGGTACTGGAGGGATGCCTGCTTGTTGGGATGCCTGCCCCCATAGCCAAGTGCTGGGAAGTCAAGATTAGGGCCTAAGAAGTAAGCATTAGGTTTAGGGCTAAGATTGGATCTGGCTTTAGAATGAGCCATTTTAGAAGTAAATGCTTTCTTTGCTTGTGTTTATCCCTGATGGGTGAAGGAGAAGAGAAGGAAAAGCAATGATCAGCTAGAATCAGAAAAAAGAATCTCTTTGCTCCTGAAGTGTTTGTGCTTTCTGCTTCATTTTGAGATGACTGAGAGAAGTTTGCTAAAGAGACCTAGGAATTAATCTTGAGAAGATGCCTTGTTGGCGACTGACATTTCAAGAGCTTCAACACGGGCAGCGACAGAAAGGTTCTGTCTGTGAGTTTGGGTGGCTGAATGAGACTGATCTTTCAGTGCTTCAAATGCCCAAATCACCAGGGCAGACTAGCCCAATCTCCCAAATTTGGAGGCACCAACTTCCTTCCTGGCTGACCTCCCAAAATAGTGAAAGTGATTCCTGTCAACTAACCTAAACTAACAGAGATTCTTCTCTTCAAAAAAGTAGAGTGTTATAGTACTAAGCTTAATGCTGTATGAAACACATTGTAAACCGATCTGCCTGAAAACGAAAAGTACTGAAAGAACTGTAGTAGTTTGGATGCTCTGCCAGATGACTGGGCAAAAGCTGGAAATGTGGGGTAAGGTTATTGTGCTATGGAAACGCTAACTCTTAGTACAAATCAATATTTAAGTGCTTGGGGGAATTTTTGGAAACAAGATCGCTGGCTGAACCTCAGTTTCCAATCAGCTGCCTATCAGGTCCTTGTTAGGAAGCTGCAGGGTTGTATCTTCAGATAAGGCTGGGGCACTAGCTGATAGACCCAAAGTCTATCAGAGCAAGCTCTTTTTCTGCTCCCACTTCAGCAAGGGGAGCTGTGGGATAGTACATACTGCTCCAGCCTGGGCCACAGATCTGCAAGAATGGCTTGCAGCTACCATTTTGAGAAATGGTGGTACAAACTGCTACACTCCTTACTCCCTCCAATAAAAACTCCAGGGTGAATGAAGAAGGGAAGCCAGAAAACCCAGTGAAACTGAAAAGGCAATGGTTGAATCCTGCTGCTTCAGAACCTGCTCTGGAACAGGAAAGGACCTTGCACTCCACATGAACATGAAGTGAACATGGAAAAAGCTTTCTCTTTCATGGGCAGAACAGGAAGATCTGCTTCTGGCGTGTGGGAGAAGTTAATTTTTCCTATTGGCTCCACTGTCCAATTACTGAAAACTATAATAATTTCAACAAAATTTCACCTAAAAAGCAGAGTATAATGGGCCCTCCTCTCACATGATCTCTGCATGCACAAATGAGAGGTCACACAAAGTGTCACATCTCGTTATAGTCAATGGATGCAGTGGGCACATGCCTGTACTGCTGTGGGCAAGCAAAATCACAACCATTGACTATAATGGGACATAATGTAAAGGTAAAATACAGTGGGCACACTGTATATATCCTTAATGACATAGGCAGTAAGCAGATTAATTTCTTTTTTCTTCTTTCCCAAAATACCAGTTCATGAAAAACCAATGATGGTGCAAGCCCAGGATTCAAAAGTAACTGTTCCGATACTCCTTTATCCTAGTTTTTTTTAAAGCAGAGTTTTCCAGCAGTCATATTATTTGTATGAAGAACAATCAACTGAAATTCCAGTCCCACTCACACATTATGGTTTCAGAAAACTGTAACAAAAAGCAAACAGCGCTTATAACACAATTCTACGCATAGCTATTAGGACACATATACACATGTGTTCAATGAAGCGTATTCCCATGTAAGCACATGAAGTACTGTCATATGACCAGCTTAGCCATACCAAATTGGAAGTGGTCTTATAGGCCATCTTAGCAGTGGGGATAAAGTACATGCTTTAATGGAGATTTGTGGCTCGTTAATGGAGATTTGTGGCTCGTTAACCAGATATTCTCTTAAGAATCTCCAGAAGAACACATATCAAATAATAGAAACAAATACACTTTCTTAATCATGAGTATTATTCCACACTTGACAAGCAAATCAACAGATATTTTAAATATGTTACAAATCTAGTATAGCTGGCCCTCCACATTTGCTAGGGTTAGGGGTGCAGGGCCCCTGAAAATGTGGAAAAATCACAAATATCAAAATATGCCTGTCCGTGAGAAGAGGGCCAAGCATGGTGGGGAGAACAGACACCCAGGGTCCAAACCAGGCCAAGAAAAGAGGGTGGAGCAGCATGGTGGCCCTATATTTCCTCTCTCTTAACCATCTCCTTCCTTGGGTGTGGGGCAGCAGTGGGAGGATTTGTGGTACAAAAAATCAGGCTGTGAGTTATCCTTAGTCGGTCAGGTAGCAGCTGTTGGAGGAGGAGGGTCAGAGGCAGGTTTTCAAAGGGCTCTTTGGCCTGATTGGAACTCTGAGGGGGAAGGATCCATTCAAAAAGCAGCACCTGAAATTGGAGGGGGGGCTGAAGAAATTCCTAAATAATCAAATTTGTGAAGGTAAAACCCATAAATGTGGAGAACCAACTGTAGATGTGATGAATGACTCAGCAGCTCAAATAAATTGGTGATAGTAATAGAGATCTTTGCAACCGTACATTGTGTTATCAGGAAACAAAGAGCAAATAACAGTCCAGTTCAGAATAGGGTACAAAAGGATTAGACGAAATAGATTTACCTCTGTTTCTTCTCCCAAGACATCTTCTTCATTGGCCTCTTCCTCAGCTAAAGCCATCAGGAAAAACAGAGTTATAAATTAAAATACATTTTATATGCTTGATGTACAGAGGTCTTACTTGTTAGAAAATAGGAATTCCACTTAGAATCTTCTATTTCATTATGTTCTGCACTTTCAAATAATCCAAACTCCCTCAATGTTATGATGGATTAAATTATATTACATATGTATGCAACCACTATAAACACAACTAAAAGTACAACATATCAAATGCACCTTAAGATCAAACTGACAAAAGATCTATTCACACATATACAAATGAGCCTTCTCCCTTTCTTGTGTACTCCAATTCCCACCATGACTTGCTGCTTATTCAAACCACAGTTTGTTGCCATACTTAAATGAGCAAAGTCACAGTTTGGAAATTTAATTTGGACAGCAAGCACAGACCAGTTTGCTTACTGCATCTAATATGGCTAGTGTTATATAAAGAAAGGATGGAGTATACAAATCCAAGCAATGTCAAGTCAATGTTTGGTGTTCTATGTAAACTCATATTTAAAACTCTGCTATTTTGCTGCATTATATAATCAGTCCATAAAAGCAAAACAAAACCAAAAAACAAAACAAAACAAAACAAAAAAACCACCCAAACATATAGCATACTGTTTGAAAATAGTCAGCCCTCCACATTTGCAGGTTTCACTTTTGCGGGTTTAATTATTCATGAATTATTTGCTGTCACCTCTGCTTCTTCTCTATGTCATTTTAATAGAGACTGTAAGCCTCATGAGGCTGACAAACTGTGAACAAGGCTTATATGTTCCTATTAAAAATGGTGTGGGACAGCAGTGGAGGTGGCAGTAAGCCTCAACAGCCACCCACTTCTGCCTTGTGAAGGAACTTTGATGTCTCAAAGGAATCCATGGTGGGTTGAATATGGTGATCATACTTTTTTGTGTGTTAAGTCTGGTTTGGGAAGGCCTAGAGTTATTCACGGCTTTTCCACTTTCACAGGGGTCCTCTGTCCCTAACCCTAGCGAATGTGGAGGGATGGCCGTATGTGCATAAATCAGCTACTAGTATACTATGTTATCCTGTCACTAAAAGATTTTTTTGCTGTAGTTTTCCAAATTTGGCTATTTCATTTCCTTTTCTAAGGTTATCTTTTTAGAATATCCAGAGTGCTTAAAAAGTCAAACCCTCTTATCATTGTAAAGACTCAAACATATCAGACATAAGTTGTAAGAAAAAAGACAAGATTATTTTGAAATCTTCTGTACTGACAGACAAGAGGTATAGCGTTAGAGCACAGTGACTGACACAAAATCTTATATCTCAGAGAGTTACTCCCACTCCATAGCGGCCGTACACTACTGCTACACAAAGTCATAACTGTGGTAACAAAGTCTACCCACTTAAAGGAAAGTTGCTTTCTTCCCATCCTAAGAAGCAGCCTCTGCTGGATATAATCACACTGCAAGGAGCATGGCAGAGTGTAGCGACAAACATACCATGCTGCTCAAGATAGGTCTGCAGTCTGTTGATGAGCTCCTGTTTATTTCCCTTTGCCTCCAGGCCTCGGGCTAAACATTCTTGCTTCAGTTCAGCAAGCTGTAAAGCAGAAAAGATTTTGCCTTAATAAACAATGATACGTAAATAAAAGAAACATAAAGTCAGCAGATGCATTTTAACAGCAGCAACAGCAGCAGCAAAATAAGCTAAAAGCTTTATGGTTTACACTGTGTGATTTAATGGAAAGCTACCCTATTTTCAAGTTTCCTTCACAACACAATGCAGTGCCACTGGTGTCAATACCTTAGGGCTACGGACACCAAACTGCTACAAGCTGACACCGACCCTATCCTTCTAATAAACCGAGCTAATTGTACGTTTATTTGCGGTCTGTAAGATAGGAATAACGTATAAAAACCCGCAGAGTCCTTGTGGCTTCCACAGCTGCCTCAAAAGCAGACACTTAGCAGGTCAAACGTCCATTTCACTTCATTTCCATGCTACAGAAAGAGTCACTTGATAAATTTCTGTTCAGGCTCCTCTTCAAAGCAGAGAACCAAGGCCGGGGGGGGGAGGGAGAGTAACTCTTAAGAAGCACAACCCTCGGATACACACTTGGGGTGCTGCGTACCCCTTAAAACTGAAATGCAAACACTTCAAACAAAAACAAACACATGGAAAAGGGCGCGCTGCCCGCCTCTCAGGTTGGGGGAGTTGGGTGAAGAGCGACAAGGAAAAGCTCGCACTGCAAGACCAGGTCGGGGAAACGGAGGAGACTCAGTCCCCCCAGGCAAGGAAAGCCCCCCCCGCCGCCGCCCTCTTTCCCGCCCTCAAGAAAGACGCGGGGCGGCCGCTCTGGCGGCACAAACCCACCCACGGAGGAGAGGGAGAGCCCTGCTCCGAGCAAACAAAGCACGAAGCGGTGAACAAGCACTGGAGGGCTGGGAGGCCAAGCGCTGCTTTCTTGTGGCGTAAAAAGGACGAGCCGCCTCACGAGAACCGACGCGCTACCTTCAACTTGTGCAGCTCCACAGTTTCCGAGGCCGCCATCTTCTCTTCGCCTCCCTCCACAATCGCCGCAAGCCTTACGTGCCTCCGCCGCGTTACACCCAATCCCGGCCGCGCTCTCACTTGCGCCTCAGTCCTCCCAACATCCCTCCTCCTCATTGGCTCGTTTGGCAGAGACCAGGGGGAGAGGTTAAGAGTCGCAAAGGAAGGGCGCCAATAGAGCGAAAGGAAGGAGGGTAGACGAGGTTGCCATTGGCTGAGTTGACCGGACGTGGGTGGGAGCAACCGAGCCGGAGATGCCGGCTCTCTTCCTGGAAACGGTTTGTGTGCCGAAGAAGAGGCGGTGGTGCTGCTGGTCCGTGTTCTCTGGGAGGAGGCCGCCAGGTGGGCCAGGGGAGTGGGCACTAGCAACGCTAATTAATTAATTAATTAATTAATAACCAATTAATTAATTAATAACCAATTAATTAATTAATAACCAATTAATTAATTAGAGCTCCGCAGGCACGGGGGCTCTTGGCTCTGGAGGGTGGCCAGCGGACCGAGGGCTGCTGCCTGCATCCCGGTTGCCATACGAGGGGTTGGGAGGGCAGGGTGGACCTTTTGTGGTAGATCATCTCGTGGTCCCGCCATTTCATCGGTGGCATATGGCGGTTGAGTAGCAATCAGGGGCTCCGTATCCGCCTCCTGGTTCTCTGGGATGCAGACTAGGATTGCCTATCCTTGCCAGGAGAGGCTGGCGGTTGAGTCTGGGAGGTTCTGCAAGGCACCGCAAAGGCTCTCCCTCGGAGCTGGGGCGTTTCTCTGGCTGGTTGAAACGGAATGCTTTCCCACCTGTTCGATGCTACAGAAAATTGGACCATTGTGGGCCTCCACCGGTTTCTGAACGGCTGCTGCCATGATCTCTCACTCAAGCTGATGAGAATTGTAGGCCAGGACAGCTGCAAAATCACAATCGTCCGCTGCTGCTCTACAGTGCAGAGCCACCGCTGGCCTTTCTTTCTCTTTGTTTCCTTCCTGAGCAAGCAGCGTTTCAGCTTGGGGACAGTTTTCTGTTCTGTCACAGCTGGCAAAGGTTCACAAGCTATGTACTGTACTCAGCTTTTTCTTCTTGGGTTCATAAGTGATATTAGAAGTGATGAACTGGAAGGATTTCTTTAAGGAAGGGGTCAAGATGCACCGTGGGGTCAGAGTTCTACTCTGGAATATATCCAAACAGGATGTTTCAAGAGATATTGTTGTACCTTTAGAATAGTTTGCAAACATAGTTGTTCCTGTGGAATAATCGTATTTGGCATCCTGTCACCCTTATCTGCCAAGGCAGCCTTTGAACAGATATACCACAGAACCCAAACTATAGAGTGGTACAAACAGAGAAACAAGAAGAGTGAAGTGTGTAATAAGATACCTGTGGGATAGGTAATAGAAGTCTCATTCCACTCTCTGGGTACCAGATTCCCTTCTAGTCATTCCCATGGGCTGTGGCCTTGGTTTGGGACTAAACCCATGGCACTAAGCTGACCCATGGTTTCCTTGTCTCTGACTCCAGATGATTAATGTTTGAGTAATCTATACTAGATGGTTAAACTAGAGGACAGTCCCTTGATTAAAAAGTTACTCTGCATTCTGAATCATTAGTGAATTGGCAGTTAACAAGTTACGGGGAGCAATTCTTTCTCTCTCACACCATTCCTAGTCTGGTACTCAGTTCCTAGAAGTGAGCAAATTCATCCAAATGAAATGCTGTTGGTGTGTATGTCTGTATTGCTTTGGTCTTCTTGGACAGGTGTCTAAAATGGTTGCTTTGCCTGTGTGACGAGAGGGATCTGAGAAGATAGTTGTCAATTAGGACAACTAAATTGGGAGTGGTACATATATTAAGCTTGGAAGGTATCATTATGCTTCATGCAACATGAGTCCTTGCATTCATTTTGTGATCTCATGACATTACTTTGCTTTGACTTTGTGGGACTAAAGATCAGATTTAGAGTTTGAGACCTACATGCTGGCCATGAAGGAGTTCAGAGGCCAAAACAGAAATTTGGATAGGCCAAGAAAGGTATTAAACTTGTGGGAAAAACTGAGTCTCTTCATGATTTCTGGTGTGTAACTCATCTGTACAACCAACATGTGTTCTCTTTCCAGTATGAATGTTGGCGTAGCTCACAGTGAAGTAAATCCTAACACACGAGTGATGAACAGCCGAGGCATCTGGTTAGCCTATAGTATCTCAGTGGCCATTCTTCACATCATCCTTCTCAGCATCCCCTTCTTTAGTGTCCCTGTAGTCTGGACTCTGACTAATGTCATCCATAACCTGGTATGTCACCACTTTCCTATTGCCTGATCTGATAATGAGATTCTCTTCCTTAAGCTTGTTTTGTCATCTGTGACTTAAGGGTACAGGTAGGCACATGCAAAGAATTGGAGAGTAATTTCTGGGTCTGTTTGAACCAGTTTGGGCTGCTTCCTAAACTGGAAGCAGTATTTTGGTCATTTTTCACACTTATTTTGACCTTTTGTAGGCAGCATTTCATGCAAAACTATGCCTTCTAGACTATTTTTTTTATCTGAAGATAGTGCTTTTGGGGTTGAAAAAAAATATTCCCAGGGTATTGTGGGGGCCATGTGGGCTACTTCCTGAGGGCCACACAACTCCCAATCATCTTTTAGGAAAGTCTTTCAGTGGAGTTGATTCTAAGGTATGTCATTTTTTCAAAAAAAGAAGTTTTGAGCACTGTCATGGATCTGGAGTATTAAATCTGCTTAAGAATTTTTACCGTATAGCCTTGTTTGTCACTATATGAGGATTCAATATAGTCCTTAGCTTTGCCATTTAATCTTAACACTACAAGTTTTTCTCTCTCTTAGGCAATGTATTGGCTCCTGCACACAGTAAAAGGGACTCCCTTTGAAACACCTGACCAGGGCAAGGACCGCCTCCTCACACACTGGGAACAGATTGATTATGGTACACAGTGGACATCCTCGCGCAAGTTCCTAAGCATTTCACCGATTGTCCTGTAAGTACCAAGAGTTGCTTAGTACTGGATTTTGGTTACATTCACTTGTGTTTTCATTACCTCCAACTGACCACTGTGCATCATCTGTACATTTCAACACCTGGCATTCAGAGCTCACTGACTATGTCACCTTATCTGTGAATCTGCATGTTTTCTTACCAATCCTTTTTCCCTCAGCCATTGTATATGCAATTGATCCAAGTCAGTGAGTGAATGAATGAGCTACAAAGAGGTTAAGGTTTTGATGGTAACATATCTCCTGCATATTTACAGAAGCTGCCTTGGCCTTTTTGCAGAACTAATCTGATAGCTGTTCCCCAAGAAGGGGGAAAAGGTTGGTTTACAGAAAAAGATTCTGGTTGGGGCTATTTCCTTCCTCCTCCAAAAACCAAAATCATTTGGACTACAGATCAACCCTCCTCTCCTAATCACAGACACATTAATGGATAGTTGTTGTACATTAATTTCCATTCCAAGTACACAGCATAATTCCACAAATCATACACATAGTGCACCACTAGTGCTGTAGGAGAGCTAAAATGAAACACAAGCTGTTAAAGTGTCAGTGTCTATGAACAATAAATTTGCAGCACAGTCCTATCTCATTTTATACTATTTTTACTAGTCCAGCTGATCTCTATTTGACAGAAGTCTTATTGTATTTAACGGGTCTAGTCTCAGGTGAGCCAGGTATATAAAATGGTGTAGCTTGAAGCTGTCTTCAAGCTACACAATTTTATATATCCATATTGTCAGGAACTAAGTCCATTTAAACACAAACTTTAGATGTAAAGATTCCCACCTTCTATTTCTACCTGTTTCTAACTATAAATGTGTTTCCTTTTCATCTGAACTTCTCAAAAAGGAAATTCTGTGGCATGTTCAGCAATGCTAAGGAAATATGTGCTAAATACTGTGCTGCCCCATTCTGGGAAGTAAATAGTTGTTTCCTCCAGTTCTGAAACGGGAAATAGTTTGACATCAAGCTGTAGCCTGTCTTTGAATGGGAGGTGTTTTCTTTTCCGCTTTTAGGGAATCCAGCACTGGAGTACAGCACTTGTTCACTTGGGGTAGAAGTCAAAGTACAAGAAGGGTCCTTCAGTGTACCCATGGTTTCTGTTGGTAATGGAGGGGGACTGATTTATGATCCGAGTTTCATTGCTTTTTGGGGGGTATAGTTCCAACTTTAACTTTTTGCTTTAAACCAAAGTAGTTGTTGTTTTTCTTTTTCAAGAATGTCTCTCTTTTTTGAAACACAGGAAAACATGAGAGAAAAGCAATTAAGTATATGGTGGCTAGAGCCATAAAAGCATCTACAGCAAGCACTCCTCAGGGCCACAAATGCTTGAAACCACTGGACTAAGTAGATTAATATCTCCCAATCAGTTCTATGAAAACCACCCCACTGAAAAAAAGAGTGTAGGTATTCAACCCTATCTCTTATAGCGACAGTCCTCCTGATCTTCCTCATTTTTAATTTTAACTTTTATTAAAATTGATAAAAATTAGTACTATAACAATAATATTCCAGTCACATTAGTCTGGAAAATGGTAAAAGAATGTTACTCTTAAATGACTCCCCGCTCCATAGGGTATTGGTGTGCTGTTTAGAATTCCCTCCCCTGGAAAATACATTCTTGAATCAGGCACATTCTTAAATGAAAAGTGGTCTGCTAAAATCTAGTCCTATCCAAAATGGAAACTGGGTTTGAAAACCACAACATTCACTCCATGATGGCTATTCAGCATCATCTATTTACATAAGAAGCACAAGGAAGAACTTCAACAGCTGGCAAGACTGACAGGACATGATATTGTTCTCAATCTAGAACTAATGGAAATTAGAGTTTAACACCAGGTTGGTCTTAAAAGACAAAGTCACATCATTTAGCTCTTTGCAGAGCTAAAGGGTGATCTATTTGATGGCATGTCTCTTTACTTTAAAATGCAAACTTTATTACAGAAATTAATTTGTACAAAAGAGTCTTTTGCTACAGTAGACTGTTTTTGATTCTTGATTAGACACTATTACTTGCTACCACTATAGGCTCCAATCTGAACTGTGTTTGTATTTTTTAAAAAAGTGATGTGCCCAAGCTGCTAAAATCATATATGCTTTTAGGGATAGTGTTTGCAGTTACATGAATTTGTGGCAGAATGCATGAGATTAGATGACTTGTATTACAAAGGCATGGATTCTGGATATTCTATTGTGGAACTGGGAAAAAGTGGCCTTTCAGATACTGGAGTGAAATCCCTAGTAGCTCTATCCAGTGTTGACAACAGTGAGAGTTTCAGTGTAACAACTGGAGTGCCATACATTTTTCATGCTATTCTATTTCTAGGGTCCCCAGGGTGTGTATTAAGTTTCTCTGTGAGGAAGTATGAGCTACTTTTTGATCCTTCTAACACTGAGGTATTTGGTTGTCAGTGGGAAGCAGCAGGCTGACTTAAACGCACACTCCAGCTTGATGCAATAAGGCTGTTCTTGTTTAGGACTGGACTGGACTGGACTCAGAAACAACAGTGACACAGTTTCCATTTGTGAAAACCAGTGTGTAAGAATCATCTGTTTTCCCTGCCTCAAATGCTAATTGCCTACATGAAAAATAAACGAAACATTTGTTTATTTGGTACATCCCTGTTTTCTCCACCCACCCTGATGAAGTATTATGTTTTGGTTTTAGTTCTGTTTAAAGGATGCTTGACTGGGGATACTATGTGACAAAAGATTGATGTACACATTGAAACAATAGCATATACAGTATGTATAATTAACACAGTATTTCTTTCCATCAGCTACATCTTGACTAGTTTTTATACAAAGTATGACCCTGTGCACTTCATAATCAACACAACCTCCTTGCTGAGTGTCCTTTTGCCCAAGCTGCCACTGTTCCATGGTGTCCGCATATTTGGTATCAACAAATATTGAAGCAACCATCAATCCTTCTACTGCTGAGACTGAATTTCCTCTAAAGAAAAACTGCTCCTCACTCCTCCTCAAGGTCCTAATGGCAAAGCACAGATTACTCTTTGGGAAGCTCTGTTGAACCACGCTTAACTGAGCAGAGGAACGAGCGATTTAGGTGCCCTCAAGCACTGAGCAGTGCTTAACTATTTATTTTGTTCAAGGAGATTTAAACCATTCTCCTTGTAGCTAGTCTGCATCTAGGCTGTTACCTCTTCTAAGGTAATGAAAAGGTCATTAAGCCTTCAGGTGGACAGAGTTTCTTCTGCAAGATTTCTGCTTGAGTTGTTTGTAGTTGGTGACTTAGATCAGTTTCTGAGGGAGATGTTTTGTGTATTCTTTTTTAATTTTTAGACATTCTCACTTCAAACAAGCTTATGTTTTGGGGAGTAAAAACACTTCTGAAGCACTTCTTGTGAAAGTAAATTGTTACACTGTGATGTTCCTAAGTGTTTCTAATTATGTATGTCTACCATGTTCCTAAAATTCTTTTGTTTTATAAAATATATCTGCTTTAAGTATAGCGTTCTTCATACTGGCGAAGTATGAATGCTGTATAGAATTTTGCTTCACTGGATTTTTTTTTCTTTTTTAAAAATAGCCCTGCTGATTATAAAGGAAAAACGTTCATGTTAGTAGTGGAAGATACAAATTAAAATACAGCTTTTGTCTTGCTATGCACTATTCCACTCCTCAGTAATTTCTGTCTGCTGTGCTTTTTTACCTATCCAGGTTCTTCCCTGCCTGCTCTCTCTTACTTCCTTGTTTTCTATTGCTGTAAGGGCTGCTAAGGAGTAAGCTGAGATGACATGGATGCTATCACAAATAGCTGCCACAGGATAGGTTGTGTCATTAGGATGGATGCGGATAGGCAAAAAACATAAAATTGGCAGAAGGTGAAACTTCTGAGGCTAGAAAAAAACTTCCCCACAAAACCGAATGTAAAGCAGATGCAGGATCTGAGCCCTGGACACAAACCCACTTTTTTGAATCCAGTTTTTGCTTCATCAGATCACACATTCATATACCCCACAATGTAAACACACAAGAACTGTATTTTCTCTCTCCCACAAACTCTATCTGTCATATAAGCACTCACACATCTTTCTCTTCTGAATTAACATGTAGAGATATTTGATAGAAAAATAGAGGAGAACTTGGTGGGTACTGCTGGAGATGCCTACAGATGCTATGTTGGGTACCAACTAGGAAGAACAGAAGCAAAATGCTAAAACAACAAGCCTCCTTTGCTGCAGAAACAAGGATATTCTGATACCAATTGACCATCATAGGTTTTCTGAGTTATTTGACAACTAAATCATTGTGAAAATAATTTAGGGAACTGTTTCAGGTTTGGTGCAGCATAATTTCAAGCTCATCTGATGATAAAGATGCTGTTCCTGGCCGTGATTTTGGATGTAAAAATGACTCAACTGCATCAATCACCTTTTGATGTAACAGACCAGGGCCAGCATCCTGTTAGTGACTTTTATGTGCAAGGGAAGAAGGGCAATTCAGATCATGAAGATCTTAAGGAAAAAGCAGGTGCATTCTGTTTGAGAGCACATCCTGATTTCTTCCCTCCTCCAAACTGAGACCAGCATTTATCTATGGCAGAGCTTTCCAAACTTTTTATGTTGGTCACACACTATTTTAGACATGCATCATTTTGTGACACAGTGATTCAGTTTTACTAACAAACCAGAGGTTAAACTAACCTCTTGTAAGAGGTACCGACACATACATAAATTGTAATAACAAAATGTATGGGGACACAAAATGTCTCATGAAAACCGTACGACGGTACAGCCACAGGTCGATTCGATGTCAATGGCTTAGACATTGTTGGCATAACAGACGGTTGATCTTGTGCCTTGAGAGACTGCTCCCAGCAGTGGGATTTCAGGAGTGCCAGCCAGTTCCGAAGGGTCTAGGAGGTAAAGTCCCGACAAATTGGGCAGACCTTGGTATTATGGGTCTCTCCCAAGCAAAAAAAAGGCACTTGCTTTGTCTGTCGGTTAAAGCGACCTTCCGACCACACGATTTACAAGGTTTGAAGAGAGAAGACATAGAAGTCGGAGGAAGAAGGGGGAAGGTTGATGAAAATGATGCTGACGAAGATGGGGGGGGAGAAGCAAGAAAAAACGGGGTTAGAAGTCCCGAAAACGGGTCCAAAAATCACCAAATCCAGTCCGATATCCAAGAAGCAAAGTCCAAAATCCGAAAACCAAGTCAAGCCAGAAAAAACACATGTGAAGAAAAGGCCAATGGCGCTACTAAAACTCCGAACCTCCGTATGTGACGGCGGACGAGAACTGAGGAGAGACCGTTGCTTGGCAGGCTGAGCATGCTCAGTGCAGATGGGGGAGGAGTTCCTGCCAAGCTACTAAGCTCTAGAACTTTCCGAACGGTACCGCGCATGCGCGAAAGCTCCTAGCGTGTGAGGCACAGAGACCACGAAGAAGAAATAAGATTGTAGGTGACACACTAACATGTTGCGGCACACCGTTTGGAAAGTCCTGCTCTATGGTATGAATTGCCTCTCCCTCCCTCCCTCCCCAATAACCACAGTAACAGGGGCCACTCCCAGGATTTGACAGCTCGAGGATGCTAGATGCACATGTAAGGTTAGGCATGCATCTGTGAACCAGCCTTCTGTACAAACAGAATTATGAATAGTAACACTAAAATGTCAAAGTAACAACCTGAAATTATCATGGCAGATGAACATCACTAACTAATCTCCCACTAAATTTTAGTAATATTGCTGGGCATCAGGAAAGCTCTCTTAGGTCTTCACCATCAAATGACAGGGGAAGTAGCTGAAAGATTTAGTTGGCACCTTGTTAGCTGGTGAAAAATAGTTAAAGGGTGACTGTGTTTCCACAGTTCAGTCCTCTTTTCTTACATGCATACAATCCTCCCTCCGCATTCATGGGTTTGACCTTTGAGAACCTGATCATTTATGAGCTGTGAGCCTTTCCCCCCCCATTCTCCTCCTCCCATTCCCTTGTGTTTTGCCAGGTGCTGAGAAGGCAGGCAAGTGCACTCAGGGAAGAGGCAAGGGAAGAGGCGGGAAAGGCCTATGGGCATTTTCCTTCTCCTCTCCAGAGCTCTCTCCTCCCATTCCATTGCATTTGGCCCCAGCATGGAGAAGGAAGACTCATGTGCCGGAGCAAAAGGCAAGGGAATGGCAGGGGGATCACAGGAGAGTAATTCATGATTTTTTCACTTTTGTGAGGATTCTGTGGCCTGAATTCACAAAAGTATAGGGACCACTGTAGTTAAATAACTGAGGGCTACCAGGTAATACTGTGTGGGATCATCCTTCATGTTTCTTCTGGCACTTGTGAAAGAGATCAGGCACTTTTTTGTGAAGACTGGATTGATGTAGAAGGCAGAGTGATTGCTCAGCAGTCAAATATTTTGAACAGCTACTTCTGATAAGGGGGAGAAGAATGACTAGAGCCATCAGAGCCAGAAATACATGCATTCATAATTATTATATAATAGACTTATCAGGAGACACACCTTGTCACCATTTAGATACAAAAAAATACTACCAAATTAATATTTGGCAGCACTAGGTGGTCCATCTACTGCCTGCACACAAGAACAGTAATGCTAATTCATTTACCATGCCTGAAATCATAACATGTTTGGTTCTGAACAATTTCAAACTGTCAGCAACTACTAGGAACATGCTTGGAGGAAGCCTCCATCTACCAGTCCCAATCTTCTGTCCTATGGTTAAGACTGAAAGAACTGTGCCACCCTAGGAGTAGTCAATGGCTTTGCCATTCAAGCACACTGGCTAAACACAGAAAGCTGAATTTAAACCAAGACTCAAATATTTGAAATGCAATTTTGTGGCTTTTTAAAAATTTCTTCCTTTTATAAACCTTTGAGAAGCAAAACTGGGAGCCAGTTCTTTTGCATCTTTGAATGCAAGTTATATAGATTTCAAAACTGAATCCATACAAAACATGCCAGGTACATGACTGTTTTTGTTTGCTTTTCTCCTCCCTTTTCTATTTAAAGGAATAGTTCTGTTTCACTTCAGTTTTTTGCTCTTGTTATGGAAGACAACTGTACTATACAGGAATCACACACACAAAGTAATAACCCCAAAACACAAAATGTAATTCCTCACAAAGTCCACACTTTATTTTTAAAAAAGTGATTATTTCGGGTTCATAAAAGGGTTAAAACTTAATATATATAATATGTGCAACTGTAAACAGAAGTATGGGACAAGGCGTCAAATGCGATTATACAGGCAGAGAACTTTAAAAAAGTTTTTAGCTTCAAGACCGGGTTATAGTTTATATAAAAATTAAAAACTGTATAGTCTTTCTTCATCGGCTAAAATCTACAGGATTATCTTAAACTCTAACCGTCATCCAAAAAAATCTTGACAATCTATTATATTCAGTCACTTTATCATTTTTTTTAAAATCTCTCTCAAGCTTTTAAACTTTGTAGCAATTCTTTAAAATTTATTAATTTTTTTTTACATCTTTACAGCTTTCCAAATTAATGGAAAGACACACAAACAAATTGAAAGAGACAAAAAAATGTATACTGGCTTCAACTCAAAACCTTTTATTTTAAAACAACATCCAGTGGTTTTCTTACTGATAAAAACTCCCCCCTTTTTTACACAAATTTCATCTTATTTACAATTTTAATTAATAATTTGTCATTCCCCCTCCCAACTGTATTTAACCGTCATAGCTTAGAACGGTTTGCAGAAGCAGCTTTTTCACTCAAGAACATGGTTCTCATCTTCCCAATAAATTCAAAGAGAAAGATACTTATGCACTAACCCTGATTCTATGTCTCACCTTGCCCCCACTATGAAAGGCAAGCCACTGCCACATTTGCTTCCTCTCTCTGAATTATCAATTGGTCAGATGAGAATATGAATTGTGGCCTGCTAGAATGCCACTCCTAGAGGCATGATGGGGAAAGTGTGACTGTTTTAAAGGGAGGGGGAGTAGGGAAATGGTGCAATTGTGCGTTAAAAAGATCTCAACTGTACAAAGTTCATCAAGAAAGCCTTATCAGTAAAGACCCTGCAACTTCTGCTACCTCCCTCTCCTAAAAAAAACTTAGGTTTCTGGGTACAGCAGCCTTCCAATGTCTTCATTCAACAGCAATGAGACTGTGTGTGTGTATATGTGTTCTAGATGGGTGTGTCCTGCATAATGCCCACATTTTGCCTTCTACTAATAAGGAATCTCCCTACATGGGGTGGGGGAAATGCTGCTAGGCAGATGGCTGTTAAGATACTGATAATAAACTGACTTTGTTTTCTTTAAAAAAAAGGAAGGGAAATTTTTAATATATATATATATATATATGTATGTATTTCTATATACACAGAGAGAGAAAGAAAGCATACAGATGGGCTCTTTAAGTAATCCTCTTCCTGCCCAAAGTTTTATCAAGAAGTCTATTTCTGGCTCCCATCCAGCTAGGGAGGGTGGGGAGAGTGGCAGTGGAGGGGGGGTTCTGCAGAGATCCAGCCAGCGGTCTAGAAAACCCTGCAGCCAGGGCATTCTTCTCCATGCTAGTTCTAATATATACACAATATTTATATATATATATATAGATAGATAGATAGATATATAAATAAATAATCCCAAACTCTGCAATGTGCCAACATTTTTCTCTCACTCATACACACAAGTCTTCGGAGCAGCAAGTTGATCCTGGGGAAGCTGAGAGCAGGAATTGGCGTTATAGGGAGATGGGATTAGCCAAGAGCCAGCTCATTCCCCCCACTCCCTCCCCAGTTTCAGGACTGATCACCAGCCTCTTAGTGAAACACATGCTCCCCACTCTACAGGCAGGCAAAAATGGGTTTGGGCTCCACTGGAGAGAAGTCCTGAGCTTGGCATCTGGTGGTGACCGGGAGCTTGTCATTCCCTAACAGGTTGGCACTTCCAAACCACATCATAGCTTGCAGTGTGATCTGCCCCTCTCTTGATAGCTAGGAACCCACAGCACTCGCTTCAGCTGTTCAGTCTGGAAGGGTGTTAGGAGACTGAACCTTACTTTTGATTTCAGAAGGGGGAGGGACAATTCCAGAGAGAAACACACCCTACCTCTCCCTAGAACCTGTTCCATGTGTACTGTGGCAGCCGTGGCTCTCCATCTTCAGGAAAGAGGGCTCAAAAAGCAAAATGGTGGCACAATGAGGGGCTCACATTAGAGAAAACAAATAAAAAAAACAACAACATTAGCAAAGTCTAACACTTCAAATGAGGTAGGTTCAAGTGCGGGTACTCCTCGCGCATGGAAGATGGAGCAAGGGGGTGGGGAAGGGACAGAGGAGGGGAAGGGCTATTTCCATCTTCTGCAAGCCTTCTGCCTGCTTGCCACTGAGAAATTAACTTTTTCCAAAAAGCACATGTACACACATTCCTCCCCCCGCTTTCCAAATCAAATACCTAAATGTATAAAAAAAACCAGAGCCAGAGGGCCTCTGGAAGGCGGATTGTCAAGCTAATGAGTCTCTTTGAAGCCTCCTGTTACCTTGGTACATTAGCAAGCAATAGATAGTAGGTACTTTAAAAAAACTGTCACACACACACAAAGTTCCCTAAACACACACACACACACACGCAGGAAAAAAAGTTACAAAGTTTCCCCGGGGATCCAATAGCCATGCTGCAGCCCCTTCCCCCAGCTCTGCTAGACAGAATGCCCCAGTCTCCTCCCAGTACATTTCTGAAGTCCATTATTTACAGGTGCGCAGGGGTGGAAGGTTTCCCCATTTCAGCTTCAAAAGAAAAAAGAAAATCCTAAAAAGAAAACCCTGAGTTGCCAGTTTATCATTTTCCCACCCCAGGTGGGGCTGCTAGTGGCTGTTGCCTTCTGCTGGAGAAAAGCAGGCTGCCCTCGCCTGGAAGGAGGAGGCAGCTAGACCTGACACAGCCAAACCAGCCAGCTTGACATTATACCTTAACTGAGACTGGCGTGCAGTGGCAGATATGCTAATGTCGCTCTGCTTGCTCTGGGTCCCAGCCGCCCCCACCAGTACATTGGGGTGGTTGATTCTGATCATGCTCTCCCTAGATGATTTCTTGCTGCTGCGCTGCAGAGTTGGGAGAGCTGGCAGAACAGGTCTCTCTCTTCTACACTGCTTGTGCCAGGCAGTTCAGGGTGCATCTCCCACCCACTGCCTTGTGTGAAGAGCCTTGTTGGACTAATTCATCCATTTCCTGCAATTCCAGGCTCCACAATGGCAGGGGATTTTGTGCTGATCATCTTCAAAATCAAACTGGTAGTCATAGGTCAGCTGAAGAGGAAGGACAGAAGAAGAAAACAAAGTCACTTTAAACATGAAATATATTTTTTCCTCTCCTTTCTCCCATTTTTGGTCTGTCTTGTCCATCATCACTGCAGCCAGGTCACTTCAGCACTCAACAAGCTGCTTGACAAAATCTTCAAACAAATCAACTGTTATACTAACCTTAACAAGAAGCCAAGCAATCAGTAAGGAAGGACTAAGACATGGGCTCTCCTTTAAGATACTTCTGTTCATGATGATGGAACAAAGAAGGCTGCGTAATATCAAATCAGACCTTTTCTTCACCTACTGTAGTATCTTCTGCTCCCATTAGCAGCAGATCTCCAATGGGCTCCTTCCCATCAGAACCCGCTTCTAATATTTGAGCCCAAGATGCCAGGAACTGAACCTCGGATCTTCAACGTGCAAAGTACATGCTGCTACAACAGAGCCACAGCCCTATGTTACAATCAAGGGGCTAGCACCAGTCTCACCCATTCCCATGTTGCCTCCATGTAACAAACAGGAGCATGTTCAAGTCAAGAGTGCAGAACAATGGCACCTTCAAATGTGACTCTTGCACATAAAAAGTGCTAACAGGACACAAGAAAGGGAGAGATTTCTGGATAAACCCCACGGGCATGTTACAGCCTGGGTCCCTTTTATGTATACAATTCTCACATTATAGAGAAGACACTGATGATACAAAGATGTGTCATATTGAGTTCTGCAGGTTTTAGAAATCAAGGCCTGACACACTGTTCATTCTTTTACACTAATTCTTGGGACCCATGAGCATTTGCTGCATCACTGCAGTGAGCTCTATCCCTCAGTCTAGGTACATAACAGACAGAGCAAGCAGCTGTTGCTACAGAATGAAAAAATGAAACAAGGGACCTGCACAAATCAAAGTTTCCATAGGCTGGGAATTCCTGTTGCTGTCACAATTCCCTAGCCCATTATGCAAAAAATATAGTAGTCACATACACAGCTCAGTGTAAATAGGCAGGTGAATTTAAAAGGCCATGCAACAGAGAGGTATTAAAGGAAAGGCCAAGTGAACTACTTGGTGCCTGCTCTAAAACCTGCTACAGGCTTACAATGGGGATAGAGGGAAATGCTAATATGTACATGCAATGCTTTATAAGCATTCACTCCAGAGAAGCCTGGACATTTTTCACAAATCTCAAGGCACGGACTGAGGACACATAGTGAAGCTGCTTTGCTGAGGCTAGATGCTGAGACCACTAGAGAAGTTCCATGTATACCACCTTGACTTCCACGATGCAAGCAAGACAAAGGGTATAAAATCCTCTCAAATTAATCCACAAATAAACTCAAAGGACTCCACATGGACAAAAATATGGACAGGTGGGCACTTTTGGATTCTTCCACAGGTATTTTCTTCACATACAATTCACTGAAAAGGGGCTTAAGCACACAGATAATAAATATCCACCTTGCACTCCCCGCTTCCTCACCCCACAACAATCTAATTCCCACCTCCTCTCCCTTGGGTATTCTGCGACTGGAGATTATTATTATCTTGTCCTCCTTGTCAAAGGTCACAACCTCAGCCACACAATTGGGTGCACAGGAGTGATTAATGTACCTGTGGAGAAAAGAAGAAAAAGACATAGAGGAAGGCAAGGAAAGGTTGAAGGAGAGCTGGCTTGTCACCATGGCAACACAATGCACAGTGAGGCCACTGTAGGAGCTCAGACCCTATGGCAATCCACCTTTGCCTCCAAAATTTTCTCCTCTTAGGAATATCCTTGATCTTAGGGAAATGGGGTAACGTGCTGGCACATTCAGGTTCTGTTTTTAACGTGATATACAAACAAAGTTTCTTCCCCCCCACTCAAACTAGAAAAGGGGAGGGAAGAGACAGAGGGAGGAGAGGAAGACTCAGTGCTGACTAGTGGCTCTTATGTCAGTGAAGTTCTGAATCTATTCTGGATTTTAGTCCAAACTCTGAAGGTGCTGAACCCTCAAAAAATCCAAGTTCAGCACATTGGCTAGCTCCTTTAAATATCAGACTATAACTCATTGCAGATGTGTCATCCTATTGATAAAGAGATATGAGCCACCACTGATAGTAGAGACATCTCAGATATAACATTTCAAGGATTATACTTTTGGGCGGGGAGCAATGCTGAGGTGAGGGAAGGGGCCAGTAGTCCAAAACCAGCTTTTCACCTCATCATTTTCCTGGGGTCCTTGATTCAGAGTGGGGACAAGTTATTTTTTTCTGAACTACAATTCCCAGAATTTCCTGGCCAGAATGGTTTAAAAGTCTGGTTTAGAAGTTTAAAAGAAGTAACTTCTCCAAGCTCTGCTTTAATTTTACAGGCCACATAGGATCAAGCCACACACTTATCCATAGTAATCAAAGCAGCACTTCCTGCCAATTTCTGCAAAGGAACTGCATGTGTGTTCGTGCATAGATATGATAAATAATAGGCATATGTAAGAATGATGCTTACACTTGCCTCCCTGGGACTGTCTGCTACAGCCTGCTTGCCTAGACCAACCCTCAACTTGGGCTGTTTACTACCCAGCGCTCCCCCTGCTAGTCTCCTCACATTCTCGAAGGTTCCACAGCTAGGTCCAGCTACTCCTCATCCTGGAACCAGAAGCATCTCTAAACAAGGTCTTTCTATCTCCTCTCTAATCTGGATACAATTGGTAGATTGTGAATGATCAACAATGCAGTAGGTGTGTTTTTGTATGTTGTCATATAGACTGAAAACCTATCTTTAAATGGATTAACAGATCTATATTACAGACTTTGGATACAAACACTTTCACAACAGTCTCGCTCACCTGGCAGGACCGCCTGTTAGCGTGGCATCAATGACATGCTCGTTGTTGATTCGAAACATGTAGATCCCTCGGTTCTGGAACAGGCATAACAGAGGAGGAGAGAAATTACATTGTGTATTTATGGACCAGAGTCTCATGCTCTTGCCTTTAGCTGCAGCTGGGTATCTGGGTTGGCAGTTCTGAAATTCTGGTCTTTTTCTGTGCTCTGTATAGAGCATGCTAAAAAAAGTGTGTGTCAGGTCTAGATTTCAAAGGGGCTTCCTGTACATTTCAGAGTTGGACACAAGGGAGAATTCTCCCAGGTGCAACTTCTCCTGTTTCTGCAGTGTTGTTACATGGTAACCATTAAGGGTCAATGGTATCAGAGGGTCAAATTTCATACAGCGATTTGAACTAGATTAGCCAGCTCTTTATCTTGCTCACCTTCACATCCATCTTGTAAAGTCACAACCAGGGAGGCTTAGAGAGTTTGATATTTGAGAATTCCAATACAAACTGACCTGATTTGTACCTCTCAGACAAAGGCCATTTCCACACTACACTGTTATAATGCTATTATTCCACTTTCAGCATCCTATGGAATCCTGGGGTTTGGAGTTTAGAGAGGGGCATTTGAAATTGTCAGCCAGAGATCTCTTTGGGCTCAGCAAAGTGCAAACCTCAGAATTCCACAGGATGTTGAAAGTGGAATAATAGCACTATTAACAGTGTAGTATGGAAAAGCCCGAAAACGTGTGAACTGAAATGTTCAACCATGGGATTTTGTATGTCCTGAAATTCTCTGTTCAGATAGTGTATCTAAACATATTTTTAAACACATATTCTATGAGAAAATGCATTTAGATGCATGTATCTATAATTTATTTACATGTAGATTTTTATTAAGATTGTTGTAATAAAACTGCAGATGAATATGAACACGTTGAACACATTGAATAAATCAAGGCTGGGGAAGGTATGGCCCTCCAACTGTTTTTTGACTGCAACTTCCATCAGGCTTAACCAGCTTAGTCAATGGTGAGGAACTATAGAAGTTGCAGTCCAACAACTGAGGGGAGTCACAATTTGCTCACCTCTGTAATAGAAGAGACTATATCATGGACAAAAAGGTAACTGATTCAGTCAACCCTAGTTCTACTGACCCCAGTGTAAAAGGCCAGGGAACAGTTCAGAGAGAGAAGCACCAAAAAGACAGCAAAAAAGAAAGACATTTCTTGAATTGAGAAATCTCAGACTGAAACCCAGTTCTGGTCATGCTTCAGCAGCCTATAGCAGAATAACAGGCAATTCTGATAGAGCAGAAGGAGACTAAGCCTCAACCTCCCCCACCCACCCACCCCCACCCACAGGAAGAAAAGCAACAATCACATCCTACTCCATCAGGTCTGGATCCAGTTTAGCTGAGAGCTGCACTCCCTCCAGCTACGAACTACTACTGTTGTGAAAACAGAAGCTCTATGAACAGCTAAATCAAATCTACTATCTGCTCAAGTTTGGAAACAAAGAATACAGTGATGGCATTTGCTTTTTTCCCCCTCCTCCCTCCCTATCCTTTTTCTTTTTATGTCATGCCTTCTAGATAATAAGCTGGCACAGACAGGGACTATCTTATTTCTGGTATTTGTAAGCCACACTGGGAATCTTTCGGAGGTAACAAGCAGGATAATAGTGCAGCAAATAAATATCCTGCCTCAAACCACAGTTCTCTAAATAAATGTCAGTACCGCTGTCCACAGAATCATAGAATCATAGCGTTGCAAGAGACCCCAGGGGCCATCAAGTCCAACCTCCTGCCAATGAAAGAACCCACATCAAAGCACTCCCAACAGATAGCCATCCAGCCTCTGCTTAAAAATCTCCAAAGATGGAGACTCCACCACACTTTGAGGCAGCATATTCCACTGCTGGACAGCTCTGACCGTCAGGAAGTTCTTCCTGAGGTTCAGGTGGAATCTCCTTTCCTGCAGCTTGAATCCATTGCTCCTTGTCCTAGTTTCTGGAGCAGCAGAAAACAAGCCCACTCCTTTCTTGGCATGACATCCCTTCAAATATTTAAACATGGCTATCATGTCCTCTCTTAATCATCTCTTCTGCAGACTAAACATACCCAACTCCCTAAGCCATTCCTCATAGGGCATGGCTTCCAGACCCTTCGCCATTTTGGCTGCCCTCCTCTGGACACGTTCCAGCTTACCAATATCTGTCTTGAAACGAGGTGCCCAGAACTGGATACAGTATTACCGATGAGATCTAACCAAAGCAGAATAGAGTGGTACCATTACCTCCCTTGATCTAGACACCATATGCCTATTGATGCAACCAACGATTGCGTTGGCTTTCTTGGTTGCCGCATCACACTGCTGACTCATATTCAGCTTGTGGTCCACTCCTAGATCCTTTTCACATGTACTGTTATCCAGCTACATGTCCCCCATCCTATATTTGTGCATTCCATTTTTTCTTCCTAAACTTAGGATCTTACATTTCTCTCTGTTGAAACTCATTCTGGTAGCTTTGGCCCAGCTCTCCAATCTGTCAAGGTCATTTTGAATTCTGATACTGTCCTCTGGTGTATTAGCAACCTCTTCCAATTTGGTGTCATCTGCAGATTTGATCAGCATGCCCTCTATTCCTTCATCCAAGTCACTGATAAAGATGTTGAATAGTACTGGGCCCAGGACAGAACCCTGTGGCACCCTACTAGTCACTTCTTTCCACAATGAAGAGAAGCCATTGGTGAGCACCCTTTGGGTTTGGTCGATCAACCAATTACAAATCCACCTAACAGCAGCCCATCCAGCCCGCGTTTTACTAGCTTCTTTGCAATGAGGGACTTTGTCAAAGGTCTTACTGAAGTCAAGATATGCTACATCCACAGCATTCCCTTCATCTATCAAGCTTGTAACTCTATCACAAAAAGAGATAAAATTAGTCTGGCATTACTTATTTTTGAGGAACCCATGTTGACTTTTAGTGATCACAGCATTGTTTTCTAAGTAATTACAAACTCGCTGTTTAATGATCTGTTCTAGAATCTTTCTGGGTATTGATGTCAGGCTGACTGGGCAAAAATTATTTGGGTCCTCTTTTTTCCCCTTTTTGAAGATGGGGACAACATTTGCCCTCCTCCAGTCTGTTGGGACCTCTCCTGTTCGCAAGAGTTCTCAAAGATTATTGCGAGTGGTTCTGAAATTACTTCTGCTTGTTCTTTTAATACCCTTGGATATAATTCATCTGACTTGAATTCATCTAGTACAGCCAGGTATTCCTGTATCACTTATCTATTCTGTTCTGTATTTCCCCCACTTCCCCACCTGCTCCCCACCCCCCAGGTTGAGTACTTCTTTCCTTTTGGGAAAAAACAGAGACAAAGAAGGTGTTGAGTAGTTCTGCCTTTTCTCTTCCCTGTTAGTACTTGGCCATCTTCTCCACACAGCAGCCCTATCACTTCCTAACACTGCCAATCCCAAAGCAGGTTTTCTGATGCTTAAGCCAGAACTCCCATCCCCCTTAGAGAGAGTTCAGATATTTCAAGCTCCATTTCTCCCCAACCCAAGCATGATCCAAGACAGAGGTCCTGCTCCTCCTGTACCTGCTCCTCGTAGATCTTCTCACGTCGGTTAGCCACCTCATTGCGGATGATGGTGCCGATGTATTCAATGACCATCGTGTGCTTCTCGAGATCTTTGGCAGCGTAGAGCCCAAGCCCCTGGATCCGGGAGCGGGCCAGGTAAACGTTGTTCTTCCATTCTGTCTTGAGGCGACGGTACTGTGAAGACTTTGAGTGCACAAACTGCTTGCTATATGGTGTGTTGGTTTCACCTGTGAATGTGCTCTGATAGGCTTTGGACATGCTGGTGCTATTCAGTGTGTGGGGCCTTTGAAAGGGAAGGAGGGAAGAAAGAAGGGAGGGGAAAGATGTTAAACCTAACACAGCAAGGGAGCCAAGGAAAAGGTCAAGCGTTCTGAGGATGCTGTGGGATGGGGTGGAAACTGTAGCAGATCTGGGGGGCATTCTTCCAACCACTGGACCCAATGCAGGCCACATTATCCACTCCTTCCATCCAAAAGAACCAAGAAGTCCATTTCAAGATCCAGCCCTTCCCCAGCTTTAAAAACCTTTTTTGCTAAGTCAAGGGGCATAAGGGGCATTTACCTCAACTTAAAGGTGAATTACACTCCCTAGAGTGCAATAATTCATGTTTTAACAAAAAATAGTAAGAGGAAAGGGCTTTTTCCAGGGTCTTCAACAGGTGTGGACCACTGTAACAGATCCAGGGGCCCCATGAACTACTGCAAAATAAATATTCACAAAAAAACAAAGTGGTTGACTGAGTTCTCAAAAATGTGTTTTGATTTTTTTTTAATTTGTTTTTGTCAACACTACAAGGAGGTATTTAATAATGTTTCATCTGGAGGCTGTTTCCAGGAAAAACAATTCACCCTCTTTTGGGGGAGGGTTTGGAAAAAGTTTGGTCTGAGGATTCTGGAGGAATCAAGGGCCATAAAAAGATCTTTGGGGGCTTGAAGTAGTCTTGGGGTTGCACTCTTCTCATCTCAGGTATACAAGAATGGGGGTGGGACTCCTGTCTACCCCTGCTGTAAAGAGATTGTTCATCTGATGCTAAGAAATAAGTGTTTTTAGGCAGAGGCAACCTGGGAACAACTATGCTGCAACACTAATTAAATCTGAATTAACCCACTGGTGAATAGCTCCTCCCTAAGGTCTCAGAATTTTGATAATGTCAAGAGGTATACTACATTGCCAACTTCAGGGCCTCCAATTGTTCCTGATTGATCTGGCTACAGATGACAAGTGATTTTCAGCTGTTAGTTCAGGAACCTAGAAATCTGTATGGCTTGACACATAGAACACAGACTCATATTCCAAGTTCCTAGATCTCATTAAAAGTGTTTCTGAATTAAATGGGGAAGAAACATAATATTTAAAAGCAGGCTGGAGTTCTGAGGAGCTGGGGAGTAAGAAAATGACTAAAAAGGCAGCCAAAGGTCCTAGTCTTTCACATGAAAGTTCATGCAAAAACAAATCTACCTTAAAAGGTACCACAAAGAGTCCTTTCTTCCCTGTCTTCTCCACTACCTTTCTCTTACAGAAATCCTTTCCAAGCAATTTTTACAATGCTACAATATTCTTGGGTAGCTCCCAAAGGAGTCCCATTCAACCATTCACAATTAAAAACAAAAGCACATATTCTGTATTCTTTCGTAATCAAAAAAGTCTGAACAAAATGCATCAGTAAAAAGAAATGAACAGGTTGCTTACCTGTAACTGTGGTTCTTCGAGTGGTCATCTGTGCCCTCACACATTAGGAGCTTTCACGCCTGCGCGGTAGCGTTCGGAAACTTCTAGAGCTCGTTCGCTTGGCGGGAAACCCTCCCCCACGCCGGTACTGCGCATGCTCCTCCCGCCGAGCAACGGTCTCTCCTCGGTTCTATCGTCCGCCGTAGAACCTACAGGGACCTGAGAAGAGGGGAAGGAAGGGCGGGTATGTGTGAGGGCACAGATGACCACTCGAAGAACCACAGTTACAGGTAAGCAACCTGTTCTTCTTTTCCGTGGTCTCTGTGCCTCACACATTAGGAGACTGTGTAGCTTACCGGTTGGATGGCGGGTCAGGTCCTAGAGTATGGAAGTCAGAACCTCACGTCCAAACCGAGCATCTCTGCGTGACCGGCAATCGAGCCTGTAGTGGCGGACGAAGGTCGATGGCTGGGACCAGGTCGCCACACGGCAGAGTTTGTGCAGGTCTACTCCGCGCAGGAGGGCCGCAGAAGTTGCCACAGCTCTGGTGGAGTGGACTCAAAGAAGGGCTGGCGGAGGCTTCCTCGCGAGCTCGTACGCCAGCTGTACAGTCTGCACCACCCACTTGGAGAAACGCTGGGTGGACACCTTGTGGCCCTTCCGATGCCATCCGTAGCAAACGAAGAGATGCGGTGTCTGTCGGAAGGGAGCAGTCCTGTCCTTGTAAAAAGCAAGGGCCCGACGCACATCCAGGCAGTGAAGGGACCGCTCCAGCGGTGTCGTCGGGTCCGGGAAGAAAGCAGGCAGGATGATGTCCTGGTTGAGATGGAAGCTAGACACCACCTTTGGCAGGAACGAAATGTCAGGTCTGAGGACCACCTTGTCCCTGTGGAAGACCAGGAAGGGCTCGTCCACTCGAAGAGCTGTTATCTCACCCGCTCGTCTTGCCGAGGTAACAGCCACCAAGCAGGCAGTCTTTAAGGTGAGCAGCCTCTCATCCGAGGTCGCCATCGGTTCAAAGGGTGGCTTTGTAAGCTGCGATAGCACCAATGACAGGGCCCACGGCGGTAGCGGCGGCGATACCGGTGGGTAGAGATGTTATAATCCCTTCAGGAACCGCTTAACGGTATCGTCTCTGAAGAAGGCTGATGCCGAGGATCGTGGTGGTTGGTATGCCACGATCGCGGAGAGGTACACCTTCAGGGATGGAAAGGCCAGGCCCTGCTGTCGAAGGTGAAGGAGGAAGTGGAGGACGGTGGAGAGCCGGGCGCGTGATACCGACTCACGCCTCTCTTCAGCGAAGGTCAGGAAGCGTCGCCACTTGTATTGGTAGTTGCGACAGGTGGATTCTTTCCTGGCAGCGATGAGGACGTTACCGAGCACGGGATCGTCTAGTGCGATATCCTCCAGGCATGGAGGGACAGGCGTGGTAGGTCCGGATGGAGGACGCAGCCGCTGGAGTGGGAGAGCAAGCCCGGAGCTGGAGGTAGCCGGAGAAGGTCGCCTCGCGCGGCTCGTAGCAGGGGTGTGAACCAGTGCCGCCTCAGCCAATACGGGGCTACCAGGATCGCGTTGGCTCGGTCGGCGAGTATCTTCAATATCGTCCGGCCGAGGAGCGGGAACGGAGGGAACGCATACAGGAGTTCCCGACTCCACGGAAACTGGAAGGCGTCCCCGATGGAGGCTCAATCGTGGCCTGCTCTCGAACAGAATCGGCTGCACTTCGCGTTTTCCCTGGTCGCGAAGAGGTCGATCGATGGTTCGCCCCAGCGGTCTCGAATCAGTCTGAACGCCTCTCCGGAGAGAGACCATTCGTGATGGGATGAGGTGTCCCTGCTGAGGGCGTCTGCGGTAGTGTTCTCCTGCCCGGCCAGGTGAACAGCTACGGGATGTGTTTGCAGGCGAATGCACCAGTCCCAAAGGTCGAGGGCGATGTTGAGTAGGGTTGTAGAGTGAGTCCCTCCTTGTCTGTTGACGTAACAGATGGCAGTGGTGTTGTCCGTCAGGACCAGGACTGTACGCCCGGCGACAGCGAGGCGGAACGCTCGGAGTGCTTTCGAGATGGCGAGCAGCTCGAGGGCGTTGATGTGGAGAGCTGTCTCGTCACCGCTCCATCTGTCGCGGACTTTGAGATCGCCGCAGTGGGCACCCCATCCGTTGAGAGGGGCGTCGGTCGTTACCGTCACCTTCGGTGTTGGCTGTCGGAAGGGCATGCCTGACAACAGGTTGTCCCGTGAGTGCCACCATCGGAGGGATGAGCGGACTTCCTCTGGGAGCTGCAGTCGGATGCTCTGTTCGTCTCGCAGGGGATCGAATATGCAGACGAACCAGTGTTGAAGAGGTCTTGCCCTCAGTCTTGCGAGATAAGTGACTGCGGTCGTCGAGGCCATGTAACTCAGCAGTTGCTGGATCCTCCTTGCGGACAACGTGGAAGCCGTGTATTCATGAACGGCAGCTTGAATCAAGGTCCGCGCCCGAGTCTCTGGCAGGTACGCCCTGGCGGACATGGGGTCCAGAGTGGCACCGATGAAGTCCAAAGTCCTCGCCGGCTCGAGGTGAGACTTCTTCGGGTTCACCTGCAATCCGAGACGGGTAAGGAGTGTCAACATCATGTGGACGTCGTGGTAAAGTCTTTGTTTGCAGGACGCCACCAACAGCCAATCGTCTAGGTACGGGTAGACAGAGGCACCCTTCGTGCGCAGGAATGATACCACCGGGGCCATGCATTTGGTAAAGACCCTGGGAGGAGTCGAGAGTCCGAACGGTAGCACCTTGTACTGGTAGCAGATGTCGTTGACTGCGAAGTGGAGGTATCGTCTGTGCTGCGGGCGAATGGCGATGTGGAAGTAGGCGTCTCGGAGATCGATGGAGGCGAACCAGTCCCCTCGATGGAGAAAGGGCAAGATCAACGGTAGCGTGACCATCTTGAACTTCTTGGGGCGGATGTAGTTGTTCACCCCTCTGAGGTCGAGAATCGGTCGAAGGGAACCGTTGGGCTTCGGTACCGTGAAGTACCGGGAGAAGAAGCCGGTAGCGCTGGCTTTCGACGGGAGCTGTTCCATTGCTCCTTTCTGGAGCAGGGACTGGATCTCTTCCAGGAGGGCTGAGCTTGACGGAGTGGAGTAGTAAACACCTCGAGGCAGAATATCTTGAAACTCGATGGCGTAGCCAAGACAGACGATGGAAAGCACCCAAGAGTCCGTAGTGACATGTTGCCACTCCGACAGACGTCGAGCTAAGGTCAGTCGGTCTCCGAGGGCTGCTGGAAGGCTGAAGAGAGGTTGTTGCGGTGGCCCGCGGAACAGGTCAAAACCTCAATTTTGTATCGGAGGAGGATTTCTTGGATGAGGTAGGGCGTCGCCTGAATGAACGTTTAGCGGACGACCTCGAAGAAGGCCTCGAGTGACCAGACTGGGCCGATCTCTGGAACGACGAGGTCAACGACCTTCGCCACGACTGGCGATAAGTAGGGGGCCTGCGGGCATGGGTGAAGGCTGATCTTCTTCGCCATCAGCCTCGCCTTAACTAGGTTGTCCAACGCCTCGTCGGTCGACGCGTTGAACAGGCCCTCGCCATCGAAGGGAAGGTCCTCAATTCTCCTTCGAGTGTCCTCCTGAATGTCAGCCGGTCTTAACCAGGCATGGCGGCGCAAGCCGACGGATCCTGCCATGACCCTCGATGCGATCTCCACAGCATGTCGAGAGGAGACGATCTGCTGGCGGGAGATAGCTACTGCCTCGTTGAAAATCATGGCAGTAGCCTGGCGGATGTCCTCCGGCACCGATTCTATGGCCGGGGAGAGACGCTCAAGGACCTTACGCAGGTATGCCGCGAGGCAAGCCTGCGTGTTAGACAGCCGTATGTGCAGGGAGGCGGCGGAGTAGAACCTCCTAGCATAGGCATCTAACTTGCGGCCTTCTTTGTCCGGTGGGGTGGTATGCTGTCTGCCGCTCCCCTTCGTCTGAGCCGACTCGACGACCACAGAGTTTGGCACAGGGTGGTTGAAGAGATACCCGGCGTTATCCTCCTGCACCCTGTAAAGATGTTCGAGTCTCTGCAGTATCGGCTGCGCCGAAGCCGGCTTGTCCCACGCGGACTTTACAACCTTCGCAATGCGAGGCAGAAGAGGCAACGGGGCGGTGGCAGGTTGCCTTCCTTCCACCACGGAGAAGACCGGGTCATCATCCTCCGGTTCTGCATCCGCAATCTTAAGGCCTAGGGTAGTGGCCATCCGAAGCAGCATCGCGGAGAACTGTTGCATGTCCTCCGGAGCTGAATCGGGAACCGGTTCTCCGAACCCTAGAGGAGGAGACTCCTGCGAGGCCGCGACCGAAACCTCCAACTCGGCGCTGGAGCCATAGGACTCGGAACTGGGTAAGTCTTCTCGGTGCTCCCGCTCTGGTTCTTTCGTCATGGCCGCAGATTGTGCCGTTTTGGACTTGTCTGCGGTAGAAACGGGGACCGTGGGGGCGTCCCGTTTAGGCGGCGCGACCACCGACTTCACCTTCTTGGTGGTGACAGGTGTTGTCTGGCAGGTCGTTGTAGCCATGGTCTGTTTGGTCACCACAGACTCCACAGGGTGCGTTGCAGTGGATGTAACCCTGGGCGGCGGCAATACCGCTCGGTATCGAGGTGAAGGCTCCCTCGCTCTGTGGTATCGAGGCGAGGGAGAGTGACTGAAGGAGCGGTCGGAGCGGCGGTGGTCGGCCGGCGAGCGGCTTCGGTATGTTCGATACCGATGTTCCTCTCTCTCTGGTAAGCGGGAGCAAGACCGACGGCGTTCTCATTGAGGTGACCGGGACCTCCGGAAGGTTTCCCAGCGCCTCGGATCACGGTGGTACTGATCCCGGTATGATGGAGAATGTGACCAGTAGGACGCTGGGCGCTCTCTCCACTCAGATCCCCTGGCGTACCTGGCCACGTAGGATGCCGAGGTGTACCTGGAAGCAGAAGAGCGAGGTTGTTCCTCTCGTGTCTCCTGCGGAGGCGGCGATCTTTGCGGCAGCTCCGAAGAGCGTGGCCGAGATCTAGCCGATACCGAGCGCCGTTCCGGGGAAGCAGAGAGTTGCCGGGATGGTCTCTGCTGCAGGCCAGCCGACCTACGACGGCTCGAAGGGCAGTGGTGTTGTTCCTCCACCAGGGTTGGAGGTTCCTCCACCGGCGAGTCCAGGCGCTCGATCTCGTCGTCCAAGAGATCGGCAGGCTCATCTTGCCCTTTTGAAGGCTCAAGATTTGGAGGAGGAGTGGGAGGACGAACGTCCCCAGCCAGGGAACGCTTCTTCTCCTTCCCCTTCTTCTTCTTGTCCTTCTCCTTTCCCTTGTCTCCGTCCGGAGCAGGGCGTTTCTTTTGAGGCGTCTCTTTGGCCCGAGCCTCAGCCTTCTTCGCCGTCGAGGACCCTTTCGCCGACTTGGCAGCCGCCGACAGCTTCGGGATCCTCGGTAGCGCTGCAATGGGCGTTCTCGACGCCGGCACCGAGCCCGATGCCAACGAAGTAGACAGAACGGCAGCTGCCGATACCATCGATGGTGTGGTCGTCTTCTTGTCGGCCATCTTGGATTGAGAGGTCTCCTCAATTGCCTTCAAAGACTGCTCCCAACAAAAAGATTTTAGTCTTGAAGACCTGTTTCGGAGAGTTTGGGCAGTAAACTCTTGGCAGCTTGGGCAAGTCCGGGTGTTGTGGGTCTCGCCCAAGCAGAAGAGACACTCCTTATGGCCGTCGGAAAGAGCGACCTTACGCCCACACGAAACACACTTTTTAAACAACGCGGGCATAAGATGACCAGCGAAGTTAAAAAAAACACGGAGAAGTCGAATTTTTACCAAGTCCGAAGGGGAGTCCGAGAGAGAGGTCGAAAACAGTCCGAAATAGTCCAAAAACCGTGAAGAAAAAAGCCAAGCAGAATAAATAGCGAGGAACAAGCTAAAGAACCTTCCGTACGTGATGGCGGACGAAAAAGAACTGAGGAGAGACCGTTGCTCGGCGGGAGGAGCATGCGCAGTACCGGCGTGGGGGAGGGGTTCCTGCCAAGCGAACGAGCTCTAGAAGTTTCCGAACGCTACCGCAAAGGCGCGAAAGCTCCTAATGTGTGAGGCACAGAGACCACGAAGAAGAACACAGAAGAAACAAATTCAGACAACAGGTTGTTTCAACTACACGATTTAGGTGTTGTAATGAGATTTTTTTTAAGCACAGAATTTGAAGCTCTTTAAAGCAAGATGCTCTTCTTTCAAAACAAATAAGGAAGGAGGAAATATACATTCTCTGTATATTTTGGTTTTTGTTCAGACTACTCACGCCTGCTTTTCTAAGTTCTTGCACTCAGTTGGGTGACAGAAATGTAAAAATCTACCACATACTAGATCACATAATGACCATATTTATACATCGTAAGAAGCCATTGTGTGGCTGGTGGAAATCTGTCTTGTGATGTGTGAACCGACCACTGCTAAAAAATGTATCATTTGTTAAAAAACCACAATCTGAATCAATGGCTTGTTCTCAATATACAACTTCTGGCTTGAATGAGTTATGCTTTGTTGGGATGTCTGATGTGATTTGTTGTACCACCTGTTGTCCTTGAAAAAAGAGCTAACAAGAACCAGAGTTGACAAAGCCAGAAAACAGGAAAGAAAATCCACTATTTATTTGGCCACACAATCGAAGGTTCAAGCAACAAACCACAGTTAAGACAAATCATGATTTATTGTTAAGTCTGAATGAAACATGTTTGTCTGTCTAGGAAATTGCTAACTGCGGTTTTCCACAGTGTCAGGGAGATTTGTCTTTCACACCTACATTTCCCTCATTCTTTTGAGGCTAGAGAAACCAGGCACTAGACCTTCTGCCCAGAGAATATATACTCTATCACTGACCTCCCTTCCTACCTCTTCTATGTTCAAAAATTGTTTCCTCAGAGAGGCCTGTCTCTTCTCAGTGAAGGCCTCTATTGAAAAGGAACAGCTTGAGTCCTCTCATGCTTACCGTTTGTAGTGTGTAAGGATTTTGGGCTCTGATCGAGCGCAGCCAGTAGGATTGATCATGAGTGGCAGTTCCATAAGTGGATGGCGCCCATAGCGGAACAGGTAATTCTGACAGCTTTCTACACCAGGCAGCTAGGGGAAGAAAAGGGAACACCCCAGTTGTCACACCGCTGTGTTATAATCACACGTGCCTGATGCTGATAGCTCCTGACACACACAGACAGTCAAGGGATTCCCAAGACAAATCCATTCACACACTACACTAAGCTAGTTGAGCAAGATTGCCACTCTCATTTTCAGAAAAGATCCCAGCTGCCCTCCAGTCTTGTAGAAAAATCTGTAACTGGGCTTCAGTCCTGTTGTTAGAATCCCTGAAACCAATTTCTACCCTCCTTCCTTTCCATGACCTTGCATCATTAAGTCATCTCCTCCTCCCCAACATCTCCCACCATTAAATTTCAGGATTCTGGTTTTCCTTGCTTGATACGTACAGACTCTGCAATGCGCAGCACAGCATGCACTGTCAAGCCAAAGAGCTCTTCTCCCTTTAGGTACTCTGGGAAAAGTCGCAGCATATCTGCTTCCCTGCGCATCATGGCTACTGGTTCAATGATGCGGTTCCACACAGCTGGAGGAGAAGAAGAAGAAAGAAGGAGAAATGAAGATGACATCTTTTGACATCAGGCAAATTTGTCCCCCCTGCCACTCCCACAAGGCAAGGGAGAAGAAAGGACACAATCCAATTCCAGGCTCCAAATTTATCAAAATATATTTTCTCACTACAGTCTTCACCGTGTGGACTGTGCTATTTCATAAATTTATGCAGAAAATATGCACAACCCCTCAGGATGGCAACAACAACTCACCTCCAAACACAGTATTACCTCATCAGTAGTTTGCCTGCAGCCTCAGAAATTAAAGAAATCTCCTTGATACCAGGCACAAACTGTCCTTTCCACACTGACATATGGGGAGGGGGGACCCCAACATTTGCTCCACCAGCAGAGGAACCACACCAGTGATATTCAAACATGTACAGAATACTGTAAACTTCTGGCTTTTTAAAAAAAAGTTTGCACACTTATATAATATACATTGGATATTCTTACTGCAAAATGTCTGTTGCCTCATGAAACCATTTAAACAATTGGTAATGTTTCTGTTGTTGTTATTATATGCCTTCAAGTCATCTCCAATTTATTTAGAGGAGGTTTGTTTTTGCCTTTCTCTGTGCTGAGAGTGTGAAACTTATCCAGGGTTACCCAGTGGATTTTCATAGCTGGGCACAGATTTGAATTCTGGTCCTACTTCAGCACTCAAACCACTGTCCCATGCTGCTGCTCTATAATCTGATAAGGTTTAGCCTTAATTTATATTCTCTTCCTCTTCCTATATGTTAAGTGCTTGAAAGCTATATCAAGCTTACCCATCACAACAGTTTTCCAACAACTTCCCCTATTTAGCAAAATGTATCTTAACAGAGTTGTCAAAGATCTAAGTATGTTGTGTGTCAACTGATGGGGCTACAAGACAAAGATGGTGGTGCGGCAGTCACTGCACCTACTCCATTTGCTAGTCACAAAACTGCCTACTGTAACATGCATTATATAATTAGCTGGACTGCCACATGGTTTTACTCAAAAGAAAAGGGGGAACATACAATGCTTGTTCACCACCAGCTGATAACACTGATACAGTTTTAAATGAGGTATATAACAACATAGAACATAAAATGGAAAAAGAGAAGTACTGTATATCCTCATGTATAGGACTACTTTTTAACCCCCCAAAAACTTTTCAAAAGTTGGGGGGTCGTCTTAGACGCCGGCCCAAACACCGGCCCCCACCACTGAGGCAAGTCTCCTCTGCCGCCGCTGCCATCGCCTGCCCCAAAACAACTCCCCACCCTCCCCCGCCGCTGAGGCAACTCTCCTCTGCTGCCATCGCAGCTCCCATGGGTTTATTGTCTTGTCCTTCTTTTAAGCTATAGAGTGAATTAGGAAAAGTTTAATCCACTTGCACTGTTTTATGTTTACATGTTTGATGACAAACAGCCTTATGTTTATAAGTGACAGTTTTCCTGCTAAGTACCTGCATGTCATAAGCCTTTGAATTAAAATTACCATATTGAAATCAAATCTGATGTTTTTTTAATTTTTATTTGGTGTGAGTTGGAAGAGGGGTGGTCTTATACAGCGAGTATATCCTAAACTCTATATTTTTACTGGAAAAGTTGGGGGTCGTCTTATACGCCAGTCGTCCTATACATGAGGATATACGGTATCTTAGAATACATTTTACACCTAATGGGAGAGTCCCTTCAGACTTTTGCCTCTCAAAATATTTGATAGCAGTTCATGCAGCCAAGCCATGAATAACTAGTCAGTGCTGTGTTCTCTCCTGTGGCGTCCTATCCAGAGATACTGATACATGTATACACTGCGATCTCCTTCCCAGATTCCAAAGCAGGACTGAGGAATAATCTGTGGCCCTCTGAGATGTTGAATTCCAGTTCCCATAAGCCCTAGCTAGCCTGGCCAAATATGAGGGAGAAGGGGAGCAGTAGTTCATCAATGTCTGGAGGGCCAAAGGTCCCTCCCTCACCTGTTTTAAATCTTGTGGCTCTGAAAATACAGTTCACTAAAACAACTGATTGTTTCAACACAGGAACACTAAGGCTGCACCTTTTTAACAATGTCTTCTAAGCCAAGGAACACTCTCTTTTAGCACAGAAAGAAAATGGATCCAGGCTGCTCTAAAAATCTGACTGGTCACTTGGATGCCCTGAAAAACCAGGCATATCCCTACCCTGTGGTGAGGAATCTGTAAAAACCAAGTCTTCCAGACCCTGTTCCATCACTTGCACCACAAACTCAGGCCGGCCATTGTTCTCACAGATGGTGCAACGGTAGCAGCAGCGCCGGTTGTTGGTCCGTAAGCTCCAATAAATGCGGGTGGCCTCATAGCCCACAGGGTAGAGAGCCGTGGCACTATGGAAGTCTGCCATCTGGTGTGGCAGGAGCTGACCAATGGCATGGAAGACCAGGCCCCCAACCCGGAACATGTGGAGGCGCTCTCCACGTTGGATGATGCTGGCAATCTGCTTGACCTCATCCCGCTCAATGTAGACCCGCCGGAAGACAGTGAAGGTGCTGAGCTCCTGGTCACAGGGGCCCTTGAGCTTGTGGAGTGGGCACAGCATTGTCTTGTCCTTGAAGAACATGCACTTGGCCCGGATAGCGCAGGCAAAGTGGTAGACATTAGGGCAGCGGATGCGGTTGCAGCTGTTGGTGGCCCCTGTCTTCTGGCAGAGCGAGCATTTGGTGAGCAGGCCTCGGTGCAAGGCCACCTCCACATTGATAAGGGCCCCACCCTGGGTCTCATAAACCTCCGTGGACCAAAGAGCACAATTGAGATGCACCCACAGGTCCAGGTCCAGGTTCAGAAGGCGAGCCGGGCCATCCGTCGCCCCGTCTCCTTCCTCGTGGCAAAAGCAACATTTCCGTAAGTCGCGTGGCACTTTCTCAGGCCGAAGGGTGGTGGCCAGACGGTCGATGAATTCGGCAATCTCCTTGTCCCCATCGCGCTTCGCACCACCCTTCTGGATGGTGATGAGGAAGCGCAGCCGTTTCCAGCGCACCCCTTTCCACTTCTTCAACCGCGGCTTGTTCTCCTCACTATCTTCCAGGGGGCGTGAGCGCGGCTTGGACTTGGGTGGGGATGAAGGAGCTTCTTCTCTGGTGGAGGACAATGAAGGAAGCGGAGAAGAAGGAGGTGGAGGCAGAGGTGGAGGAGGAGATGCAGCGGATGGGGGTGGTTCCTCCAGCTCAGGGATGGGCTCTGGAACCCTAGGGGGACTAGGCGGTGAAGGCGCAAATGGGGAGAGAGGTGGGGAGGGTTCTTCAGGAAGTGTCAAGAGCTGCCGTACATCTAGATTGGCAACATTGTTGACGTAGCAGTGCTGAGCAGTCTTTTCTGGAGCTGGACTCTCCTGAAATGAAGAGAGACAGAAAAAGCCTTTGAGAGAAGATCTTATTTGTATTTTGGAAACAAAGACAGCCTGGAATGTACAGTACCAAACAGCATGACTGGCATTAGAGACATTGCCAACTATGCAATGTACATGAATCCAATGTGGGTGCTACTCCATCACACCCCTCCTAATTTGCCACCAACTGGTCAGAACACATTATTTTCTCTCTTCTGTGCAGCTAAGTGAATGAGAGGTGATGTGGGGTGACTGGAGATTGCAAGAAAATTTATACAATCACAGAAAAAAAAACACAAGTTCCACCCCTCAGAAGACTGAAAACTTTCACAGATGCACTATCAGAATCAACGGAAGCTAGAAACTCACTTTCTGAAAATGCAGGCTAGAAGTAATCAACATACTCCCCTGATCCCATAGGTTTAACCCATACTACCATGGCCTGTAATGTTGACTTCCCTGCTGTTGGCTGGTCCCACTGAAAATGGACAAAAGCATTATAGTAAAAGACCCCACCCCTTCGATTACCTGTTTGAGCAAGGTCAAGATGTCCAGCTCATTTTTGAGACTGTAACCAGGCAGCATGGCATCAAACTGTTTCAGCCACTCTGGACCACCTTCTGGACCCTTCGGAGTCACTGGTTTTTCTTTACCTTAGGGAAAAGGAGACAAACATTACAAAAATGTCTGTGTCAGGAGCAGAGACACTAAAAGGTCACATTATGAAACATCTGCAGCCCAGGTGAAAGTACTCACCCTGTGTGTCAGCTTCACCTTTTCTGGGTTCATTGGTGGTACTTCGCATTGGGCTGTCTGGAAACAGCACCTCATATGAACTGGGGATCTTCATGCTTAACAACTCTGCCACTGCCACCATGACACCATTCAGGTTCTGGGGAGGAGTTGGAATAATCAGGAAAGAGCACTGGCTGGCTGATCCACACGTAAGCTACAGGCTAAAGTATGGTCACCACACAACCAGAACTTGGGGAACTTTCTCTTTTTTAAAAATGCAATTCCCAGTTAACAGAGGGAATGCTTGTTAGCAAAGTGAGGAGTTATAGTTCCTCCTCACACAACGCTCTCAAAAAAACCCCCACCTCTTCCTTCAAACTTTGCACACAATTTACTTCAAAATATTAGGACCTTCCCTAATTGTGTCCTACCAAACTGAACACAGGACACCTGCAGAGAGCTTGATACCTGCCACCCCCACTTCCTGCAGTTCCACTGAAGCAGTGAAAACAGGGACGTTTTTGAACCCCAGGGGAGCTGCCAGATACAGCCAACCACCTTTAACTTGGTAACACATGACAGTGTTCAAAGGTAGGGGAGAAAGATCAGGTGCATCTGGTGGGAACATGGGAGAGAGGCCTTTTCAGTGGCTCCTCCCAGGCTTTGGAACTCCTTTCCCAGATAGATCAGACTGGTACCCTCCCTGTCTCCTTTCTGGAAACAATTAAAAATATTCTTACTTCGACAGGCATTTAATATGCCTGCTGGTTATTTTAACTGTGATTCATTTATTGTTTTTAATGTGTATTTTAATGTTTGTTTTAATGACTGTTTGTTTAAATGTGTGTTTTAACTTTTATATGTTACAACTTTATGTTTTCTTTTTAAACTATTGTAAGCCGCTTTGATTCCTTTCAAGGAGAAAAGTGAGATATTAATACAAGATAATAATAATAAAGAATAATAATTGTATTCCTTTAATTAAAACTTGTATGAACAGGTTGCTTACCTGTAACTGTGGTTCTTTGAGTGGTCATCTGTGCCCTCACACATTAGGAGCTTTCACGCCTGTGCGATTGCGTTCGGAAACTTCTAGAGCTTGTTCGCTTGGTGGGAACCCCTCCCCCACGCCGGTACTGTGCATGCTCCTCCCGCCGAGCAACAGTCTCTCCTCAGTTCTGTCGTCCGCCGTAGAACCTACAGGGACCTGAGAAAGAGGGGATGGAAGGGCGGGTATGTGTGAGGGCACAGATGACCACTCGAAGAACCAGTTACAGGTAAGCAACCTGTTCTTCTTCTTCGTGGTCTCTGTGCCTCACACATTAGGAGACTGTGTAGCTTACTGGTTGGATGGCGGGTCAGGTCCTAGAGCACGGAAGCCAGAACCTCACGTCCAAACCGAGCATCTGTGCGAGACCAGCAATCGAGCCTGTAGTGGCGCACGAAGGTTGATGGTTGGGACCAGGTCGCCACACGGCAGAGTTTGTGCAGGTCTACTCCGCGCAGGAGGGCCGCAGAAGCTGCCACAGCTCTGGTGGAGTGGGCTCGAAGAAGGGCCAGCGGAGGCTTCCTCGCGAGCTCGTATGCCAGCTGTATAGTCTGTACCACCCACTTGGAGAAGCGCTAGGTGGACACCTTGTGGCCCCTACGATGTCGTCCGTAACACACGAAGAGATGCGGTGTCTGTCGGAAGGGAGCAGTCCTATCCTTGTAAAAGGCAAGGGCCTGACGCACGTCCAGGGAGTGAAGGGACCGCTCCAGCAGTGTCGTCGGGTCCGGGAAGAAGGCAGGCAGGCAGGATGATGTCCTGGTTGAGACGGAAGCTGGACACCACCTTCGGCAGGAACGAGATGTCAGGTCTGAGGACCACCTTGTCCCTGTGAAAGACAAGGAAGGGCTTGTCCATTCGAAGAGCTGTTATCTCACCTGCTCATCTTGCTGAGGTGACAGCCACCAGGAAGGCAGTCTTTAAGGTGAGCAGCCTGTCGTCAGAGGTCGCCATCAGCTCAAAGGGCGGCTTCGTTAACTGTGATAGCACCAGCGACAGGGACCACAGCAGTAGCAGTGGCGATACCGGTGGGTAGAGGTGTTGTAATCCCTTCAGGAACTGTTTAACGGTATCATCCCTGAAGAAGGCTGCTGCCGAGGATCGTGGCGGTTGGTATGCCACGATCGTGGAGAGATACACCTTCAGGGGATGGAAAGGCCAGGCCTTGCTGTCGGAGGTGAAGTAAGAAGTGGAGGACAGCGGAGAGCCCAGCTGGTGATACCGGTTCACTTCTTTCGTCAGCAAAGGCCAAAAAACGTTGCCACTTGTATTGGTAGTTGCGACGGGTGGATTCTTTCCTGGCTGCGATGAGGACGTTACCGAGCATGGGATCATCTAGCGCAATATCCTCCAGGCATGGAGGGCCAGGCGCGGCAGGTCTGGATGGAGGACACAGCCGTTGGAGTGGGAGAGCAAGCCCGGCGTCGGTGGTAGCCGGAGTAGGTCGCCTCACACAGCTCAGAGCAGGGGTGTGAACCAATGCTGCCTTGGCCAATACGGAGCCACCAGGATTGCGTCGGCTCGGTCGGCAAGGATCTTCGATATCGTCCGGCCGAGCAGCGGGAACGGCGGGAACGCATACAGGAGTTCTCCGGTCCACGGAAACTGGAAGGCGTCCCTGATGGAGGCTCAATTGTGGCCGGCTCTCAAACAGAATTGGCTGCACTTCGCGTTTTCCCTGGTCGCGAAGAGGTCGATCGTCGGTTCGCCCCACCAGTCGCGAATCAGGTTGAAGGCTTCTCTGGAGAGGGACCATTCGTGGTGCGACGAAGTATCCCTGCTGAGGGCGTCTGCTGTAGTGTTCTCCTGCCAGGCCAGGTGAACCGTTACAGGGTGGATTTTTAGTTGGACGCACCAGTTCCAAAGGGCGAGGGCGATGTTCAGTAGAGTTGTGGAATGAGTCCCGCCTTGTCTGTTGACGTAACAGACAGCCGTCGTGTTGTCTGTTAGGACTAGGACTGCGCGGCCGGAGACAACTTGGCGGAACGCTCTCAGCGCTTTCAAGATGGCGAGCAGTTTGAGGGCATTGATGTGGAGAGCCGTCTCAACGCCGCTCCATCTGTCGTGGACTTTGAGATCGCCACAGTGAGCCCCCCATCCGTAGAGAGAGGCGTCGGTCGTTACCATCACCTTTGGTGTTGGCTCTCGGAAAGGCATCCCAGTAGGTTGTCGCGTGAGTGCCACCATTGCAGGGACGAGCGCACTTCTTCGGGCAGTTGCAGTCGAATGCTCTGGTCATCTCGCAGGGGATCGAACGTGCGGACGAACCAGTGTTGAAGAGGTCTTGCTCTCAGTCTGGCGAGATAAGTGACAGCTGTTGTCGAAGCCATGTAGCCCAACAGTTGCTGGATTCTCCTCACGGATAAGGTATGCGTGAGCAGCGGCATGAATTAAGGTTTGTGCTCGGGTTTCTGGTAGGTATGCCCTGGCGGACATGGAGTCCAGAGTGGCACCGATGAAGTCCAACGTCCTCGCCGGCTCGAGGTGAGACTTCTTTGGGTTGACCTGGAGCCCGGGATGAGTAAGGAGCGTCGAAGTCCTGTGCACGTCGTCATAAAGTCTTTGTTTGCAGGACGCCAGCAACAACCAATCGTCCAGGTAAGGGTAAACGGAGACACCCTTCGTCCGCAGGAATGATACCACCGGGGCCATGCATTTGGTGAAGACCCTGGGGGCGGTCGAGAGCTCGAACGGCAGCACCTTGTACTGGTAGCAGGTGTTGTTGACTGCAAACCGGAGGTATTGTCTGTGCTGCGGGCAAATGGCGATGTGGAAGTAGGCGTCTCGGAGATCGATGGAGGCGAACCAGTCCCCTCGACGGAGAACGGGCAAGATCGACGGTAGCGTGACCATCTTGAACTTCTTGGGGCGGATGTATTTGTTCACCCCTTTGAGGTCGAGAATTGGTCGAAGAGACCCGTCGGGTTTTGGTACCATGAAGTATCAGGAGAAGAAGCCGGTAGTGCTGGCTGCCGACGGGAGCTGTTCGATTGCTCCTTTCTGGAGCAGGGACTCGATCTCTTCCAAGAGGACCGAGCTGGCCGGAGTGTAGTAGTAGACGCCTCGAGGTGGAATATCTTGAAACTCGATGGCGTAGCCAAGATGGACGATGGAAAGTACCCAAGAGTCCGTAGTGACGTGTTGCCACTCCGACAGGTGTCGAGCTAAGGTCGAACGGTCTCTGAGGGCTGTAGGGAGGCTGAAGAGAGGTTGTTGAGGCGGCCTGAGAAACAGGTCAAAACCTCAATTTGGTGTCTGAAGACGACTTCTTTGAGGAGGCTGGGCGCCGTCTGAAGAGACGTTTCGCTGATGACCCCAAGGAAGGTCTTGAATGGCCAGACTGAGCAGACCTTTGGAAAGAGGAGGTTGATGACCTTCTCCAGGACTGACGATAGCTAGGAGGCCTGCGGCTCTGCGTGGTCTGATGTAGACCGATTTTCTTTGCTGTCAGTCTCGCTTTCACCACATTATCCAAGGTCTCATTGGTGGAAGCGTTGAACAGGCCTTCCCCATCGAAGGGAAGGTCTTCGATCCTCCTTCGACTGTCCTCTTGTATGTCGCATGGCCGTAGCCATGCATGGCGGCACAAGCCGACAGATCCAGCCATGACCCTGGACGCGATCTCTACAGCGTGCCGGGAAGACACAATCTGTTGTCTGGAAATAGCCACTGCCTCGTTGAAGATGAGAGCAGTGGCCTGGCGGATATCCTCTGGTACCGATTCTATGGCCGGGGGACGCTGAGGCACGCTCGGATGCCTTCTGCGGCAGGTCAGCCGACCTGCGACGGCTTGAAGGGCAGTGGTGTTGTTCCTCCACCAGGGTTGGAGGTTCTTCAACCGGTGAGTCCGGGCGTTCTTGGGGAACGTCCTCGATCTCATCATCCAAGAGATCGATGGGCTCGCCTCGCCCTTTTGATGGCTCCTTAAGAGTCGGAGGTGGAGTAGGAAGGCAAGCTTCCCCAGCCGGGGAGCACCTCTTTTCCTTCCTTTTCTTCTTCTTCTCCTTGTCCTTCTCCTTTTCCTTGTCTCCATCCGGAGCAGGGCGTTTCTTCTGAGAAGTCACCTTGGAGTGAGTCTCAGCCTTTGTAGTCGTCGAGGATCCTTTCCCTGACTTGGCAGCCGCCGACAGTTTCGGGATCCTCGGTAGCGCAGAGATGGGCGTCCTTGACGTCGGCACTGAGCCCGATGCCGACAAAGTAGACGGTATGGCAGCCACCGGTACCGTCGATGGCATGGTCGCTCCCTTGTCGGCCATTTTGGAGTGCGTGGTCTCCTTTATTGCCCTCAGAGACGGCTCCCAACAGAAGGATTTGAGCCTGGAAGACCAATTCCAGAGAGTTTGAGCGGTAAACTCTCGGCAACTTGGGCAAGTCCAGGTGTTGTGGGTCTCACCCAAGCAGAAGAGGCACTCTTTATGGCCGTCCAAAAGAGCGACCTTACGCCCACACGAAGCGCACTTATTAAACAACGCAGACATAAGATGACCGACGACGCAGAAAAAAATGGAGAAGGTCCGAATTTACCAAGTCCGAAGGAGAATCCGAGAAGGAGGGTCGAAAAACAGTCCGAAAGATCCGAGAAACCAACCAAGCAAGAAGAGATGCGAGGAACAAGTCAAAGAACCTTCCCTACGCGATGGCCGACGAAAAAGAACTGAGGAGAGACCGTTGCTCGGTGGGAGGAGCATGCGCAGTACCGGCGTGGGGGAGGGGTTCCCGCCAAGCGAACAAGCTCTAGAAGTTTCCGAATGCTATCGCGCAGGCGCGAAAGCTCCTAATGTGTGAGGCACAGAGACCACGAAGAAGAACCTATTTTATAGCCCCATGAGGTTCTCAAAGCAGCTTGCAAAAGGCTCTCATAATGAAATCACATTCAAATCCTGTGCAGGAATAAAAGTTAAGCTCACCTCTGTATCAACACATGGTTATTCCGGCTGTGTTTCCTGCCCTCTCTTCCTTAGTACTACATCAGGCTACAGCATCTACTAGAGCTCAGCCAGAATTTCTCAAATAAGTATTCTCACTTATTATGAACTCATTCAATTAAATTTTGTCTTCCACTTTTCCAAACCATGCTAAAGGTGACCCACAGTTATAACATATAAAGATTTTTTTAAAAAAAATCATTGTTCCCCCACACATCTAATCCTGCTTTCACTTCCAGGCACTCGGTGGCAGGAGGTGCTTAACTGCATCTAACCTGTCAGGCAACTTAGGCTGGAAGACTGTAATGACCAAGGAAAACATGGGGATTTGTGAGCAGGGGTTTTGTGTACGATATGACAAGGATATGCCAACGGTCCCTTGAGTGTTATCCCGACAGCAGCTGGTTGAGTTTGGTGGCCTTTAATTAAAGATGCCAGGGACTAAGTGGGAGACCAGACCCAGACAAACCATGCACTCTGCCCTCAGTGTTGCAGGCCCTTCCTGGTGCAAGGATGATGTGTGAATCTGCTACATTACACCAGACACAGTAACAAAACAGTGAGTCCAGGGGTCACCTCTTCAAATCTCAAATTTCAGCCCAATGGATGTACTTCAAGCAAAAGACAAGATCATTGACAGTCTGATCCTGGACCCCAATGCCTGCCCCATGGCAGGCTTATGTTTGTGATGGGTAGCTGCCTCATGGTACACATATTTCCCCAGGAACTTGGAAATAAGTTACAAGCAATGTAGCTACCTGTGACAAGTAACTTTTGGGAGTAATGATGGAGGAAAACAAATTCATATTTCAGAAGAAAGTGAACAAGCAAGCATGAAGTTGCTTTAATGGTAGAAGGAATAATCATTTTCAATTACTTTCAAAAGTTATTTTTAAGGGCATCTTTAGAGGTGTTTGACATTTTTTTCCAAGTCTGATATCACTGCTTTGTTTACCCTAAGGTTTTCTCTCCCAGAGAGCAGGGAGAACTAAAAGAAACAGAAAAGTAACAAGCAGCTACTATAATCATGATCAACAACAGCAGCAACAACAAAAACTGGGACTCCAGGCACCCTACAAAACTTTCAGTGCTTATTTTTCCATTATTTGTATTACCAACTATTACAAAGTTACATTTTTTTTAATACTGCACCAAGGAAGAGCAACAGGTTACCTTTCTAACAGTTTATTAAGGAACAGGAGTAGACTATGTTTAAAACCAATTTTCCAAACTGTTTCTTCCCCTTCCAGTGTAGGATGGCTACTCCAGGGGAAACAGACAAAGAAATACAGTATCTCTCTGTCCACCTGCTCTACTAAGAAGTATCCTGTGTTCTCACTGGGCACAGGCTGTGTGACTGCTGAAGATGCCTCCTTGCTCAGTTTGTTGCTTGTAGCTTTGTTGCCGTTGTTTGCAGAATTCACACATCCAAGAGTAGAACCTGATCTCACACTCACAGTGGCTCACACCCAAAATGTGCCAACTGCCTTCTTTGAAGAATTGCTTGAGAGGAGATGCAAATATGTAACTGCATGTAGTGACTCCTAACATGCAAAGTACATACTAAGTGATGCTGCAACCATCATGTGACAAACAGGCATATGCAAAGTCACCAGAAATGTTCAAAAGGGGAAAGAAATTCACCTCTCAGCTCTAGATGTTTAGTTTAGCAACTGGTTGGCCCTTGTATCCAAAAAAAGTCTCTCTAGGAAACTGGGCAATTTTCACACAGGGACAGCTTCACAAAATGGCACCATGTATGAAACCCACATGATTATAGTCTCCAAGTGAGGACACCACTGCCTCAGAAGTGGCCAAGTGGCATGGCTTTTGGATTGGTACCTTTCTATGCTGGCTCCATACCTTGGCAGCAGCTGCAGATACTGTGAGCATGACGGAGACCTCACTGCTCTTGGCTTTGTCCCATGAAGTGCCTGGTGCCCCCTTCCCCACTTGTTCCAAGGCTCCATAGGGCTTTGTATCTGGGAAAGCTGAGGAGGATGAGGGAAGAGAAAGAAGCAGAAAAAACACAGAGGAACAAGCATGCACCACAGCTCATTTTGGAAAGGGTGAGGCCTTTTAGCATCTGACCCCATAACGACTTTTAGAATTAGCTCCCTGTTACCAAACATGCCTTAGGAAAACTTCCTTTGCCCACTTATGTCTTGTAAGCCTCTCACAGGAAACTGGCTGGCCACTGTCCAAATGGAACTAGATGGGCTTTCAACCTGACCTAGCATGGCTCTTCTTGTCCTTAAATGGAACACTCAACATGCTTTCCCACACCCTCCATCTCTACCTCCACAAACCTGGGATGCTGGCCTTGGGGATTATGGGTATGACAGGAGACAGTGAGCGCTCCTCCGACTCAGCCTTGGCTCCAGCTAGTAGAGGAAAGCGTGGCACCTCTTCCCCCAGGACACTCTCGGGGGATGATGCTGGGACGATGCTATCAGGGGAGTCACTTTCCTCATCACTCTCCATTCTGGAAAGAAATTAAAAGGTTGTTAATATGATCTACGAACATTTCTGCTCCTGTCTTAGATGTGCCCGAGACATTTTCCTAGTCCTAGAAAGTGCTGGGAAGAAAAAACCCAACCCAATCCAAGTTATTCACTTTATGTGTGCAAGAGCCCACAAGTTCTTGGTTCTCCAAGATTAAACTGGTATTTCCACTCACTTATCCTTCTTCATCTCTTCTTCCCCTCTCAGTGTGACTACTGTTCCTCAAAGCTGCCATCCTGAACCTCTGGAGGAAATCAGTTCAGTTCTCTTTCAAGGCTTCACCCATGCTAGAGCTCCTGGAGAAAGCTAAACCTACTGTAAGGGGTAGCCTTCTATTTGCATAAGAATTTGCAATGCCTCAGGGAAAAGGTGGTTTCTGCTTCAGGCTTTCCAGTCCCCCACCCTTACCTGACATCCTCAGTCTGGTTGTGTGGTGGAGTGGGCAGAGCTGCCAAAAGGTCTAAGCTTTTCACTTCCACAGGGGGAGCATCTAAAAACAAGAGGCAAGGAATACTCAGTTAAAATAGTGGACAAGATCACAGGTACCTGCATGAGTTTCAGCTAGACATATAGGACAAGGATGATGAAATGGAGAGCATGAATTTAGCCCATCACATCAGCACAACTCTTGCCTTTGATAGTGATAACATCAAAATGAGAAACAATTGGATGGTTTTTGGGAAAAATTGTTTCAAGAGAGATCGGTTACAGCCTGCATAAAATGGGCAGTTGTTTGTTTATTCCTTGAAAATCCTACTAATATTTTACTGCTGCTTCTTATTATTATTTTATATTTTTTGCATACTCTTTTGTATAATTACTTTAAATGTAAGCACACCTTAGAAAATGTTTCTAATAAAAATAAAACAAATGAAAAATACTTTGAAGACTGGACTGAATTATGGCACAAACACATCTTAACTTTAAAATGTTACACTTAAGTAATTTGCATCTATATGGCACTTCACATAAGTGCTCAACATGCATGGCAGTGCAGCCATTTACTTTCCTGAGGTGCTGGAGTAGCAATCAGAATGTTGGACTGGGCCTTTGGCAAGCAAGGCTCTAGTTCCCACAACTCAGGAAACACACTGGAAGAACCTGGGCCAATCAGCCTGAGGACTGTTGTGAGAATGAAAGCCATCTATGCCACCCCGACCTCACTGGAGCTAAAGCTAAACAATAAGTATCACAAATTCTACAAACTCCTGGTCTCTTCCAATTCCTCCTTTTATGTTGAAAAATGCAACTCACTTGTTAGTTCACAAAATAACAGCCATCAGCATTATGAAAACCATCACTATTCCCAGTCATTTCCACTGTACAAATTTGTTCTGTTAGAACAGCCTCCATGCAACTCCCTAGTAATTTTCAATTTTCAAATGGGTCAGGGTCCTCCCACAAATATTCAGCTCATTGGAGACACTTCCAGAACAGTCATTGACTCAAGGGCACCACTTCTGCTCATCAGTGGACCTTACCCTTTTGCCCTTCAGGTTCACGACGTGGCAGCACAGTCTCCTTGGGTTGTTCAGTCAGCTCCTCAGAAGACAGGACTCCATTCACCAGCTTTTGCTGCACAGAGGGTGGCGGGGTTGGGGGCAGTGAAGAAGGTGGAGTTGGCGGGTTGCTCAAGTTGTTCTAGACAGAGATTGGAAGAGTCAATATTCACTATGGTTTCCCGCACCCAATCCACCTTCCTCCATAGTTCATGAGATTATCTTTCCTATAAGCCACAACTTCCACAGCTTACTTACTCTCTGTGAATAAGCTGCCCAGGATCACTTTTTTTTTTAAACCAGAGAGTGGCCTACCAATGATGCAAAATTAAAAGATGTACATACCACCTCTCAAGCACAGCTTCCAGGCCAGTTTACAACTTTGCCTATACAGTCAATGAAGGTGCTTTGGAGTAAATGCTCTCTCTTGATGAGCTATAGTGGGCAACTACTACCAATGGTATTTCACTACTGGGTAAAAGCATTCTCACCTTCTCAAATCTTTTAAACTGCTACTAACCTTGTTTTATCTTCAGTAATTCTGTTTACTAGACTTCTGGTATTCTGTTTTTGTTGTGTTTTACTATTTCTTCTATTACTATTTCTTACTTTTGACAGCCATTTTGGAAATACGGAGTTATTGAAAGATGGAATATTTTTTTTGTATTTTTTTAAACTCTTCTTTTAGAATGCATCCACTATAGCTAAACTACTTCAAGTGGTCAGCCCATATTGTGATCTTCTGTGCCTCATGTCCAAACGCTGTGCCCTCCTTTGGTCTAAGCAGTTCTATCCACTTTGTTGAAAGCTCCACCCCTAAGCCCTGCTGTAGTACAGTTGGGATGGACAAGAGTTCTTCAGTGAGGGGTCGCAAGTTCCACCAACAAGATCTCAGTGAACTGAATGACATCTGGAAGCATGGACATCTGGAAGCATGGCCACAGTTGGGGTGGACAAGAGTTCTTCAGTGAGGGGTCACAAGTTCCACCAACAAGATCTCAGTGAACGGAATGACATCTGGAAGCATGTCAAAGGTGTGTCAGGCCATCTCATGTCCTCCCCAATGTCTGAATGAAGCCATGGGGCCCTTGCAGCCCCTGCTGCAAGACTGTTCCTGCAACTGGTGCTTAGATAAGGGATGCTTTGCTCACTCTTCACTTTCACTCACTTGGAAGGACATAGGACACATGCAACACTTTTGTATTGCTAGTTCTGATAACTTTTCCAACTGTGAGAACAAGTGGTATGTGTTGGGAAGGGAAAGATTCCCAATGTAACCTCTAATGGAGACATGTTGTCACCTTCAATTGGTGACTGGAGATAATATGATTCCCAAACACTTCTGTTGTTTCTGATTTGGAAGACTGGTCCTGCACAGAAGAATTTCCTATCAGTGGGGTTGTGTGGCTTATGGATGGGGCAAGGCATGGAATCTCCATAAATGTTGGTAGGTCAAATGGGAAACCTCTGAGTCTCAGATCAGCACCAGGAACCAGAGGGCCCCCTTCCATACTCTGGAGCAGTGCTGCAGCACTTGAAATGGAAAGGGCCACTATGGCTGCACATAAGCAGAGCTATGTAAATGCAGCAATAGGTTCAGGCACTACATAATGGGCAGAAAAGGTGATAGTGGCAGTGGCCATGGTGAACCCAGAGGGATCAGCAAGGCACAAAGACTATACAGCAAGGAATCAGCAACTGGAAGGGCCAATGTGAAATCCAGCCCACAAAAACTATGCAGCTGTATAACCACTGCCTTGATACAGAAACAGTAGGAGCATAATTGTAGCTGTGTGGTAGAAGTTACCAACAAGATATTTGTAGCTATAATCACTTGGCACATTACTCTGTGTCCTTTCCCAAAAGTATCTTGCCAATAAAACCAATTGCAAATCAAAATTGCAAACCCTAAGGTGTCTGTCTCTGGAATGCATACAAGCCTTTACCTCTCTCCAACAACTTAAAAAACAAAACAAAACAGAGGTTCCTTCCTTTTTTCCTTCTCTACCATGTAAAAGATCACATAAGCTTGTTTGGATCTGTGTATATGCAGTCTTGGTTCCAGTGTTACCACGGTTATGATATGTCTGGTGAGAGCACTAGACATCTCTTGATATCAAATAATTTGGCCTTTACTTGACCTTTCTCTGCCACCCTACTCCACGTGTTTGCAAGGGCCACCAGACTAGCACATAATAGGCGCGGCCGTTAATGGTTATACATTCCAAACCCCATTTAGGCAGGCAACTTAATGCCTCTTCGATGCTTAAGGGACCATTCCTTCTTGCAAACCAGCCCTGCTCAGCGCGACTTTACAAAGACTCACGGCCAAGTGCCGAGCCATTCCTTTATGTTGGGCCATTTGCATACTGGCCATACTATTGTCATCCAGAGCTAAGCTCATCATGTAAAACCTGACCTTTTCCAACGCCTTTGTCCCGCTCTAAATTTCCTTTGTTCTCACCGAGCATGGCATGGCCTGTAGGTAAAATCCACCCTATAAAAGGTCCCCATATCTGAGCCTTCCTCAGACTACTTTGGACTTCCATCCCGCCTTGCTGTCGGTTTGTCCAGTGAGCTCCCCTCAGCGAACTGCGCTGAGTTTCTTCCCCGGCAACCTCCGTTTCTCTCCAGGACTATGAGACCAGGTGTCATATTACCCATTCCCCCAGAACTCTCTATTTCTATTTCTCAGTTAGCTAGTGTACGTCATGTCTTTCGTGTTGTTCAAATATTATTTGTTACTTAAAACTGTCTAACCGTTCTCTGACCTGACGCTGTATACATAGGGTTAAAAGATCCCAGCTAAAGTTACTCTGCTTCTCGTTAGCTTGAGAGAGTGCTCGAGTCTAATTTCCCCCATCTTGTGTTTTTATTTGGTAATTTGGGCACCCCTCCCGGGACCCCCAACATACAGGGTAACACCAGAGCAGCACATATTTAAATCAAGTGCTCCCATAGCTCCTCCACAGTGTCCTTGTTGCAAACACCAAATCCAGCAGCTCTCTTTCCCCACCAGCAAGCAGTACAAGGATGGTCATACCTTGGTGAGCAGCTGTGAATAGTAATCTGGAATACTGTCCAAGGCAGCATGACCAAAGGAGCCTTTCAGCTGGCTCTTGCCATTGATGGGACTGCTTCCAAAAGGGGGAAAAGATTGAAATTGGCTGTGATAACAGGTTCCATCAGAGGCAGCAAGGAGAGCTCCTGCAGAGAGAGAGAACACCAAATCAAGAAAGCATTCATCATCACATATCCTAGAGTTGATGTTTTGTTTTGAGGATCACGTGTAACACAGCTCCTGGGAAGGATTATCTGCTTTACCCAGTACCACTTCCTACAGATGATTGCTAATACTGCACATGTGCATCCACACTGGCCACAAGAGGCAACCTGCCATAATCCTACGCACTGGTGTGCTCATGAAGTGGACACAGCCCATCTCACAGGAAGGTCTCCTACAGCCACCTTCTTTCTCAAGAAGCTGCAGGTGCAAGACTGATGCAATGCAGGAGAATCCTGATGCAGGACTTCTGGGAGCACCAAACAACCCATTCTTTCCTGGCACTTATCTGTGCTGCTCAGCTCTTGCTTGTTCAAAAACATGCTTCTCTGAGAAGCAGAATTAGCTACCAAGTACTCTAGTGTAAGTGCACAAGACACCACCAAATTACATGAAATTATCTCATTATGCTGAGCATACCCAACACAGCGAAGACACCTTCAACCCTCGAGGAGCTGGATGGGGAGGGGAGGGCTACAATAGACTTCGGTGACAGCTAATCTGTAGTTTCTTTTCCCTGCATGCAAGACATGTATCTTCTGCATGGGCTAAACTTTAGCCACCAAGGGGATATTTTGCTTAAATGCTTCATTTGCTTGAAATACTTACAGTGTGAATATGTGCATGTGCCATCAAGTGACATTTTGACTTATGGAAACTCCATGAATTTCACAGGGTTTTCTTAGGCAAGGAATACTCAGAGGTGGTTTTGCCACATATTTCCTTGGAAATATAACCTACAGCATCTGGCATTCATTGGTTGTCTCACACCATTTTTCTAAAAGAAAACCCACCCTATTTATATTTTTTCACTAGGACAGAGGTTTTTCACCTTTCGTCCTCCAAGGGTTTGGATTTCAACTCCCAGAATCCCACTGGCTCCCACTGGCTGATACAAAGAGCTGAAATTCAAAATATCTAGAAGACCAAAAGCTGAGAACCACTGCATTAGGGCAGGAGCAACTGTATTCAAAATCCTTTTACTTTATTATCTTCTTTTTCTAATTCCTTAGAATGAGACAGAAGATGAAAAGGGTAAGAAATAGTTAAACACAGTGACTATAGGACAGGGTAGAATAGACAAAAAAGAGGGGGGAAAATCAGCAAATCTGTCCTCGGCTTCAGGCATGGAAGTGGACTGAAGAAGGAGCCAGGGATCTAAATATAATTGGAAACGTCTTTGACCATGTAACTTGTACCTACTGTGGAAAACAACAGGATTTAACCTATTCCAAGATACCTCCCCCTCCCAAGAGAAACATACAGTTCTAAGCTGGGGGAGAAAATACCCTCCCTTGTTGCTCTCTTCTTATAGAAGGCAAAAATTATTCTCACCTTTGTCTCTGCCTAAGGGCATGTCAGACTCAGAGAGAAATATGGATGTATTTAAACATTTATTTTATCTTACGTTTCAACCAACTGCCAGCTCGGAAGTGGAGATTACCTGCTTCAGTTGTTTCATCAGGGCCTCACTGGACTTCACTCCATCTTCCTTTCGCAGCTTTTTGCGGGAGTTGGCAAGTCGTTCCCCAGCTTTTTGAGATCGTTTGGGCTTTGGTGGTGGAGGTTTCTTTGCCATCAGTGCATCCTGTAGTGCCCATCCCCCAAAATATAAAAGAAATTAGATGAGGAAAGAGGGAGAGAGAAAAAGTGTATTTCTGCTCCTCCACAAACCTACTTAGGCTTCTATGAGTATTTCTTGCTGGAGATCCAAACGGACCAAATCTGAGCCAATCTAAATTCTATAACATGATGAAGTAGTGGAGCTATAAAGGAGGAGCTGCTATGTGCTTGAATACAAACTCATGTAAAACAACTCTTTCCTGTAGCAAGCTATTAGCATATTAGGGAGATAGCTATTGGACCTATGTTAGTTTATTACAGTGCCTAAGAATCTAACCCACATAAACAAGAATGCACGCAAGTTGTTTCACACACAGAAACATTCTAAAATGGTACCTTCTCACACATTTCTACCTCCAAAGCAATACACTTCAGAAACTGTACCCACCTCAAGAAGTTTACTCTTGACAGACTCAGTAAGCTAGCCTCCATTTGGTTGCTAAGTCACAGACACTTATTATTTTGGAGTTTCCTTTTTTTTTTTTTTTAATAGGTGGCCCAGTAAGCTTAAGTTTCACAGTTGAGGAGAAAACACAGTGTCAAGATGTGCCCCTGCATTTAGTTAGCATGTACAACTTCAGCCAAAAGCTTTCAAAAAACTGAATCTCTTTAGTCAATACCAAACATAAGATACTTTGCTCCCAGGGTGGGAAGCAGCAGTGGGACAATGGTGTACTAGTCCAGAGCAGGGCTGGTGCAAGACATTTTGCTGCCTAAGGTGAAGCAAATGGTACCTCACTCTCAAACCAAAGTCATTTTGCTGCTCTTATATGGCAAGCAAAATCAGTTGCTCAAAGTGGCCACCTTGAACGTGGCTAAACACAGGGTTAAGTCCCTGTCTAGGAGAAAGAAATCTGCATTATTAAATCAGAAAGGGAAGAGAAAAATGTCAGGAGCAGAACTAGTTCTCTTCCAGGACATGTTTTTAAAAAATTAGCTGCAGTGGTCATAAGAAACATTCTGAAATCCTTATTACAGTAATAGCTTTATGAGCCCAATTTGTATATTTAACAAATCTGGATATCAAATTTAGATAACATACTATGTTAAAAGCATACTACTTAACATTTAATTTCCAGCTTTGTTAAACATAAAGACTGGGCTAACAGAGGTAGGTATTGGCAGTGAACTCTGTTAAAAAGTTGGTTTAATACTGATGGTATCTGATCTAGAAAGCTAAGCAGGATCAGCCCTACTTGGAAGGGAAACCACCAGCAAATACCAGGTGTTTCAGGCTGTATTTTGGAGGAAGGAAGAACAGGTTGCTTACCTGTAACTGTAGTTCTCCGAGTGGTCATCTGTGCCCTCACACCCTAGGAGCTTTCGCGCGTGTGCAGTAGCGTTCGGAGGATTCTAGAGCTTAGTAGCTTGGCGGGAACCCCTCCCCCATGCCGGTACTGTGCATGCTCCTCCCGCCGAGCAACGGTCACTCTTCAGTTCTGTGGTCTGCCGTAGAAACACAGGGACCTAAAAGAGAGGGTATGGAAGGGCCGGGTATGTGTGAGGGCACAGATGACCACTCAAAGAACTACAGTTACAGGTAAGCAACCTGTTCTTCTTCTTTGTGGTCTCTGTGCCTCACACACTAGGAGACTGTGTAGCTTACCGGTTGGATGGCGAGTCAGGTCCTAGAGAACGGAAGCCAACACCTCACGTCCAAACCGAGCATCTCTGCGGGACCGGCAGTCGAGCCTGCAGTGGCGCACGAAGGTCGATGGTTGAGACCAGGTCACCACACGGCAGAGTTCATGCAAATCAACTCCTTGCAGGAGGGCTGCAGATGTCGCCACGGCTCTGATGGAATGAGCCCGAAGGAAGGGTGGTAGAGGCTCCTTGGCGAGCTCATACGCCAGTTGTATAGTCTGTACCACCCATTTAGAGAAGCGCTGGGTAGACACCTTGTGGCCCCTTCAACGTCTGCCATAGCACACAAAAAGGTGCGGAGTCTGTCTGAAGGAGGCAGTCCTGTCCTTGTAAAAGGCCAAAGCCCGACGTACATCCAAGGAGTGTAGGGACCACTCCAGTGGTGTCGTCGGGAGTGGAAAGAAGGTTGGCAGGATGATGTCCTGGCTAAGATGGAAGTTGGACACCACCTTCGGTAGAAAGGAAATGTCCGGCCGAAGGACCACCTTGTCTCTGTGAAAGATGAGGTAGGGCTCGTCTGATCATAAGGCTGTCAGCTCCCTTGCTTGCCTGGCTGAGGTGACAGCCACCAGGAAGGCAGTCTTTATCGTAAGCAGCCTGTCATCAGCAGTCGCCATGGGTTCAAAGGGCGTCTTCATCAGCTGCGATAGCACCATGGATAATGACCACAGCAGTAGCAGCGGCGATACCAGCGGGTATAGGTGCTATAGGCCCTTAAAGAACTGCTTGACAGTACCGTCTCGAAAGAGGGCTGCAGACGGGGATCGTGGAGGTTGGTATGCCATGATAGCGGCAAGATACACCTTCAAGGATGGGAAGGTCGAGCCCTGCTGTCCAAGGTGTAATAAGAAGTGGAGCATGGTAGGTAGGCTGACAGGCAATACCGGCTCCCTCCTCTCTTCAGCAAAGGTCACAAAGTGGCGTCACTTGTAGTGGTAGTTGCGGCATGTCGACTCCTTCCTGGCAGCTGTCAAGATGTTGCCGATGATGGGGTCAGCTACAGCAATATCCTCCAAGCATGGAGGGCCAAGAGTGGCAGGTCTGGGTGGAGTACGAGGCCGTTGGACTGGGACAGCAGGTCCGGCATCGACGGGAGCCTGAGAAGTCGGTCGGGCGCCCTGGAGCAGGGGCGCAAACCAGTGCTGCCTCGGCCAGTATGGGGCTAGGAGGACATCTGCTCGGTCGGCGAGGATCTTTGATATCACTCAGCCAAGGAGGGGGAATGGAGGGAATGCGTATAGGAGACCCTCGTTCCACCGGAACTGGAAGGCGTCGCCGATGGAGCCCCGATTGTGACCGGCCCTCGAACAGAACTGACGGCACTTCGCGTTCTTGCTGGTGGCAAAGAGGTCAATGGTCGGCTCGCCCCAGCGGTCGCAGATCATCTGGAATGCCTTGTCGGAGAGGGACCACTCGTGGTGGCAAGAGGTGTCCCTGCTGAGTGCGTCCGCTGTGGTGTTTTCCTGCCCGGCCAGGTGAACAGCCACTGGATGAATCTGTAGAGGAATGCACCAGTTCCTGAGATCGAGGGCTATGTTGAGGAGGGTGGCCGAGTGCGTCCCTCCTTGCCTGTTTACATAGCAGACCACTGTTGTATTGTCCATCAGGATCAGAACCGTGCGGCCCGTCATGAGATGGAGAAACGCCCTCAGAGCTTTCCAGATGGCGAGCAGCTCAAGGGTGTTGATGTGGAGGACGGTCTCATTGTTGATCCACCAGCCTCGGACTCTGAGCTCGCTGCAGTGAGCTCTCCACCCAAAGAGGGAGGCGTCCATCGTCACTGTGACCTGCCTCCTGGAATGGCATTCCCGACAAGAGGTGGTCATAGGACTGCCACCATAGCAGGGTGGGACGACCCTGTAGAGACAGTTGTAGTTGCAGCTTCTGGTCGTCCTGCAGCAGGTTGAAGGCTCGGAAGAACCAGTGCTGGAGAGGCCTTGCACGGAGCCTGGAGAGGTAGCTCACAGCGGAGGTGGAAGCCATGTAGCTGAGGAGCTGCTGAATCCTCCTGGCTGACACCGTTGGGGTATTGTGAGCTGCTAATGCAGCTCGATGTAGTGTCCGCGCCCGGTCCATCGGCAGGTAAGCCCTGGCTGATGTCGAGTCCCCTGTGGCACCGATGAAGTCCAGCACCCTTGCCAGCTCTAGGTGGGACTTCTTCGGGTTGACCTGGAGGCCGAGACGGGTCAGAAGCGTCAAAGTCCCATGTATGTCGTCGTAGAGTTTCTGTCTGCAGGACGCCACCAACAACCAATCGTCTAGGTAGCGATAGATGGAGACGCCCTTTGTCCGCAGGTATGATACCACTGGGGCCATGCATTTGGTAAAGACCGTTGGCGCGGTCGAAAGTCCGAAGGGTAGCACCCTATACTGGTAACAGGTGCCGTCGACCACGAACCGGAGGTACCGTCTGTGCTGCGGGCAAATGGCGATGTGGAAATAAGCATCCCAAAGATGGATGGAGGTGAACCAGTCCCCTCGACAGAGGAAAGGCAGGATCGAGGATAGCGTAACCATCTTGAACCTTTTGGGGCTGATGTAGTCGTTCACCCCTCTGAGGTCTAGGATGGACCGCAGGGTTCCATCTGTCTTCGGTACCGTGAAGTACTGGGAGAAGAAGCCGGTGTTTTTGGCTGAAGACGGAAGTTGCTCGATCGCCCCTTTCTGAAGCAAGGACTGGATCTCTTCCAGCAGGACCGAGCTGGCCGGGGTGGAATAGTAGATGCCTCGCGGTGAAATATCTGAAATTCTATGGCGTAGCCAAGATGGATGATGGAAAGCACCCAAGAATCCGTCGTGACCCGATGCCACTCGGTGAGGTGTCTTGCCAGGCTCAGTTGATCTTGAAAGGCTGCTGGCAGGCTGAAGGTTGGGTGCGGTGGTGACTTGCAAAGGCCATCAAAAACGGGACTTCGCCTTGGAGGAGGACTTCTTAGATGATGAGGCCGGGCGTTGTCTAAAAGATCTCCAGGCCAGGGAGGCGATGGATGGCCGGGACTGGCTGGAGCGTGTGGACCATTGTTGGAAGGAGGAGACCGAGGATTTGCACCACGACTGGCGCGAGCTAGAGGACCGACGGACCTGGGACGGTTGATTTGTCCCCATCTTCTTGGTGGTCAGACACGCCTTGACGATGGAGTCCATGGTGTCGTCGGTCACGGAGTTGAAGAGCCCCTGGCTGTCGAAGGGGAGGTCTTCGATCCACCTTCGGCTGTCCTCCTGTAGTCCTGATGACCGCAGCCAGGCATGTCGGCGTAGTGCGACAGATCCCACCATCACCCTCGAAGCAACCTCCACGGTGTGCTTTGAGGAGACGATTTGCTGGTTGGCTATCGCCACAGCCTCGTTGTAGTTGACTGGCGGTTGGGTGATTCTCCTCCGGGAGGCTGGCCAGGAGAGGGGCGAAGTGGTCTAAGATGTTCTGCAGGTAAGCCGCGAGGCAAGCCTGCGTGTTGGACACTCTGGTGATGAGCGAAGAGGTAGTGTAAAACCTCCTGCCAAAGGTGTCCAACTTCCAACCCTCCTGGTCCGGCAGTGTGGTGTGTGCCGTTGCCTCCCTTGGTCTGGGCGGACTCAACCACGATGGAATTCGGTACCAGATGACTGAAGAGGAAGTCCGCCTTCTCCTTCTGTGTCCGGTACAGATGTTCCAGCCGGTGGGGTATAGGCTGGGCAGACACCAGTTTGGCCCAGGGCTGTTTAAGGGCCTTCATGAGTTTCCGCAGTACAAGAAGTGGAGCGGTGGACGGCTGCCAAGCTTCCACGTACTGGAAGACTGGATCTTCCTCTTCCGGCTCTGGTTCCGCAACCTTCAGCCCAAGGGTCACCGCCATACGGAGGAGTATGGCGGAGAACTGCTGGATATCCTGTGGTGCAGGCTCAGGTACCGGGTCCCCGAATCCCAGAGGAGGCGATTCATGGGACGCTGGGGTTGAGTGCTCCGACTCCGAATCATAGGTATGGGAAGACGGCGTCGGAGACCTTTCTGCAGACCTATCCCTGGATGTACGCCAGGGAGACCAGTGTACTGGCACCGTTGGAGTCGCAGCCACTGTTGCCACCGCTGCAGACGTGGTTGCCGTTGTCGTCGAAGTCCGGGGTGCTGCAGAGGAGGTCACTGGGATGACAGCGGACCGCACCCTCTTGGTTGCCTCAGTCAGTCGTAGCCGGCCGCGTCGCCCGTGTCGAAGTGGTTTCGACAGGACACATAGCAGTAGACATGACTCTCGGGGGAGGTGAAACGGCCTGATAACGTGGCGAAGGCTCCCGAGATCTCCGATAGCAAGGAGAAGGCGAGCGTCTGCGGGATTGCTCATACCGACAGTCCTCCCTGGTCGGCGAGCAGGACTGCCTACAGGGCACCCAGTGCCGGGCGTCAGGGTGGTACCGGTCCCGATATGATGGTGAATGGGAGCGGTAAGACGCCAGATATTCTCTCCATTCGGACTCACGCGCGCACCTGGCAATACATGAGTCCGAGGTGTAGTGCGAGTCGGAAGAGCGGCGGGAGTGTGATGGGTCATCACACACCTCTCAGCGCCACAGTGATGGCGGCCTGACTCTCCGCTCTAGGGAGCGGGATTTGCTTCTGCTCGAGGCCAAGCGGTGCCTGGGCGAGGGCCGGTGGTGTGCCATCACATCCTCCTGTCGGTTCACCGATCTACGGTGACTTGGCGGGGGCTCCACCACCATCAAGACGGGCGGCTCTTCTGAGGGCAGAACCTCCACGGCTTGCTCCTCGACAGATAGCTCAAGAACCTCACCAGGTTCCAACAGCTCGCCTAGGTCTTCCGGAAGCTGGGTCGGCGGTGGTGTTGGAGGACGAGTCTCCCAAGACGGGGAGCGCCGTTTCTCCTTTCTCCTCTTCTTCTTTTCCTTCTCCTTCTCCTTTCTGCTCTCAGAAGCAGAGCGCTTCTTCTGTGCTGCGGTCAGTGGCCTGGGTGACTCAGAGGCCATCACAGCTGCGGGGATCCCTTTCAATGTCTTGGCCACCGCCGCCGCCAACTTGGGGATCCTTGGAAGTGCGGAGATGGGCGTTCTCGACGCCGGTACCGAGCCCGGTACCGAAGAGGTGGACGGCATGGCAACCGCCAATACCATTGATGGTAAAGCCACTCTCGGAGTCTCGGACATGGTAGCATGTGGAGGCTCGTCCCTCGCCCTCAACGACTGCTCCCAACAATACTTCAGTCGTGAAGAACGATTCCGGAGGGTTTGGGAAGTGAACTCCCGGCAAACTGGGCAAGACCTGGTGTTGTGGGTCTCGCCCAAGCAAAAGAGACACTCTGAGTGTTTATCAGAAAGAGCGACTTTCCGCCCGCACGACATGCACTTTTTAAAGAGTGCTGATATAGAATGAAGAGGAGAAAAGGTCGAGGAGAGCTCTGAAGAAAGACGAAACGACGAAGAAAAGGGGGAAGGAGATCCAAAATTACCAAAGTCCAGTCCGAAATCCAAAGACGAAATCAAAACCAAGCCAAAGTCCGATAAACGCCAAGCTGAAAGCAGGAAAAATGAAGCAACAAGCCAAGAACCTTCCGTTCGCAACGGCGGACGAGAAAGAACTGAGGAGTGACTGTTGCTCGGTGGGAGGAGCATGCGCAGTACTGGCATGGGGGAGGGGTTCCTGCCAAGCTACTAAGCTCTAGAATCTTCCAAACGCTACTGCGCACACGCGAAAGCTCCTAGTGTGTGAGGCAGAGAGACCACGAAGAAGAACTGGCCAAACCACCTCTGAGTATTCCTTGCCTAATAAAATGCTATGAAATTCATGAGGTTGCCATAAGCTAACAGGCAACTTGAAAGAACATACACACACAGTGTCAAAAATCGGAATTTTATTTAGCTATTAAGGTTTTTAAAGAGATCGAGCATGGTGTAGTAGCTTGAGCATTCAACTACAACCCTGGAGATCAGTGTTCAATTTCCTGCTTGGCCATGGAAACCCAGTGGGTGATCTTGGTTGGGCACAAAACACCCTCTCAGTCCCAGAAAACCTTGTGATAGGTTTGGTTTGCCTTAGGGTTGCTGTAAGTTGGAAACAATTTGAAGGCACGCAACAGCAACAAACTGAGATTTTTAAAAAGCCTAGCACAGTACCTAAAAATATTTCTAGCTTTTTCTTCTGTTTCCCACTTGCCAAAAGTTTCTTCCAACAATGGAGGCAGATCTAGTAAGAGCTGTGGTTTATATTTTTAAAGGGGGCAGATCAACCACTGCATGTTTCCTTCCCTAGCAGTCCCAGGAATAGTCCTACATGAAACCTAACTGTCACAGCAGCATCTGAATATCTGCCACTTCTATCCCCCTTCCATCTTAACACTATGGAAAAGTGGACTCGTGACTTCAGGCCCAACCAATATACATCTTCCTCCTCAGCCACTTCGCAGGGACTTTGCTTACCATCTAGCCTAAGAGTTCTGGAGAATTCAAAATCTCTCACAGTACATTCTGACATTTTGATTGATTCAATATGGCCTAACATGGACTTTGGAACTTCCCTGCCAGACAGTCTGAAGAGAAGATCATGAAGATTCCATCTCTTTGGTGGTAGAAGAACAAAGACTGAAAAAACTGGGACGAAGCAGGGGGAAGACAAGAGGGCCACTTAAGATTGTGCTCCTTTTCAAAACCAGCTTAAGAAGATGAAAGTGGGGGCGGGGGTGGACAGTGGAAAAGCTTTAAAAAAAACCTCAATGGCAAATTTCTTACAGACAAAAAGACAGATGACAACATTCATCTGCAGAGAAGAATGAGCAAATCAGAGGCATGCCCGCCTCTCTGGGTATAAGAAGATCCAATCGCACCCAAAAAGGGCCAAACCCACTAGTGAGGACACAACCTCTGGACAAAAAAGACAAGGAAAAATTTAGTGGAGAATTGATACAGGAGCTCTGAACAGAGAAATGGATTAAAAATAAAAATAAGGGCAGGGGACTGTTGTAACACCTTGAAGAAAGCATTGGGAGGATAGAATAAGGAGAAGAGAGTGGATTTATGCACCAGATTCCTTTATAATTTCCCAGTAGGAAGAAGCTCACACTAGAAGTGGAGACATAACACTTGGATTTTCTAGACAAAGGACATGTTGCGTCTATTGAGTGGTAAAAGCACTCTAAAACTTTGAATTGGTGGTAATGGTCACATTCTTCTGTCTTCTGAGCTTTTCAGCTTCAGCTGCAAAGAAACCTGTGGTCCCTCTGATGTTGCTGATCCGCAACTCCCATCATCCCACTGACATAACCATCAGATAGAATAGCAGGAATTGCAGAAATGAGGAGGGTGGGATTAAGAAAAGAAAACAAGTGTTCTTCACACGAGCCCAGTGACTAGTTTTCAGATAGAAAAGGCAACTCCAGGTCATTCAACCTCTCAGACAGAAAGCCTGACCAACTGTGTCAAATCCCACAATTATACCTCTTGCATTCCACTCCCTTCACACTCACCTCTCGCCTGTCTGGTGCCACCTGCATCCGGCTCTCCACCCCAGCCACCTTGCCATCCACATGGCCATTGGTGTCACCAGAGCGCTGTGTGGCAAGTGTAACATTCTTGGCCCTGAGTAGCTTCTGCAGCAAGAGGTGGCTGGCTTCAGTGCGAGTGAGGCTGTTTGTTGTCGTGGGGATTGTGGTTGAGGCTGACACGGGATCCCCGTTCGCCTCTCGCTTAACTGGCTGGGTACTGCTCATCAGGGCACACTGGGCCACTTCTTCCTTGGGTTCCTGCTTAATGCAAACAAGGGGAGGGTCTCCAGGCAGGGATGAGACCTTTCCTGCTGGAGGGGAAGCAGAATCAACTGTCTGCCCATTGACTGGCCCAGGCTCCACAGCCTCTTTGGTGGAGAGGCCCTGTGAGTCCCTGAAGCTACAGCTCCCAGGAACTGTTTCCCCGGTGCTCTGGGCAGCTGTTGTGGTGTCAGGGGGAAGCAGAGGACTGGTAACAGCAGGCTGGTGTTTCTGGGTGGGAGCCAGCTGTGGCTCAGGGCTTTTTTCCAGCAGCAAAGGAGATGGTTTCTTTGGCTCTGAAGGGCTAGGATGCTGCTGTGGCTGTGGCTGTGGAGATGCCATACTCAAGGGCACAGAGGAAGCCTGAGGACCTGGAAGCCTTGGAGCCCCTTGTTGATGTGGGCTGGTGGTTGCCTGTTGGTTCAACAGCCCTCTGTGCTGTTCCACAGAGGCCACAAAACTCTGCTCTGGATGAACCTGGACCACTGCAACAGGAGGCTGTCTGGCTGTGGGCTGCTGTCCCATAGTGCCTGGAAGGGAAAGCTGCTGAGTGGCCGGTTGGCCTTGGTCAAGTTGTGCCTGTCCCTGTGCTGGGTAAGGGCTAGCCTGCCGCAAAGCTTGGTTTTGCTGCAGCAGGTTCTGTTGGTGCCGTTGCATCAGCAGGGCCTGCAATTGCTGCTGCTGCTGAGGGGTGAGGTTCCGCAACTGCGGGTTTTTGGAGATGACACCCTGAAGCTGGGCACGGATTTGGCCCATCATAGGGCTGGACGGGATGCTTTGGCCTTGCGATGATGACTGCTGGATCATCATGCTTTGTTGCTGCTGCTGCTGCTGCTGCTGCACTGGCACCATCAGCCCTGGTGTTTTGGAAGTCCCAGCTGGGCTCTGATGGTGCTGCTGCTGCAGCTGCTGGAGCTGCTGCTGCTGCTGCTGGAGAGGAAGCTGGCCTGGCAAGCCTTTTAAAGGTTGTTCCAGGTTCTGGCCCATAATCCTTTGCTGCTGAGCCATGATGTTCTGCACTTGACCTTGCTGCTCCATCTGCTGGCTTAGCAAGTGCGGGGTCTGAGTTGCATCCCGGTGGTGATGATGGTGATGCTGCTGTTGCTGCTGCTGAGACATCTCTGGCTGCAGAACACCATCCACAGAAAGGTGACTCCGCAGTGGCTGCTGAAGGTGGTTGCTTTGCTGCTGCATCCGTAGCTGCAAGGAATTCAAGGTGCTCTGCTGCTGAGAGCCCAGGAGAAGCTGCTGTGCCTGGTGGCCCATGTCAGCCGGTGGTTTCTGCTGCTCCCCATGCTGCTGCTGCAGCATCAGCGGAGCAGGTGGCTCCTGTAGAGGGGTCCCATGGCCAGGCATTCCCTGCTGCTCCTGCACACCCATCTGCCCTTGCCCTCCCATGTCTTGTCCTACTAAATGGGGCCGAAGTTGTTGTTGTGGCTGTTGTGGCTGCACACCCTCCATCCCCTCTTGAGGCAGCCCTGCGATGCCTTCTGGCCCTCCCTGCTGTTCCTTGACGGCCAGGCCCTGCTGGGATGGAGCTGGCTGTATTCCTTGACCTGAGTGCAGTGCCTGGTTCAGAGACCCATGCTGTGGAAAGTGCTGGATTGATTCTGAGGCTGTCCCCTGCCCCTGGCTCAGGATGCTCGCCGGAGCACCCTGCCCCTGGCCCAAGGGCCCCCCCTGCGGAGCAGCCGACCCCTGGCTGAGGAGGGCCTGGTGCTGTGCTATAGAGTTCTGCTGCTGCTGGCTCAGCAAAGTCCTCTGCTGCTGGCCAAGCAGCCCTTGTTGCTGTTGCTGCTGTTGCTGTTGAGGGGACAAAAGTATCCGATGCCCCATCATCCCTTGTACCTGCTGCTGCTGCTGCTGCTGCTGTGCCAGCTGCTGAGGAGAACCCAATGTTCTGTGCTGCTGGGAAGCCAACAGCATTTGCCTCTGGGAAGCTTGTGAGTGACTCATCACCCCCTGATGTGGCAGCATGGAGTGCCCCAGCATGGCTTGTTGCTGCTGCTGCTGCTGCTGAGGTGACAGCTGCTGAACCACAACTCCTGCTTGGTTGTTCTGCAACCCTTGCTGCTTGGAGAGCAGGTTCTGGCTCGGCTGGGGGGTGGGGGGCGGAGGGGGTGGCTGTCCCATCAAGACTGCCTGGTTTAGAGTGCTTTGTTGCTGCTGCTGCTGCTGCTGCTGCTGCTGCTGCATAGACATCTGTCCCATCAGGCTTTGCTGCGGGTGTTGCTGCTGCACCGAAACTTGCCCCATGAGGTTTGGTTGCTGTTGCTGCTGCTGCATTGGAATCTGCCCCATGAGGTTTTGCTGCTGTTGCTGCATTGACACTTGCCCTATGAGGTTTTGCTGCTGAAGCTTCTGTGCTAGCTGCAGCCGTTGCTGCTGAAGCTGCCTCTCCTGCAAGAGACGGTTGCCAGGGAAAAAGGTGTTGCCACCCCCAGCTGCTTGTTGTTGCCCTATGAAGGGTAAACCCTGCTGCACCGCCATAGTAGCAGCCTGGGGGAGGCGCAAGCCACCCCCTTGGCCTGTCAGGCCTTGGGGCCCCGGCTGGAGGCCATGTCCAGAAAGGAGCTGACCAGGAAGCTTGGCCATGAGGCGGGGGCTCTGAGAGGGGCTGAGGGCCAAGACAGTGGAGGTTTGTTGCTGATGCTGCTGTTGCTTGTTGCGGTACTCAGTCATGAGGTTAGTATGTTCTTTTTGTTGTTTCCGAACCTGTCAGGGTTGGTGGAGGGGGAGGAGCAGGAGGAAGAAGCAACAGGATGACAGAGGAAAGGTTAGTGCTAGCAAACAATCTACCTTTCCCAGGAATAGGCAAACTGATGCTTTGGACTGTACAGTCCCTAAGAGTTGGTCATCCTGGCTGGGTCTTGTAAGAGCTGGTAGCCTTAGGCAGTTGGACAATATCAGGTTATCTACCCTTATCTAATTCTCTCCCCAGGGGATGGCACTGTACTCAAACACTAATGGCCTGCATTTGCAAGAACATTTTTTTTTAACAGAAGCCAACATTCCTGGAGTCCTTAGAGGTTTCTTCATATCTTATATTTACACAGTGATTACGTGGTACATCAAATAAAGAGATATCTGTATGAGATCTGCACCACTCTGTATGAGATCTGCACCACTCCCATCCAAAGCTACACATGAAAATGCCATCTTTACAAGCAGTTCTGAAAAGTGGACCTTCCCAATACACCCTTGGACACCCAAAGTGCGTGCATGCACATACACAGGCCCCCGAAACTGCTTTGCCCTAATATTGCTGATAGTGCCTCAAGGCCTTTGGGGAGATGCTGCTGGCTGTTTGTCATGTTTAAGGGTATTCTGGGGCCTCCCTAATTTTGGGGAGCCTATAAAAGCCTTTAAAAAGGTGAAAAGAAGCCCAAATCACTGGAAATATGGCAAAATGACACCGACACCTCCTGAGACCTGGGGACCACTATTTGCTATTTGGGGGCAAAAATGTTCGGCCCACCTTCTAAAAATCTGGAGAGGAGATGAGGTAACAGTGAGAGGATGCAGCCCTCTAGGGTCCATGGGTCCCTTCACAGCTGCCCACCTTGTTGTAAAGCAAAAGAAACACAAGTTTGTTTCAACAGTTTACCTGATCCAGTTGCTTCTGGATCTTGCTTTGCTGCTCTGTCACCAGCTTAAGCTTCTCAGCATCAGCCTCTGGGAACTCACGGCCAGCCTTTTTGGCCGTTCGCTGCTTGGCACACAGAGCTTTGCGGGACTTGCGGTGCACACCAATTTGCTCCTCCAGCACCTTCAGCTGCATTTGGAGGAGCTGCTGTGTGTGGAAGAGCCACTCCTCATACTGACGCTGATCAGCATCATCTGTGGGGTGAGAAAAGAGACAGTGATTTTGGTTGCTGGACACACACACAGGTCATAGTTTGTACACAGAAAAGCCCCAATACCTTCATCCGTACTCAGGATTCCATAAACCTATACAGAATGTGCATACTTGCTTATTTCAGTTCGAGGTCTTCCATACATAAGCTTTAGGGGGAAACTATAAAGAACTCATCTTAAATAAGCAAGATGCAAGGGATATGAATAAGCATGGGGCAAGAGACAGGCATGAACTTGACAAACACATCAAGGTCACAAAAGAGGCCTACACTGTGACCCTTACCATCCACCATCCCCCTGATGTAATGCCCCAAGCCACCTTCTCCATCCACTGATTCACAATCTGGCCAATCTATACAGCGGCAGGTCACCTATTCATAATCCACTCTGTTTACACTCCCTTCTGAACATATATGGTAACTGACAGATGTGGGGATCTCTCACTTTTGGCTATAGTGGTTGAGGCTGATAGGAGTTGTAACCCTAAACATCTGGAGGGCCAAAGATTCCCCACTCCTGAAAGATGGAAACCAAAATGCTCCAGTAATCTCCTGGCTGCTATAGGATTTATGAGTCTGGTGCAGCTCAGATCTTGTCAGCTGTGACAGTGTCAGCAATGCCTATTCAACACCACTTAGATAAATTTACTTAGGTAGCCCTTAGGCACACACTCTTTTTCAGCTGCCAACAAGTTAAAAAATGCTAGTGAGGACTGAATTCTCCTAGTCTACTGTTCACTTTCTGTCAACATGAGCAAGCATTCTCATGTTGGCATTTGGAACTGCATTCATAATCTGGAGGCATTACTTATTCCAGATCAAGCCATCTAGGACAAATGAGAATATAATGGGATATGTAAAAATCCAGGAAGCAGGAAGCGGTCTAAGAGCATTACCACACAGGAAAAGCAAGACACAGACCCTTTAAGTAACCCCTTCAAGCCCTGGTCTGCCAACTACTCACTGATGACACCTTGAGCAAAACTGGGTGGGTTCGGACGAGCCTGTGCTGGGTCACTGCTCCGTTCCTGAAAGTGATTTGAAAGAATCAGAATACCTACATTTTCACTCCTTCTGGAATTTTCCCCATCCTCCCAGTACCCTTCCAGACCCACGCCCAGCCACACTTGATCTATAAACTCCTATGCCAGTACCAAGCCTATTCAAGATCTCAATCACCTCATCAACACTAACTCTATACCCACCAACCAACATGTTGGATAATGGCAATCCCACATAGTTTGCCAGCCAAGCACTGCTCACCTGTCCTCCAGAGCCAGGCAGGATATGATTCTGCATTTCAGATGAAGAAGAAGCACCAGACAGTCTCTGGGCTAGGAGGGAAACCTGTTGCCTGAAACGGAAAAGTGTGAGGAATCAAGGAAAAAAAAAGGATGGTGGAGAGACAGAATGAAGGAATAAAGCCAGTACTGGCACAGCAGACAGGCTTCAGAAAAATTTTAGCCAGAGTCTCTCAAACAAACATCTCCTAACCAAGATGTAGCAAACAACCTCCCATCTCTGAGCTTCTCCAACTGCAGCTATAGGCAAAACAAATAATGCGTAGCTACAGCTATCCCAAATCAGGAATGGGACCGGGGGATAAAAGTGTTTCCAGTACTCCAGTGGAAGGGATTCATTAGCAGCAAGGTTTAGCACCTCCCTTCATTTCTAGAAAATTCTATTTCCTTTCCTTCCCACCAGCTGTAATCAAATATAAGTTAAAAGGCACACTCATCTGATGGTAATGACAAATGTGGAAACCGGGAGCGCTAGAACAGGTCCAGCATCTGCCTCCTGGCATATATGCCACATTGGTTACTTACCATGAAGGTGCATTCTGGGCTGCTGAGAGGAGAAATCCACAAACTTGGGTCTTGTCTCCTCATTGCCCAGAGACATGCAGAAGGATAACATGTGGCCCAAAGAAAAAAGCAGATTCGTTCCTTCAGACATAGTTCTTTTCTCCAAGGCAAGACCTCAATCTAGCCAAGCTCAACTAAGGGGCAACATAGAAAGAAAATGAAAAAAGAGCACCCACAGAACACTGGCATGAAATGGAAGGAGGAAGCACTTGTAATGGTAGGGAGTGAATTAACCCCTCTACAACCCAGAATGTACCTTCACACTAAATAACCAATGAGATTTTTCTCTGAGTTAGTGAGAGGAGGAAGACACAGAACTACGGATGAACCCAAGCCTCAAAGAGTTCCACAAGGTGGGAGCAGGTGCCTGTTAATTCCTAATAATGTTCTGGACCACCATCTTACCAAAGATAGTTTCCACTGCTCTTTACTTTTCGATTTTATAGTGGTGAGTAAAGGTAGTTGGTGTGCTTCAGGTAGCTGCATTTGTTGAGTAGGCCACAATGTTAGAAGGACAAAGAATCTTTATGAGGTCACAGGCCAACACAATATATACCTTGATACACATGAACAGCACTGACCTCATGACCTTACAGCCTGAGGATAGTGGGTGAAAAGAAATAATTGAAGAATTGGATCATCTAAGGCAACTCGTTCTTGCCAATATAGATTTTTAGTGCTCTACACACATCTAGTTTAAAGAGAAAAGAACAAGGTCCTGAGATACATGACAAGGAAAGATTACTTTAGGAATGAAAGATGGATCATGATGTAGAAAGACAGAATTCTTGCTATAGGTACTGACGTATTCCCCAACTGACAGGGTAGCCAATTCTGATATGCACTGTGCTGTAGTTATGGCCACCTTCAGTGAAAGCAGTCTGAGGAGGACCTTCCTAAAAGACTCAAAAGGTGGCTTGGTAAGTACCAAAGGGAGATTCCAGGATGGAAAGTGAGAGATCACTGGAAGAGACAGGAGTGCTGCCCCTTGGGAGGAACCTTCAGACATGTGGCTGAGAGGACAGATGTGTCCATCTTGTTCTGGATAAAAGAGGATATAGTCACCGCTGCTGTTTCAATGTGTTAGGTCTGATGCCTGCATCAACTCTTTCCTGTAGGAAGGAAAGCAAGTGAGAAACTGATGCTGAATGACTACTAACAGCATCTACTAAAGACTTTCCAGATGGCCTCACACATTTTTCTGGTTGATTTCCTTATGGATGACAAGAGGATGGAAATGACTTGACTACAGTAACTGAGGTCTCTCAGAGCCTGCCACTCAGCATCCAGATAGCTAATTGGAGTCAGGCTATGTGCAGATACTGAATGGGGTCCTGAATCAGCAGGTGATCAATGTGTGCAGGGGAAGAAACCACTGTTCAGCTAGTGCTAGGTGCAGCAGGCCTCAGAACTACCATTTCCTGGGCCAGAAGGGGGCTATGAGGACCACCTGGGATTTCTCTTCTTTCACCTTCCTGATCACCTCAGTTAACATTGGAAGAGGGGAAAAGAGACAGCTGAAGCCTTGAGACCATCTGTAATGGACAGCATTGAACCTCTCTGCCCACTGGGACTGAAACCAAGCGTATAATCCGTGTCATTTGTGGTTGCTGTAAGATGCAAACATGTACACAGACACTTCTTCAAATCTTCTTTGAATCTGTTGATCTATAACCAATTAGTTTCTGAGAAGAGGGAATTTCCTTCTCAATGTTCAAGGCGCATCCATCATTTCAGTGAGTACCAAAGCTAAGTTGGAAGACCAGAAATAGATGCTTTCGATCACACTGAAAGGACCTCAAAAATTTCTGTAGTGGTCTGGAATTGAAGCTGGCTCACAGAACAAGTTGAATAACACAAATCATCACATCCAGGAGCTGGACATTATATCTGCTGCTTTTAGGGAAATGTATTTGGCTTGTCTCATATGTCAATTTTGGTATTTTTTTTTGTCTCAAATATGTATCGTGCCCTGCCTGGTATATATTACAATACTCAGATGGGTGATAACTTGAGAGGAAATTAGATGGCTCTCCTTCATACTTATCAAAAATCCATAAGACTGCAGACAGGAAATAATCAACTGCCATGCTCTGGGGGCATCCTGATGGGACTGATCTGTTCAAGAGCAGACAGTCCATACAGGAGTAAATGTGAACCCTTGCAGTCTGAGGGTTCCAGTGCCACTTTCACTTTGGTATATACCTGAAGAGCTGAGGCCAAGCCAAATAGAAGGGCCTGGAACTTCAAATGTTGATGGCTAAAGGCAGATTTAAAGTAACATTTACTTATAGAAAAAATGGAGATGTGTAAATAAGCTTCTGGAAGTTTAACAGAGACTAGAAAATTGTTTTCCTGCAACACTTCTCTGATGTACAGAAGAGTTTCCATCTGAAAACACTTGTAAATAATCAACCCACTTAAAGTCTTCTAAAATGCCATTGGAAAAATGCAGGTCTTCCATGTAGTCAAAACAATAGCTGTTAACAATCACATTCAAAATGGAAACCAGTCCTTCTGTTCTCACTGTGGTTAGAAAAAGGAATGGAAGAATTGCCATAGAGGAAGGTCTTGGAGATCCAGCCACACTGTATTCACACTGTATTGCCATAAAGGGTTAGATCAGGAACCATTTCCCTTGATCGCCAAGCCTTTAGCAATTACTGTCCAGACTGATAGAGAAATATGGAAAGATCCTGGTGGGCAAGTTCATGCTGTTCTTCTAGGGACAATTCTACTACTTCCCCTTCAGTCACATTAGCCAAGAGCTCAACCAGCATTGTTGACAGCTTTAGATGCACCTCCCCCATGGGTGCTGTACACCCACTTGGGGAACGGACTACTCTGCCGCCTCTCACACCACCTGCTGGAACTGCTTCAGTGGTGAGGAAGATTTTTTCTGTGCTGGAGCTCTTGGAAATGTCTACATGTTTTCAGCTGGCATAAGTGGTTTTAAACCATCCATGATCTGAGCATCTGACCCAGAATGATAACAGGTCTTCTTGGCTGAAACATTTAATTTCTTCCTCACAAGAGACATTGTAAAGGAGGAAAAATACGGAAATTGGGGAAACTGAAGGCAAGTTTTTATTCTGTTTTGTTTTTTGAAGAAAGGAGAAAGGAAATAGATTAAAAACAAATTGGAGAATAAATATCGATCAAGAAGATGTCAGTGGAAAATGGGACCTGAGCTCAGGCATAAAAGGAGAGTTTGTTCTGAGCACAGACAGAAGCCTGAAGCAACCAATCAGATTTTTCTTTGGGCCACATGTTAGTTCTTCTGCCTATCCCTGATCAGTAATGGAAAGAAAACCCAGGTTGTATGGACTCTTCCTCTAACCAACCCAGAGAAACAAAATAAACACATAATTTGAGTTTGTTGGTGAAAGGAGCCAGGAGTCAGAAAGCAGCTCAATTCTCCTCTGTCTATATCTAGAACAAGACTCCTTCCAGGGTTATGGAATCACAGCTTTTATACTCACTGCTGCTTCACTTAGCCTCAATGCACAATGCTTACCTATTCATGCCAGGAGCCACTCCAATGCTCCCCTGTGCCATGACCTTTTTGATCCCCTTCAAAGCCACCATTTTGGCCTTGGCAATAGGATCCACTATGTCCTCAGTAGCAAATTTATCCAGATCTGTACAGAGGAGAAAAGAGAAAGAGGGAGGCCAGGAAGTGACTGTGCTCAAAGTGGCTCCTTCATGTTCTCCCACATCTTACCAAGAACGGGTTGGCTTCCCACTAGCCCCTCCAACATGACAGAACAGGGGTGGGCAATGTGCACCCCATGGGCCACATGCACACCTGCCCTCCAATGGCCCCAGTGAAGCTCCCCAACCCCTCTGACATGCCTCTTCATAGGGGGAGGGAGTAATTTTTTTAAAAAAGCAACTGTCATGCTGAAAAGCCAATCCCAAATGCACTAGAAGCCATGGGGGCAGCAATTTCAGCAAGGGAAAGACTAACTGTTTTAAGTCAACGAGGCCTTACTTCTCAAACCAAAAGTAACTCCTGGATGGGGAAAAAGGCCTCTCCATGATCTAAAACCAAAATTATCCTCTCAGTGCTCCATCAAAAAAAGCAGGGTGGCCTGAGACAGTTGAGGTCTTCTAAGGTCTGCCAGGAGTGGGATGGGAGGGGAATGCAGCCCCCACACCTGGGGAGTTGTCTAGCCTTGTTATAGAACATTAAGGCTTTAACACAAACTCCTCCAGAATGAACAGGTGATAGGTTGAGGAACACTTACTACCAAAGAACAGTTGGAAGCTGGTCCTGCTCCTCCAGTAATGAGCCATCTAGAATAGATTCAGGCCACCACTTGCAAGATAATGCTATTATACATAATGCTATTATACATGCCTGGTATTTTATAAAATGCTTATGTTGCCCTTTCAAAGCCTCAGACCCAGTCAATAAAGTATACAAATAATGTCACCATGGGAAGCAGAGAGCAGTCAAGGAAAAAATATACCTCCACTTATTCTTCCATCTTATTCAATTCATTGAGAATTGAACTGTTGTACCCCAGCATAGGAGTAGGCCCCAACCAGAGCTCAGAAATGTTACTTTTTTGGACTATATCTCAGAATCCCCACTTAGTATTGACTGGAAATTCTGACCTCTTTCTGGTCTATCCCTAGACATTAATGAGGCAGCCAATTTCAATCTGTGTTTAATGCTTTACATCAAAATTGACAGCCTCTGCTGCTTTGGTGAAAACAGATTGTTACAGACAAAGTTCTCCTACAACTCCTACCTGTATCAGGGAAAAAACTGTTGGCCAGCTGCTGCTGCTGCTGCTGCTGCTGCTGCTGCTGCTGCTGCTGCTGCTGTTGCATCACAACCTGTTGGGGCTTTAACCCCATCATCTGCTGCTGTGCCTGTGGCTGTGGCTGCTGCTGCTGAACTCCAGGCATGGGCTTCTGGGCTAAAACCTGCTGCTGGTTCTGTTGGTTATGGATTGCCTGGATGCTATGTTGGGCAGCAAGCATATGAGCTTGGTTCTGAGCCACTCCCATATGTGGAGCTAGTACTTGGCTTTGCTGGGGACCAGCCAGACGTTGCTGCTGCTGCTGTTGCATTAGTTGCTGGTTGGCCACCATACCCTGTTGCCTAGCTACTAGGCCCAATTGAAGCTGTTGTTGTTGCTGTGGGCTCACCAGGTGCCCATCATGGGGCTGGGAATGGGGGGCAGAGTGAGCCAACATGGCATGGGGCTGGAGGTGCTGGGAGCCTCCTGGCAATTGAGCAGACATCTGCTGCTTCTTCTGCAGCTCCTTCTTCTCATGCTCTAGCAGGTCTTCAATCAAAAGAGGTAGCTCGCTGGCTACAAGAGAGCTTTCCATCTTGTCCAGATCATCAGCTGGAGAGTGCTGCTGAGTATTAGGCAGGCTCAAGGGCCCTCCATCTAGTTCAAATTTTTCCAGGATAGAATTACTGGTGTTGGTCATCTGGACAGGAGGGAGTGGTGGGCGGCTAGGGGTGCCATACAGGACCTTATCTGAGAGGGAAGTGTGGCTGTTGCTGGGGAACTGGGTCATGCCAAGACGCATCCCACCTGGACTCATGAGGTTCTGGCTGGGCTTGATGTTGACTGCTAAGGTGGCAACCATTTTCTCAGATCCTTCAGATTTGACAGGAAGCTTCTCTGATGTGCTGGAGTTAAATTGGCATGGTGAGGACTTCACACAGCCTTCCTCTATCTTGGGCTTGATATCAGCTGGAAGGCTAACCCCTTTGCTATCCAACATGTCGCCATGGGTCTTGAAGTTTGTGAGGATGGGAGATGGTGACACTCCGACTGAAGATGAGCAGGGAACTTGTAGGAGGCCCAGTCCCTCTTTAGCTTTGAGCCCATCATCTCTGGGCAAAGATGGTGCCTTCTGCTCATCAGGCTTCCCAGCAGTAGTGGAGGAAGTGTCCTTGACAAAAGGCCCAGCAGATGGCTCTTTCTTGAGCAAAGCTTCACGTTCAGCCTTCTCATTGGCAGATTCCACCAAGCGCAAATGCTCATTGAATATGTCCTTCTTGTCTCCAGTGTCCAGCTCTGGGTCTGTGTAGGCTAACAGGTCAAATTCATCTCCATTCAGCAGGTCATCAAGATGTGGATCATTGGTCTCCAGATTATCCAGATTTCCAAGATCGTCGTCTCCCTTAGCAACATCTGGATCAAGACTCAAGTTAGCCAAGTCATCATCATCCTCTAGATCCTTGTGTGAATCAAAGTCATCATCTAGATCTGGTTCTACTGGCACCTCACATGGCAATGGCCTACTGGTCAGAGCTAACTGGTTCTTGCCAGCAGCTGGGGTAGTATCAACAGCAGCTGGTGTGGTGACAGGTACATCTTTAGGGCCAGATGAAGAGAGCGGTCGTGGTGGGATGTGTTGTATCTCCAAGTTGCTAGGGGAAGAATTAACTGGGGCACAGCCTTGGCATGGGGGTGATGGTTGTTGCTCATCTCTGTCCCCTGAGGGGACGGGGAGATAGGGATCTTCTGCACAGGCATGCCTTGGCTTCCCAGGGCAGGAGCCTGCATAGACATGACAGAAGTTTTCAAAGCCTGATTGCTACCATCATTCCCAGGCAAGAAGAATCTGGACCGAGCTTGTGGATTTTGCTGGATGAATGTGGGACCAGCTCCAGCTCCAGCTGCACCCCCAAGGACCCCCTTCTGGCTGTTGTGCCGTAGCTCAATAAACTGAGCTCCAACTGTGCCTGCTGAAGGCTGGATCTGTTCACCAGGGCCTGGTAGCCGGGAGGCTAAGCCCCCCAGGGCTTGGCGGCTCACATCTTGTGTTGGGGGCTGGGGAAAGCGTGAAGGGACAGGGAGACGCATGGAAATTGCTTGCTGTTGCTGCTGTTGCTGCCACATCTGCTGCTGTGGAGACTGGGCCTGGAAGACACTACGGGGATAAAATGACTGTGCAGCTGCCATCGATGTCCTAAGAGGAAAATGAAGAAAGAGGGGAAAAAAGGAAGAGGAGAGGAATGTCAATGCCTGAGAATACATGGGGATCCACATGCCAGGTTGCTCAAAGATCTGTACTATCCATTCAGAAACAAGGACTATGCATTCAGAAACAAGGACAGATTATCTCATATGTTATGGCTGAACACCTCATTTAAAAATAAGACTCCAAAGAAATATAAAACTACCTTCATTTAGCTGTTGCCCTGAGCAAAGTACAAAACAAAAAAAGAAAAGGTAGATCACGCTACCTGCAGACATATCCCTCTAAAACATAGATGGCAATAGTGTGTCGTTCCAGGAGCTGCTAGACTACACTTGCACCATCTCTTTCCACTGCCTAAACCTCCCTGACTCACAACCTCTGTCATCTTCCCAACTCACTGACTATACAATAGAAGCACCTTGAAGCAAGGGCCTGTTTCTTATTTGTGTTTTACAAAGCATGATGCTCAAGGGCTGTTCTTTTAGCTCCTAGGCTCTAATCCTATTAGAACACTGGTACAGCAACCAGGAGACGTAGGTATAGATATGTTGCACAAATACTATATATTTATTAAATACATTTTATTTTTCTAGATCTTTTACTTTATAATTATTAACCAAATAGCATTAATCCACCCACCACACAGTCCACCCTCACCTTCAGCACCTCCCCTTCTCTAGCAGTCTTCATCCCCACCCTAACTCTATCTGACCTGCCTCCTTGCTCTCCTCACCTCATCCTCACACCACCTGCCACTCACACCTTCTCCACCAATCCTCCACCATAGGCAAATTCATCCAACATTCTACTCCTGTTACTCAAGCTACACACATTCTCCTAAATCCATTTTTAATGTGTTTTTAGCTGTATTTTATTTATAATGTACCCTGTGCCTCGAGCTACGGGGAGAGGCGGGTAAGAAATAAAAAATCTTTACTATTATTATCATTAGCAGCAGCAGCAGCAGCATGCACAATACAGTTCCACACTCAAACACAAACATCTCACGTAGCATCCAAGTTCACAATTTTAGACTCTCAATGAAGGTATCTGACTAACAGCTACCTTCTCTCCATCCACTCACTTTGATGGATCAGCCCCCAGACCTGTTCTACAAAGGACAGCTTGAGACTTACCTGCCATTGATATCCATGGTAGAAGGGGTTGCTGCAGGAGGGGGCCGGGCAAGCCGTTCATCCTGCACGTAGGGAGACGGCACCATCACTGCACCAGGCAATTTGTTGGCCCCTAAGTTGCCACCTGGGGTGCCAAGCATCCCTTTGTCCTGTTGGGAGCAGGGGGAGAGAGAGAGAGAGCCCATTTGCAAAGTTGTCATTTGACAGCATAGTTTCTGTGTGGAACAAAGTTTCCATGACCAAAATTTATACAATTATGCTTGGTGTGCAAAAAGCAGAGGAAGAGATGTTATAATGCCAGAACTCAGCGTCATCCATTGAAGACAGACAAAAGAGATAGCTAAAAGATGGGATTTGTTTCTATAGGATGAAGTGACGTCAGCCAGCTGGGCCAGCCTTCAAGAGGACTGGATATGCAATTAGGGCCATCAAGATTGGTCAGTTATTTAGTTATTGTACTAACATTTTTAATGTGAAATTATTGGTTGCTATATTACTAATGGCTATTCTATTCTCTCCAATACCCCAGTGATAAGTCTCTGCATATTGATTGCTGAAGAACACAAGCAAAGGGTGTGCTCTTGTCCTGCTCACAGGTTTTCTGTTTGAGTTTGGTTGGCCCCTGTGTGCATTAATTGAAAATATCCAATTAAACCACAAGTTCCCAAACCTCTGGTTTAATTGGATATTTTACTAGCTCATATCAACTCCTAGTAACATCAGAAAAAGAACACCAGAATCTGAATGATCATCTTTACGCTAAACATAGAGGATTAGGCCACTGTATAATTTACTTCATTCACATGTATCTGACCACTATTATTATTATTATTATTATTATTATTATTATTATTTTTAAATTTTAGTCATTTATATCCCACTTTTCTCCCAACAATGGGACTGACAGCAGCTAACAACATATTTGGAAACAACACAGATTAAAAACTATATGAAGTCATTAATAAAAGTATAAATATAAGAGTAATTTAAAAAGCAATTAAACAACTTATAAAGTTAGCATTTTAAAAACATTAACATACCTTAAAATACTATATACAAACTTTAAAGACAGCACCATACATCATTAAAATGCTACCCCAATTCCGTTTCTAAAAGCCTGATTGCAAGGATGAGGTCCTCCTGCTCTTTCTAAGGAGGGAGTTCCAAAGTTTGGGAGTGGATGCTGAGAAGAGTGTCTTCCTTGTTCCTACCAAATGAGCCTGAGAAGGTGGTGGGACAGAGAGATGGACCTCTCCAGATGATCTCAGAGCAATAATGGGCTCATAAAGGGAGATACAGCCCTTCAAATAACCTGGACCCAAGCCCCATAGGGCTTTATAGGTCAAAACCAGCACTTTCCATTGTTCCCAGAAACAGACCAGCAGCCAGTGAAACTGTTGCAAGAAGGGAGTTGTGTGCTCCCTGTTGCCAGCCCCAGTTAACAAACAGGCTGCAGCTCTTTGGGCCAACTAAAGTTTCTGACCACACTTCAAAGGCAGCTCCACAGAGAGTGCACTGTTGTCATTAATTGCTGTCAAACTGACTTTGACTTATGGTGACCCTGTGAAAGAACAGGTTGCTTACTGTAACTGTGTTTCCTCAAGTGGTCATCTGTGCCCTCACACAATGGGATATTTGCACATGCACAGTAGCAATTTGGAAAGTTCCAGAGCTGAGCAGCTTGGCGAGAACCTCTCCCCCTCAATGGTACTGAGCATGCTCAGTCCCACCAAGCCAGCAACTCTTCTTCAGTTTCAAAGTCCACTGTAGACAGGGGACCTGAAAGAGAGGAGGCTGGGCAGGTGTGTGTGAGGGCACAGATGACCACTCGAAGAAGAACAGGTTGCTTACCTGTAACTGTGGTTCTTCGAGTGGTCATCTGTGCCATCATACACTAGGAGCTTTAGCGCCTGCGTGGTAGTGTTCGGAAACTTCTAGAGCTCGTTCGCTTGGCGGGAACCCCTCCCCCACGCCGGTACTGTGCATGCTCCTCCCGCCGGGCAACGGTCTCTCCTCAGTTCTGTCGTCCGCCGTAGAACCTACAGGGACCTGAGAAGAGGGGAGGAAAGGGCGGGTGTGTATGATGGCACAGATGACCACTCGAGGAACCACAGTTACAGGTAAGCAACCTGTTCTTCTTCTTCGTGGTCTCTGTGCCTTCATACACTAGGAGACTGTGTAGCTTACTGGTCAGATGGCGGGTCAGGCCCTACAGCACGGAAGCCAGCACCTCACGTCCGAACTGAGCATCTCTGCGCGACCGGCAGTCGAGCCTGTAGTGGCGAACGAAAGTCGATGGCTGGGACCAGGTCGCCACATGGCAGAGTTCGTGCAGGTCAACTCCTCGCAGGAGGGCCGCAGAAGTTGCCACAGCTCTGGTGGAGTGGGCTCGAAGAAGGGTTGGCGGAGGCTTCCTCACGAGCTCGTGTGCCAGCTGTATAGTCTGTACTACCCACTTGGAGAAGCGCTGGGTGGACACCTTGTGGCCCTTCCGACGTCGCCCATAACAAATGAAGAGATGTGGCGTCTGTCGGAAGGAAGCAGTCCTATCGTTGTAAAACGCCAGGGCCCGACGCACGTCCAGGGAGTGAAGGGACCGCTCCAGCGGTGTCGTCGGGTTCGGGAAGAAAGCAGGCAGGATGATGTCCTGGTTGAGATGGAAACTGGACACGACCTTAGGCAGGAACGAGATATCAGGTCTCAGGACCACCTTGTCTCTGTGGAAGACCATGAAGGGCTCATCAGATCGAAGAGCTGTTATCTCACCCGCTCGCCTTGCTGAGGTCACCGCTACCAGGAAGGCAGTTTTCAAGGTTAAGAGTCTGTCATCCGAGGTCGCCATCGGCTCGAAGGGCGGCTTCGTCAACTGCGACAGCACCAACGAGAGGGACCACAGCGGTAGCGGCGGCGATACCGGCGGGTAAAGGTGTTGAAGTCCCTTCAGGAACCGCTTAACGGTATCGTTCCTGAAGAAGGCCGATGCTGCAGATCGTGGCGGCTGGTATGCCACGATCGCGGAGAGGTAAACTTTCAGGGACGGAAACGCCAGGCCCTGTTGCCAGAGGTGAAGGAGGAAATGCAGGACGGTAGAGAGTCCCGCAGGCGATACCGGCTCACTCCTCTCATTAGCAAAGGTCAGGAAGCGTCGCCACTTGTATTGGTAGTTGCAACGGGTGGATTCCTTCCTGGCCACGACGAGGACGGTACCGAGCACGGGATCGTCTAGTGTGATATCCTCCAGGCATGGAGGGCCAGGCATGGCAGGTCTGGATGGAGGACTCGGCCGCTGGAGTGGGAGAGCAAGCCCAGCGTCGGTGGTAGCCGGAGCAGGTCGCCTCATGCAGCTCAAAGCAGAGATGTGAACCAGTGCTGCCTCGGCCAGTACGGGGCGACCAGGATCGCGTTGGCTCGGTCGGCGAGGATCTTCGATATTGTCCGGCCGAGCAGCGGGAACGGCGGGAACACATAGAGGAGTTCCCCAGTCCACGGAAACTGGAAAGCGTCCCCGATGGAAGCGCGATCGTGGCCTGCTCTCGAACAGAATCGGCGACACTTCGCGTTTTCCCTGGTCGCGAAGAGGTCGATCGACGGTTCGCCCCAGCGGTCCCGAATCAGTCTGAACGCCTCTCCAGAGAGAAACCATTCGTGATGGGATGAGGTTTCCCTGCTGAGGGTGTCTGCTGTGGTGTTCTCCTGCCCGGCCAGGTGAACAGCCACGGGATGTGTGTGCAGGCGAATGCACCAGTCCCACAGATCGAGGGCGATGTTGAGCAGGGTTGTGGAATGTGTCCCTCCTTGTCTGTTGATGTAACAGACGGCAGTGGCGTTGGCCGTCAGGACCAGGACTGTGCGCCCTGCGACGATGTGGCGGAACGCTCGTAGTGCCTTCGAGATGGCGAGCAGCTCTAGTGCGTTGATATAGAGAGCGGTCTCGTCGCCGGTCCATCTGTCGCGGACTTTGAGATCGCCGCAGTGGGCACCCCAACCGTAAAGGGAGGTGTCGGCTGTTGGAAGGGCATCCCGGACATTAGATTGTTTCGCGATTGCCACCATCGGAGGGATGAGTGCACGTCCTCCGGTAGTTGCAGTCGGATGGTCTGTTCGTCTCGCAGGGGATCGAATATGCGGACGAACCAGCGTTGGAGAGGTCTTGCCCTCAGTCTGGCGAGATAGGTCACCGCGGTAGTCACGGCCATGTAGCCCAGGAACTGCTTCTCGCAGACAAAGTCAGGGCCGTGTAGGCGTGAGTGGCGGCCCGGATCAGGGTTTGAGCCCGAGTCTCTGGCAGGTACGCCCTGGCGGAGATGGAGTCGAGAGTGGCGCCGATGAAGTCCAACGTCCTCGCCGGCTCGAGGTGGGACTTCTTCGGATTGACTTGCAGCCCAAGGTGGGTGAGGAGCGACAACGTCATGTGTACGTCGTCGTAAAGTCTCTGTTTGCAGGACGCCACCAACAGCCAATCGTCGAGGTAAGGGTAGACGGAAGCGCCCTTCGTCCGCAGAAAGGATACCACCGGGGCCATGCATTTCGTGAAGACCCTTGGGGCAGTCGAGAGTCCGAACGGCAGCACCTTGTACTGGTAGCAGGTGTCGTCGACTGCGAAGTGGAGGTACCGTCTGTGCTGCGGGTGAATGGCGATGTGGAAGTAGGCGTCTCGGAGATCGATGGAGGCGAACCAGTCCCCTCGATGGAGGAAGGGCAGGATCGACGGTATCATGACCATCTTGAACCTCTTGGGGCGGATGTAGTAGTTCACCCCTCTGAGGTCGAGGATCGGCCGGAGGGTACCGTCGGCCTTCGGTACCGCGAAGTACCGGGAGAAGAAGCCGGTGGTCTTGGCTTCTGACGGGAGCTGCTCGATTGCTCCTTTTTGGAGGAGGGACTGGATCTCTTCCAGGAGGGCTGGGCTCGATGCAGTGGAGTAGTAGACGCTTCGAGGTGGAATATCTTGAAACTCGATGGCGTAGCCAAGACGGACGATGGAAAGCACCCAAGAGTCCGTAGTGACATACTACCACTCTGACAGATCTCGAGTCAGGGTCGGCTGGTCTCCGAGGGTTGATGGGAGGCTGAAGAGAGGATGTTGGGGAGTCCCGCAAAACAGGTCAAAATCTGGACTTCGCGTCCGAGGGGGACTTCTTGGAAGAAGCGGGACGGTGCCTGAAAGGACATCTGGCCGACGAGCCAGAGGACAGCCTCGACTGGCCAGACTGGGCCGAGCGATGGAATGACAAGGTCGACGACCTTCTCCAGGACTGGCGGAAGGCGGAAGGCCTGCGGGCTTGCGCGGCCGGCTGGAGCCCGATCTTTTGGCGGTCAAGCGCACCTTAACTAAGTTGTCCAACGCCTGGTCGGTGGTGGAGTTGAAGAGGCCCTCGCCATCGAAGGGAAGGCCTTCGATTCTCCTTCGAGTGTCCTCCTGGATGTCGGCCGGCCGCAACCAGGCATGGCGGCGCAAGCCGATGGATCCTGCCATGACTCGAGAGGCGATCTCCACCGCATGCCGAGAGGAGACGACTTGCTGGCGGGCGATGGCTACGGCCTCATTAAAGATGACCGAGGTGGCCTTCCGGATGTCATCCGGCACCGTCTCTATCGCCGGCTGAAGGCGGTTGAGGACCTTCTTCAGGTAAGCTGCGAGGCAAGCCTGAGTGTTAGACAGCCTAATATGCAGGGAGGCGGCGGAGTAGAACCTCCTTGCGTAGGTGTCCAACTTTCTGCCGTCTTTGTCTGGCGGAGTAGTGTGCTGTCTGCCACTGCCCTTTGTCTGCGCCGACTCGACCACCAGTTCGGTACCGGGTGGCTGAAGAGATAACTGGCGTTATCCTTCTGCACCCAGTACAGGTGCTCCAAATGCTGCGGTATCGGCTGCGCCGAGGCCGGCCTGTCCCACGTGGACTTGACAACCTTCGCAATCCGGGGCAGGAGAGGCAGCGGGGCGGTGGCAGGTTGTCTCCCTTCAAATATGGAGAAGACCGGGTCGTCATCCTCCGGCTCCGCCTCCGCGATCTTGAGGCCGAGGGTAGTGGCCATTAGGAGCAGCATCGCAGAGAACTGGTGGACGTCCTCTGGAGCTGAATCTGGGATCGGTTCCCCGAATCCTAGAGGAGGAGACTCCTGCGAGGCCACATCCGAGACCTCTGACTCCGTGCTCGAGTCGTAGGACTCGGAGCTAGGTGAGTCCTCTCGTTGCTCCCTCTCTGGCTCCTTCACCGTAGTTGTGAGTGGAGTCTTTTTGGGCTTTTCCACAGCCGAAACGGCGATGGTGGTAGTGTCCCGCTTCGGTTGGGCCACAACCGACTTCACCTTTTTGGTGGTGACAGGCGTAGTCTGACAGGCCGTGGTGGTCGTAGCCTGCCTAGTCACCACTGACTCCACAGGGTGCGTAGCCGTAGCCGTAACCCTGGGAGGCGGCGATACCGCTCGGTACCGAGGTGAAGGCTCTCTCGCCCTATGGTATTGAGGCAAGGGAGAGCGGCTGAAGGAGTGGCAGTCAGACGGCGAGCGGCTTCGGTGCCGACGGTACCAAGGTGCCTCTCTCTCAGGTGAGCGGGAGCGAGGGTCGCGTTGCCGATGAGGTGACCGGGACCTCCGGAAGGTTTCCCAGCATCTCGGGTCACGGTGGTACCGATCCTGGTACGATGGAGAATGTGACCGGTAAGAAGCCGGGCGCTCTCTCCACTCAGATGCCCTCGCGTACCTGGCCACGTAGGACGCCGAGGTATATCTGGAGGCAGACGAGCGAGGTTGTTCCTCTCTTGTCTCCCGAGGAGGCGGCGAGGTCATCGGGCGCTCCGAAGAGCGGGACTGAGATCTAGCTGAAGTCGAGCGCCGCTCAGGGGAAGCAGAGATTTCTCTCTGCTGCAGGTCAGCCGACCTGCAACGGCTCAAAGGGCGGTGGTGCTCCTCCACCAGGGTTGGAGGTTCTGCCACAGGCGAGTCCGGACGTTGTTGGGGAACGTCCTCGATCTCGTCGTCCGAGAGATCGATGGGCTCGTCTCGCCCTTTGGAAGGCTCAAGAGTCGGAGGAGGAGTGGGAGGCTGAACGTCCCCAGCCGGGGAGCGTTTCTTCTCCTTCTTCTTCTTCTTTTCCTTCTCTTTTCCCTTGTCTCCGTCCGGAGCAGGGCGCTTCTTAGGAGGCGTCTCCTTGGCAGGCGCCTCAGCCTTCCTCACCGTCGAGGATCCTTTCACTGACTTGGCAGCCGCCGACAGCTTCGGGATCCTTGGTAACGCCGATATCGGCGTTCTCGCCGGTACCGAGCCCAATACCGATGAGGTGGACGGTACAGTGGCCGCCGATACCGTCGATGGCGTGGTCGTCTTCTTGTTGGCCGTCTTGGAAGAGGAGGTCTCGTCAATCGCCTTCAAAGACTGCTCCCAGCAGTAGGATTTCAGCCTTGAGGCCCTGTTACGGAGGGTCTGTGAAGTAAAATCCCGACAAATTGGGCAAGTCCGAGTGTTGTGGGACTCACCCAAGTAAAAAAGACACTCCTTATGGCCGTCGTTGAGGGCAACTTTGCGCCCACAGGACACGCACTTTTTGAAGAGCGCGGACATAAGACGACACGCCGAAAAAGAGAAGAAAGTCCAAAAATCTCCAATCCGAGGGGAAGTCCGAGAGAAAGGTCAGAAACAGTCCGAAAATAGTCCGAAAACCGTGAAGACAACAAAGCCAAGCAAGAAAAACGAGGAACAAGCCAAAGAACCTTCCGTACGCGACGGCGGACGAGAAAGAACTGAGGAGAGACCGTTGCTCGGCGGGAGGAGCATGCGCAGTACCGGCGTGGGGGAGGGGTTCCCACCAAGCGAACGAGCTCTAGAAGTTTCCGAACGCTACCGCACAGGCGCTAAAGCTCCTAGTGTATGAAGGCACAGAGACCACGAAGAAGAAACATAGTTACGGGTAAGCAACCTGTTCTTCTTCTTCGTGGTCTCTGTGCCTCACACACTGGGAGATTGTGTAGCTTATCATAGGATGGTGGGTCAGGTCCTAGAAGATGGAAGACAGCACTGCACGGCCAAAGCTAGCATCACATTGGACTATACAAGCCAAGCTGTAGTGCTGAATGAATGTCTGAGGTTGAGAACAGGTAGTCAGTCAACATAGTTCTCTGAGGTTCACTCCACTGAGGAGGGCTGCTGAAGATGCCACAGCTCAGATCAAGTGAGCACAAAGAGAAGCAGTAGGAGGTTGCAGCACCAGCTGGTAACAGAGATGGATGGTCTCCACCGCCCATCTCGAAAGTGGGGACCCTGAGAGCGTCTCGTTGTCCTCTGTAATAGATGAAGAGGTGAGAGACTAATTAAAAAGGTGATGTTTGTTGGATGTAAAGCACAAGGGCTCTGCGAACACCCGGCTAATGCGGGAAGCATTCCAGAGGCATAGACGGTGAAAGGTAGAAGGTAGGGAGGAGAACGTCTTGATTAAGGTGGGATTTGGAAACCACCTTGGGAAGAAGATGTATCCGGCCAGAGGACTACTTTTTCTCAGTGGAAGGTTAAGAAGGGTTCATCGGAAAGGAATTGCATTAAGTTCTCCTGCCCCTCTGGTGATGGTAATAGCCATGGGGAACGCCATCTTCAGGATGAGTAGAGGGGGTGAAGGGGCTGGCGCATAAGCTGAAAAGAATAGTGACAGTGGCCAGGGAGATAATGGCAGGGAGATTGGAGGATAGATGAGATGTAGGCCTTTGAGAAACTGCTTGACTGTAGGGTTCCTGGAGAAGGCTGAGTAGAAGCCGAGTATGGAGAATTGAGAGATAGATAAGCAACAATCACCGAGAGGCAGACCTTAAGAGAAGGGAAAGCCAGACCTTGCTCTTGGAAAGAGAGAAGAAATGGAGAACAGTAGAGAGAGAGAGGCTGGCGAGGAAGCCTCTAGGCGGGACTCTGCAAAGTAGAGAACCTGCGCCAGTTGTATCAATAGGAACTCTTAAGATAGAGGGTAAGACTAGGAACGGTCCTCCACAGAGAGAATGACTGTCCAGGTGAAGCACTCAGCCGTCAAGAGTCAAACAGGAGATCCAGAGAGCAATAAAGGAACACCTGATGACCCCAGGAGACAGCTAGAAGTTGGCCGAACCAGTACTGCCTTGGACAGGAGGAGCTAGGACTGGATTTGCATGACCTGCAGGAATCTTGGCCACAAGTTGGCCTAAGAGAGGAAACAGAGAAAAGATGCAGAGGAGGCCTTTGTTCCAGGGGAACTGGAGCACGTCTCCAGAGACCGGGGACTGCTGCCCGGCCTGGAGCCGTAACGGAGGTTTTCCTTGTTCATATGAGCGGTGAACAGATCGACAGATGGCATGCCCCAATGAGAAACAATCTGGCAGAAAGCCCTGTGAGACAGAGACCACTCGGAGAGAGGGTGAGTTTCCTGTTCAGAGTGTCTGCAGTGGTATTGCCTTGCTTTGCCAGGTGTACCGTAATTAGATGGATGTGGCGAGAAACACACCAGTCCCAGATCTGAAGGGCGAGGTGAAGGGGAAGCGATGAGTGGGCATCGCTTTAGCAGTTGATGTAGGGGACGATGGTGACTTAGTCAGAGAGAATTTGAACCATATGACCTCGAAAGAGTCTCTGGGAAGCCCTTAAGGCCTTGAAGAATGTAATATGCGGGTGTCTCTCCAAACCAGTCCAGTGGTCCTGGGCTGTGAGTGGGCGCCTCAGGCAAGGATAGATGTGTCTGTTGTCAACGTAGTGGATGGACGGGGAGGATAGAGGGGCATGCCGGTGAGAAAGTGGTGTGGGGACAATCCCCAATGGTGGGAGTTTGTGAGTGGATGAGGAGTCCAGAACCTCCCGCTGCTCGTTGTCGAACAGTGGGCAGAAGTGTTTGACGAAGCAGTGTTGTAGGGGGTGGCCCGAAGGTGAGAGGGATAAGTGACTGACATCGTGGCTGCCATGTAGTCGAAGAGATGCTGGATTTGGTGAGCCAAGACCAATGGGTTCCGCAGAATTGTGGACAGGGAACAGCAGAGGATTCTCATCCAACTGATGGGGGAAAATGTTATTGAGCGTGGAGTAGGCAGTGGCCCTGATGAAATCAAGGACGTTGAGTGGGTTTCAAGTGAGATTTCTTAGGGTTCACCCGCAAGCCCAGGCCGAACATAAGGGGTAGAGTGAAATGGATGTCTTTGTAGGGTTTCTCTCCGCAGTACGGTATCAGGAGCCAAGCAATCAGATAGGGATAGGCCATCCCGTACTTCATATGAAGTGAGGAAACACAGTAGTGAGACACTTGGTAAAGACCCTGGAGGCCGTGGATAGGCTGAAGGGAAGCACTTCTACCAGTAGCAAATGTCCCCAATGGCAAGGTGGAGCTGTCATCTGTGCTGAGGGAGAATAGCAATATGAAAATAAGCGTTCTGTAGATAACTGAATGCGAAGCAACCGTTGCAGTAGAGGAATGGGAGGATCTTGAACCTTCACAGTGGAATGAAGGAATTGACCGCCCTGAAGACCAAAATGGGGCGAAGGCCTCCATCTTGCTTAGGAACTGTGAGGTAGCGGAAGAAAAAGCCAGTGTGTCTGGGAGAGTGGCAGCCTTTCCACAGCTCCTTTCTGGAGGAGAGAAGCTACCGTGTCTGACAGAATGGAACTGTGAGGCATAGAAAAAAGAGCGCCTACCAGAGAATGGCGAGATGAGGATGCTAGAGGTGAAAACTGATGCGAAGAGGGGTGAGGTGAGGAAGCATTCCGCTAAGCGGAACGACATGCCTGGGACCCGTGTGGCTGAGAAGTCAGGTAAGAGTCCATCATCTTAGCCATGATGTGGGCTTTAACAGACGATCCATTGCCTCATGAGAGATGGAATGGAAAGGGCCTTGCCCAATGAATGCCAGGTCCTGATCTTCTTCTGGCTGTCCTCCATTAGGCCAGCAGAGCACAGCCATGTAAAGCAGGGGAGGGCACTGGTCCCGACCATTACCCGAAGTGGAGCTCTCAACAGTATGGTTGGAGGATTGAATCCGTTGATTACTGAAAGTCACTGAATCGTTGTATAACTGAAGGGTGCTGGTTGAAACCAAGGGTGTTTTATGATCCCCTGTAGGGCTGGCAAGAAGGGGATCAGCATTGTTGTGGCTGGCCGAGTGTCGACATAATGGAAGACTGGGTCCCGGACAGAAGGAGGGGGCCCAGAGATGGCAAGGCCGAAGGCATTAGCCAGTTTTAAAAGAATGTATGAGAACTGGTTTACCTCCTCCAAAATTTTAACAGGAGTGGGCCCTCCAAAGGCAAGAGGAGCTGACTCATGGGACAGTGGAGAAGGGTCAAGAGAATCCTTGTGGAGTTCATTAAGGAGAAGCGGCAGGGTAGGGTGAGAACTTTGTGAAGCCGCAGGCTGTGTACAGCAGGGGCCAGTATCAACGTTACTAAGATCGGTACCGACGAGATCGGCATGGTGATGGGTATCAAGGCGACGATAAAATGCATTGGTACCAACAGCAAGTTGGTGCTAGGGAAGAGGAAGGTTGCTCCGGAGGAGGCCAGGAGACCATGGCCCACACCGGTGGTGGCAGAGGAATAACCCACAATCAGTGGGAACGACCCAGAGAGTGATGATCCATGTGATCATACAGACAGTGATACTCAGAGTGAGAGAAACAGTGGGACCGAGAGCGTAGGTACTGAAGATGCCGGTTGCGTGGCTGAGAACAGGAGCAGGAGGAGATCTAGAACTGTGTCTACTGCAAGTGGAGTAGGGACAGGCGTCAGCTTCCTCCAAGGGTGCTCATGTCCATACCAAGCAATATAGGAGCTGGGAGGATGATAAATCCTTCCTTGTGGCGGTGCAACAGTGAATAGGCCAGCGGTAGCGCTCATAGTGATGAGGTGATCTACCACGGTCCCTATGGCTTAGGGAGCGGGCCGTGCTAGGAGGGGCACCAGCCCCGATAGGTAGCTCAGTCGGCTCTAGGCAAGAGCCACTCCTGATCAGGATGACATGTGGTGCCGGCAGCGGAAGGTGAAGAGTAAACAGTCTCTTGGCCTAGTGGATTCCCTGGTGAAAGAGGTGGAGGCACCGGAAAGAGCCAACGTTCCTGCTCGAGAGGGGAAGTGGCGATAAAAGTGGCCGCGGCTAAGGCACCAAAGAAAGCTCACATTGCTGCTCGAAAGGGGGAAGTGGGAAAGGAATGGCTGCGGCTGAGGCACCAAAGAAGGCCGACGTTCCTGCTCAAAAGGGGAAGTGGAATGAAAATGGCTGTGGCTGAGGCACCGAAGCAGGCCGACATTCCCACTTGAAAGGGGGAAGTGGCGATGAGAGTGGCTGCAGCTGAGACACCAGAGAAAGGTCGCCGTTCCTGCTCGAAAAGGGGGGAAATGGAGATGAGAACGGCCGCGGCTGAGGCACCGAAGAAGGCTGACGTTCCCACTTGAAAGGGGGAAGTGGTGATGAGAGTGGTCACAGCTAAAGCGCCAGAGAAAGGCTGACGTTCCTGCTCAAAAGTGGGAAGTGGCAATGAGAGTGGCTGTGGCTGACAAACCGGGGAAAAAGGGCCCAAAGTTCCTTCTTGAAAGGGGGAAGTGGCAATGAGAATGGTTCGGCTGAGTCGTTGGTCCGGCGACAGCTCAGGGGCCAGAGTCGCCTAGGGGATGACGTATGAGGCTGAGGTTATGTTGATGGGGAAGTGGCAAATGCTCCCAAAGATGTGGCTTGAGGGTGTCAATATCAAAGGAGGCATCAGTACCGGGGAGGCCAGTGGGAGACGCAATGGTTTCGGTACCCATAGCAATTTGGGCTTGGAAGAGGGGCATCTTGGACACTGGTCTTTCAGTTGGGAGGCCTGTTTCCAGCAACGAGACTTGGAATGGGAAGCCTGATTCTTCAAAGTCTGAACTCTTTGCAAATGGAACAGAACTGGGCGTTATGTCCTGTTCTGAGACAAAAGAGGCACTCGGAGTGCCTGTCAGAAAGCCAAATCTTGCGCTGCAAGACTTACACAGTTGAAAAGTGCGGAAGACAGAAGCAAGGAGGAGGAAATTCACTGAAAAAAATTCCCACAGGATGGAGATAAAAAAAGGAACAAAAACACGAAGAAAGCTACTCAGCAAAGGAAGCCTTCCATGCTGCTAACTGGTCGGCGAACGAAAAGAAACTGAAGAGGAGTCGCTAGCTTGGCGGGACTGAGCATGCTCAGTAGTGTCGAGGGGGAGGCGTTCCCGCCAAGCTGCTCAGCTCTGGAACTTTCCGAACTGCTACTGCACATGCACGAATATCCCACTGTGTGAGGCACAGAGACCATGAAGAAGTAGTAAGATGTCCAAGTCACTCTGTCATCAACTGCCCTGTTCAGGTCTTTCAGATTCAGGGACATGTCTTCCTCGATTGAGGGTGCATTTACAGTAATCTAGATAAGATGTAATCAAGGTATAGACCACTCTGGCCCACTAGCTTTAACTGTGTAAATGCACTCTTGGTCACTACTGAAACCTAGGTGTCCAGGCTCAAAACTGAATCCAGGAGTACCCCTAAACTGCAAATTTGCATTTTCAGGAGGAGTGTAACCCCCATTTAACATAAACTGAATCTCCGTTCCCCAATACGTCTTTCAGCTGACCAGAAGCAACTTTGTCTTGCCTGGTTTAAGTTTCAATTTGTTCACCCTCATCCATTCACTTACAGCTGCCAGGCTGTAATTTGCTTGGAAGCGACTTCTGGTTCCCAGAACATCATTTCCAATTACTAAAAATGGTGGTGGTACCGCGGCCAGGGTACCACCTGTGTTCAGCACAAGAACAGCTTCCTTGAAATTAGAGTGAAATGAAGTAATAACAGCAGGGTATCATCTGCACACTAGTAACACCCCAAACTTCTCCTAGTGGTTTCAGGTATATGGTATATGTTCAGGTATATGTTAAACAGCACAGGGAACAGGACTGCACCTTGGTGGACTCCAAAGGCGATGGAACAAGGAGCAGGAGTAGGAATCTCCCAGCACCATCCATTGAGGCCACCCCTCCAGGAAAGAACAGAGCCACTATAGAACAGTACCTCCAAGCCCCATCCCAAAGACTCTGAAGGACACCATGGTTGATAGTACTGAGAGTCACACTCTCTCAGAAGAATGCAAAGGCAAACTCCCTCTGAAAAAATCTTGTTAAGAAAACCCCATGATAGGTTCACCTTAGGGTCATCATAAGCTGGAAACAGCTTGAAGGCACACAACAACAACAACAACAACATATTCAACTTCCTCAGGATGTCCTTGGCCATTTTTCTTTCATTCTTTCCATGTCCACAAAGTTTTTACTTTGAGTGGAAGTGAACTAATCTAGGTTGCGAACATGGATGGGACCCAAAGTCCCTCCAATTCCTAATTACTAACCATCCATCACTGCAAGAATCCGTCAGCCAGATTCTAAGAATTAGAAGCAATTATCTTTTTCAAAGGCCACACTGAAAACTAGCATTTTGGAGACAGACACATTGACTCCACATGAGATGCTAGTCCTCACAGAGCACAAAGAGAAGACACAGCTGGGCACTCGATCTGAACAGACCCATACCTGGACTGATGGATATGGAGTCATGCTGCGATTCATCTGCTCAAAGGCTTGTCCACCGCTCTCAGGGTTCCACGACGCCTGGGCACTGGTGGCTGCAGCTGCTGCACTCTCTTTCTCTTGTCTCAAGTTGTTCCTCTGGATCTGTTGGCGGATGAGCAACTCACGGAGTTTCTGGCGCTAGTCAGGGAGGCAACCAAAGAGAAAAAAGCACGGAGCGTTATGTTGCTCTGCATTCTGAGGTCCTTTAAGGAAGACTTCTGCTTCCATGAGTGAAGAAATTCTTCCCCTCCTCTTATAAATAAACTGTTTCTCCTTTACATATTTCTTCTCATACTTCAGTGTAATTCAACAGTATAGAAGACTTACTGCAGGAAAAGTGAACCAGTGTATAAAACAGGCTATTCCTTTGCTGGTAACATGACCAAAAATCTAGGACTATTTGCTATCTGGCCCTAAAAAGGCTTCTCTCAGCTCTGTTTCCTGCAATTTGCAGATTAAAACTAGCTCACTTGTTAGGCTTTTGTAAAATCTTCTGAGATTACAGCAGTTCCTAAGTACTCTGAATACTTAAAAACTCTGCATCAAAATGCTGCCTTCTTGGCCTTGACCTCTCTGTAAACAAGCTTTTTCTAAAGCACCAAATTTTCTCTGGGAAGATTAGATAGGTAGGTAGGTAGGTAGATAGATAGATAGATAGATAGATAGATAGATAGATAGATAGATAGACAGACAGACAGACAGACTGACTTGTATTCAGAGACTAAACTTTTTTTATATATTTGTGGACACAAAGTAATGATGTCCTTCCAATATACACATTCACATGCATACATCAGTTACAGACAAATAGAGATTTGCTCAGGCATTTCTCCGCACAGTGGTTTAGTTGCTTCAGTTCCTTGTATTTCTCTGCCCAGAAGGAATCTTTAGTGCAACAAATCCATGCTCTATCTCTGATCTGCCTCTGGATCCTACTCCTGGATGGCCCTCTCACCAAGGTAGAGTGTTTAATCTAATCTAATGCAGTTAGAAAATGTTATGGTCCATTTTGTTTTAGGATTCCACATGTTGAGCTCCTTGGAAGCCTGCTTATATCACCACTTTAATGTTCATAAGGGCCCAACTCCTTTCTACAATAAATGTGGTAGCAAAGAACTTACCTGCCGCTGTTTCTCCATCTCTGTCTGGGTGGTGTTACTGCTGATAGCTCCCTCCTGGCCAGCTGGCAGTTCTTGCAGCTCCCTATTCAGGGGTCCGACTGCTCCCTCTTCCCTCTTGTCACTCGATGGGATCATGCCTGTTCTTGGCAGGTAGGACAAGGTGCTATCTTGCTGAGGAGGCGGTGGAGGGGGTGGCTGGGGCAGAACTGATGGAGGACGGAGTGGGGAGACACTGTAGGAGTCCGTGGTGCCCTTGTTGGGTCCTAGGGGACTCCCAGCTTGGTGGAACCCCGGAGAGGAGACGTAGCTCGTGCTTTGGGATTTCCCAGGAGCAAAATGGCTGTTCACTCCATGAGAAGGGGAACTCTTGATTGGCTCATTGGGAGGGAAGGTGAAGCGAATCTGAGTCTGAGCATTTGAAAAGACGCTGGCACCAGGGGAGCGGACAAACTGGGGCTGCTGACTGGCTTTGGGGTGGGACTCAGCAGAGGGAGACCCTGTGGGGAAATTCCCCACAGCAAGGGTGTTATGAGAGACAGGCATTTGCTTGAAGCCAGTGTCTGGCATCTGAGGTCGAGGGGGCTTGTGCAGAGGAGCAAAGGGGTCTCTGGATTGGGGTCGCGAAGGAGGACGGGAGTAAGGGTCAGGGGACTGAAAGCGAGGAGTTACAGGAGACTGGCAGAAGGCTTCATTGGAGAGTGGCCGGGGAGTGAGAGGTGACTGAGAGCTGGACTGGGACTGTGGGCTAGCAGGGATCCGTGAAAAGGGGTCTGAGGGCAGTGAGCGAGGGGGCAGAGGGCAGCAGCTTTCTGGGGCCAGGGGCTGAGGTCTAGGCGTTAGGGGAGGCTGAGCGTAGGGATCTGGATATGGTGACTGCCTGTAGAGATCAGTCTGACTGGGGGAGAAGCAGCTACAGGGTGAGGATCTGGGGGCCGGTGCCCCAACCCTGGGCTCTGGGGCTCCACCTGAGACGGCCGTGGGGTGAGTGGGGCTTTAAAGACATCCAGAGCTTTCATTTCAGTAGGGTGGGGAGCAGCGGAAGGGGAGTCACTATAGCTGGAGCTATAGGTAGGAGAGCAGATCCCAGGCCCAGCATCTTCCTTCTTGATGTCCAGCACTTTCTTCTGCTCCCCAAAAGGTGGAGGAGAAAGCAAGAGCGCTGTCCGCTGTGGGCTTCCAGGCACAGACAAGTTTTCAAAGGATCCACTGGGGCAGCGGGGCTTGAGGAAAGGGTCCGGTGTGGATGGTTGGTGCCTCGGAGTTCCTGGAGGGGTGGGCTGGAACTCCCCAGGCTGTGGGGCTGGGCGAGGGTTCAAGAGAAGCGGGGACTGTCCAGATGAGGAGGAAGAGGAGGAAGAAGAAGCAGAGGTGAAGCTGGCCGGAACTGTTGGACTCTGGCCCACCAAGGAAGGAGAAGGGAAACCTGGATCTGGTGGGGGACAGGCAGAGCCCGCACCATAGGGCTCGTGCAAAGGCACTTGCACTGGGGGCTGGGCACCGGTGGCAGAAGAGGGGAGCTTGAGGAAGAGGTCACTGGGAGATTCCACACCTGGGCCGCTTGGCAGAGGTGCAGCATTGTTGACATATATAGGCTGCCCTGGTGCTGAAGCAGCTGGGAGAGGAGGTGGAGGTGGAGGTGGCTGGGTGGCACCAGGCAACGTCCCCTGCTGGGGTGGGATCCTCAAGTGCAGGGCGGGGCGGTCTGGCCTCCGGAGCACCTCAACTTTGGTCTGCTTGTTGATCTGGCTCTCAGCTTGCTGTGAAAAAGGATGCAAAAATGCACAAGAGGCTTGGCATCAAAGACACTGTCAATATTAGAATGTATACATGCACACATTGTTACTGCAGGTTAGGCCTCCTTGGAGATAGCATAAAGATATCATTTTGATATCAATAATTTGGTTCCCTTCCACCACCCCTCTCCACGTGTTTGTGAGGCCCAGGGAACTAGCACAGAACTAGGCTTGGCCATCAAACGCTGCAATATCCCAAGACAAAGAGGCAGGCCAGAAACAGCCAGATCACCACTTCAGGAGACCTTTCTGCAAACACCCTCATTATGTATGCATGCTGTTTACAAAGGATTCCCTGCCTTGAGCAGGCAACTTGGCAAGCTGAATACTCAATTGCCAAGTACTGAGTATTTGCATACTGTCTACCTCTTTGTCAATTCGGACCTCACTCAATCATGCTAAATCTTGACCTTTCCAAAGCTTTGTCTCGCACCCAAAACTCATTGTTTTCCCCAAGTACGGAATAGCCTGCAGTTACATTTCTCCCTATAAAAACCCCTGATTCCAAGACCTTCCTCGGATCACTCCGGACTTCCATCCAGCCTTGCTGCCACTTTGTTTGGCGAGCTGTCCCCTCAGTCCCACGTACTGAGACCCCATACCAACGAACTCAAGCTTCAGACAGGTTTCGTATCACCCAATTCAACAATCCCTCTCAAAATCCCTCTATACCAGCAGTTCTCAACCTGTGGGTCACAACCCCTTTGGGGGTCAAACGACCCTTTCACAGGGGTCGCCTAAGACCATCGGAAAATACGTATTTCCGATGGTCTTAGGCTCCATTCCCTCCTCAGTGGTGATGCTCAAGAGTGAGCCACGCGCTCGCGTCCTCCTGTTCCCTGTTCAGAAGGGACTGAAATCGCTCCCCTTCTCCGCTACCGGGTGAACCTTCCGTCTGACGGGCCAACTTGAGGGGGCGGCGGCAGCACAGGGGGCAGGCCCCCTCCTCGCCACGGCCCCTGCCCCACTCGCCACGGGGGGGGGGCGCTACAGAAGGGTTGGGGGGCCGCAAGGCGGCACTTTTCCGAGAAGGCAAGCTGTGCCCGGCGCAAAAGACAAAGGCACTGGGATTCCTCTCCCCCCCGGCCAGGGTCGACACTCTGGAAACTTTTCCCACACTGCCCCTCCCCAGTGGAAACAAGAGCGAAGCAGAAGCAAAGCTCAGGGGGGTTCTCGGAGTTTTTTCCCGGGGGAGACACACGGCTCCTCTTTCCCTCCCTGCCTGCCCCCCCTGTTTCTGGCCGGCGAGGCAGCCTTTGCCGGGGGGCGGGGAGGCATTGTAAATAATAAAAAATAATTTTATGGTTGGGGGTCACCACAACATGACCCTGTATTAAAGGGTCGCGGCATTAGGAAGGTTGAGAACCACTGCTCTATACCACTCCAACCTTTATTTTCTATAGTTACCTGTGTGAGTGTGTTGCATACACTGTTTGTCTGTAATTAATAAAACTCTCAATTATTCTTAAACTTTGGTATGCTCCTTGGCTTGGCCTGACCCCGCAGACACTGGGTAAAAGATTCCGCTGCGTTGCCCTGCCTCTCACATTGCTAACTTGTGCTCTAGCTAATTTCCCCAAACTTAGTTGATTGAGAGTGCATGTAGGTGTCCCTCCTAGGACCCCCAGTAAACAGGGTAACACACACACACTGTGTGGTGACAAACAAATATGTTGCCTACTTCTAACTGTGGTTCTTTGAGTAGTCATCTGTGAACTCACACATATGAGCGAGCCATTCTGTGCCTGCCTGGAGATGTTCAAAAATTCCAAGTTGTGTTTTGGCAGTAACTCTGCCCCTTCGCCTGGACAAATATAAGCTGTGCATTCCCACAAAAGAACAGGTTGCTTACCTGTAACTGTGGTTCTTCGAGTGGTCATCTGTGCCATCATACACTAGGAGCTTTAGCGCCTGCGCGGTAGCGTTCGGAAACTTCTAGAGCTCGTTCGCTTGGCGGGAACCCCTCCCCCACGCCGGTACTGTGCATGCTCCTCCCACCGAGCAACGGTCTCTCCTCAGTTCTGTCGTCCACCGTAGAACTTACAGGGACCTGAGAAAGAGGGGAGGAAGGGCGGGTGTGTATGATGGCACAGATGACCACTCGAAGAACCACAGTTACAGGTAAGCAACCTGTTCTTCTTTTTTGTGGTCTCTGTGCCTTCATACACTAGGAGACTGTGTAGCTTACCGGTCGGATGGCGGGTCAGGTCCTACAGCACGGAAGTCAGCACCTCACGTCCGAACCGAGCATCTCTGCGCAACCGGCAGCCGAGCCTGTAGTGGCGCACGAAGGTCGATGGTTGGGACCAGGTCGCCACACGGCAGAGTTCATGCAGGTCAACTCCTCGCAGGAGGGCCGCAGAAGGAGCCACAGCTCTGGTGGAGTGGGCTCGAAGCAGGGCTGGCGGAGGCTTCCTCACGAGCTCATATGCCAGTTGAATAGTCTGTACCACCCACTTGGAGAAGCGCTGGGTGGACACTTTGAGGCCCTTCCGACGTCGCCCATAACAAACAAAGAGATGCGGCGTCTGTCGGAAGGAAGCAGTCCTGTCCTTGTAGAAAGCCAAGGCCCGACGCACGTCCAGGGAGTGAAGGGACCGCTCCAACGGTGTCGTCGGGTTCGGGAAGAAGGCAGGCAGGATGATGTCTTGGTTGAGATGGAAACTGGACACCACCTTTGGCAGGAACGAGATGTCAGGTCTCAGGACCACCTTGTCTCTGTGGAAGACCATAAAGGGCTCATCGGACCGAAGAGCTGTGATCTCACTCGCTCGCCTCGCTGAGGTCACCGCTACCAGGAAGGCAGTTTTCAGGGTTAGAAGCCTGTCATCCGAGGTCGCCATCGGCTCGAAGGGCGGTTTTGTCAACTGCGACAGCACCAATGAGAGGGACCATGGCGGTAGTGGCGGCGATACCGGCGGGTAGAGATGATGAAGTCCTTTCAGGAACCGCTTAACGGTATCGTTCCTGAAGAAAGCCGATGCCGCGGATCGAGGCGGCTGGTATGCCACGATCGCGGAGAGGTAAACTTTCAGGGAAGGAAACGCCAGGCCCTGTTGCCGGAGATGAAGGAGAAAGTGCAGGACGGTGGAGAGTCCAGCGGGCGATACCGGCTCACTCCTCTCACTAGCAAAGGTCAGGAAGCGTCGCCACTTGTATTGATAGTTGCGACGGGTGGATTCCTTCCTGGCCGCGACGAGGACGGTACCGAGCACGGGATCGTCTAGTGCAATATCCTCCAGGCACGGAGCGCCAGGCGTGGCAGGTCCGGATGGAGGACACGGCCGCTGGAGAGGGAGAGCAAGCCCGGCGTCGATGGCAGCCGGAGCAAGTCGCCTCATGCAGCTCGTAGCAGGGGTGTGAACCAGTGCTGCCTCGGCCAGTACGGGGCTACCAGGATCGCGTTGGCTTGGTCGGCGAGGATCTTCGATATCGTCCTGCCGAGCAACGGGAACGGCGGGAACGCATAGAGGAGTTCCCCGGTCCACGGAAACTGGAAGGCGTCTCTGATGGAAGCGCGATCGTGGCCCGCTCTCGAACAGAATCGGCGACACTTCGCGTTTTCCCTGGTCACGAAGAGGTCGATCGACGGTTCACCCCAGCGGTCTCGAATCAGTCTGAACGCCTCTCCGGAGAGAGACCATTCGTGATGGGATGAGGTGTTCCTGCTGAGGGCGTCTGCCGTGGTGTTCTCCTGCCCGGCCAGGTGAACCGCAACGGGATGCGTGTGCAGGCGAATGCACCATTCCCACAGGTCGAGAGCGATGTTGAGCAGGGTCGTGGATCAGTCCCTCCTTGTCTGTTGATGTAACAGACGGCGGTGGTATTGTCCGTCAGGACCAGGACTGTGCGCCCCGCTACAACGTGGCGGAACGCCCGTAGTGCCTTCGAGACGGCGAGTAGCTCTAGCGCATTGATATGGAGAGCGGTCTCATCGTCGGTCCATCTGTTGCGGACTCTGAGATCGCCGCAGTGGGCACCCCATCCGTACAGGGAGGCGTCGGTCGTTACCGTCACCTTCGGTGTTGGAAGGGCATCCTGGACATCAGAGTGCTTCGCGATGCCACCATTGGAGGGATGAGCGCACTTCCTCCGGCAGTTGCAGTCGGATGGTCTGTTCGTCTCGCAGGGGGTCGAATATGCGGACGAACCAGTGTTGAAGAGGTCTTGCCCTCAGTCTGGCGAGATAGGTCACCGCGGTTGTCGCAGCCATGTAGCCGAGGAGCTGCTGGACGCTTCTCGCAGACAATGTCGGGGCCGTGTAGGCGTGAGTGGCGGTCCGGATCAGGGTTTGAGCCCAAGTCTCTGGCAGGTACGCCCTGGCGGAGGTGGAATTGAGAGTGGCACCGATGAAGTCCAAGGTCCTCGCCGGCTCGAGGTGGGACTTCTTCGGATTGACTTGTAGGCCAAGGCGAGTCAGGAGCGACAACGTCATGTGGACGTCGTGGTAAAGTCTCTGTTTGCAGGACGCCACCAACAGCCAATCGTCGAGGTAAGGGTAAACGGAAGCGCCCTTCGTCCGCAGGAAGGATACCACCGGGGCCATGCATTTCGTGAAGACCCTTGGGGAGTCGAGAGTCCGAACAGCAGCACCTTGTACTGGTAGCAGGTGTCGTCGACTGCGAAGCGGAGGTACCGTCTGTGCTGCGGGCGAATGGCGATGTGGAAGTAGGCATCTCGGAGATTGATGGAGGCGAACCAGTCCCCTCGATGGAGGAAGGGCAGGATCGACGGTATCGTGATCATCTTGAACCTCTTGGAGCGGATGTAGTAGTTCACCCCTCTTAGGTCGAGGATCGGCCGGAGGGTACCGTCGGCCTTCGGTACCGCGAAGTACCGGGAGAAGAAGCCGGTGGTCTTGGCTTCTTGCGGGAGCTGCTCGATCGCTCCTTTCTGAAGGAGGGACTGGATCTCCTCCAGGAGGGCCGGACTCGACGGAGTGGAGTAGTACACGCCTCGAGGTGGAATATCGTGAAACTCGATGGCATAGCCAAGACGACGATGGAAAGCACCCAAGAGTCCGTAGTGACATGTTGCCACTCCAAAAGGTGTCGAGCCAGAGTCGGCCGGTCTCCGAGCGCTGATGGTAGGCTGAAGAGTGGATATTGGGAGGTCCTGCCAGACACGTCAAAATCGAGACTTCGCGTCCGAGGAGGACTTCTTAGAGGAAGCCGAACGGCGTCTAAAAGTACGTCTGGCCGACGAGCCAGAGGACGGGCTTGACTGGCTGGACTGGGCCGAGCGCTGGAACGACGAGGTGGAAGATCGTCGCCAGGGTGGGCGGAAGGTGGAGGTCCTGCGGGCTTGCGTGGCCGGCTGGAGCCCGATCTTTTTGGCAGTCAACCTCGCCTTAACCAAATTGTCCAGCGCCTGGTCGGTAGTAGAGTTGAAGAGGCCCTCGCCGTCGAAGGGGAGATCCTTGATCCTCCTTCGGGTGTCCTCTTGGATGTCGGCTGGTCTGAGCCAGGCATGGTGGCACAAGCCGATGGATCCCGCCATGACCCGGGAGGCGATCTCCACGGCGTGCCGGGAGGAGGCCATCTGCTGCCGGGCGATGGATATGGCCTCGTTGAAGATGACCGAGGCGGCCTGACGGATGTCCTCCGGTACCGTCTCCATCGCCGGTTGAAGGCGATCGAGTACCTTCTTCAGGTATGCCGCGAGGCAAGCCTGCATGTCGGACAACCTAATATGCAAGGAGGCAGCGGAATAAAACCTTCTTGCGTAGGCGTCCAACTCCTGCCCTCTTTATCCGGTGGGGTGGTGTGTTGCCTGCCGGTGCCTTTTGTCTGTGCCGACTCGACCACCACAGAGTTCGGTGCAGGGTGGTTGAAGAGATAACTCGCGTTATCCTTCTGCATCCCGTAGAGGTGCTCCAAACGCTGCGGTATCGGCTGTGCCGAGGCCGGTCTGTCCCACGCGGACTTAACCACTTTAGCAATCCGGGGCAGAAGAGGCAGCGGGGCCGCGGCAGGTTGCTTCCCCTCGAAGATGGAGAAGACGGGATCGTCATCCTCCGACTCCGCATCCGCGATCTTAAGGCCAAGGGTAGAGGCCATGCGAAGCAGCATCGCAGAGAACTGGTGGACGTCCTCTGGAGCTGAATCTGGGGTTGGCTCCCCGAATCCCAGCGGAGGAGACTCCTGGGAGGCCGCCTCAGAAACCTCAGACTCCGCACTCGAGTCGTAGGACTCCGAGCTCGGTGAGTCCTCTCGCTGCTCACTGTCCGGCTCCTTCACTGCCGTCGCGGGTGCAGCCTTCTTGGGCTTCTCCGCAGCCGGGACGGTGGTAGTGGCAGCGTCACGCTTCGGCTGGCTCACCACAGACTTCACCTTTCTGGTGGTGACCGGCGTAGTCTGACAGGCCGTGGTAGTCGTAGCCTGTCCAGTCACCACCGACTCCGTAGGGCGCGTCGCCGTATCCGTAACCCTGGGAGGTGGCGATACCACTCGGTATCGAGGCGAAGGCTCTCTCGCCCTATGGTATCGAGGCGAGGGAGAGCGGCTGAAGGAGCGGCGGTCCGACGGCGAACGGCTTCGGTGCCGACGGTACAGGGTGTCTTCTCCTCGAGGCGAGCGTGAGTCGCGCTGTCTCCGAGGTGACCGGGACCTCCGGAAGGTTTCCCAGCGGCTCAGGTCACGGTGGTACCGATCCCGGTACGATGGAGAATGTGACCGGTAAGAAGCCGGGCGCTCTCTCCACTCAGATGCCCTCGCGTACCTGGCCACGTAGGACGCCGAGGTGTATCTGGAGGTAGACGAGCGAGGTTGTTCCTCTCTTGTCTCCCTAGGAGGCGGCGAGGCCACCGGACGCTCCGAAGAGCGGGACCGGACCTGAACGAAGTAGAACGCCGCTCCGGAGAAGCAGAGGGCGCTCTCTGCTGCAGGTCAGCCGACCTGCGACGGCTGGAAAGGCAGTGGTGCTCCTCCACCAGGGTTGGAGGGTCTACCACAGGCGAGTCCGGGCGCTCTTGGGGAACGTCCTCGATCTCATCGTCGGAGAGATCGACGGACTCGCCTCGCCCTTTGGAAGGCTGCAGAGTCGGAGGAGGAGTGGGAGGTTGAACGTCCTCAGCCGGGGAGCGCTTCTTCTCCTTCTTCTTCTCCTTGTCCTTGCCCTTGTCTCCGTCTGGAGCAGGGCGCTTTTTAGTAGGCGTCTCCTTAATGGGAGCCTCAGCCTTCCTCGCCGTCGAGGATCCTTTTGCTGACTTGGCAGCCGCCAAGAGCTTGGGGATCCTCGGTAACGCCGATATCGGCGTTCGCCGGTACCGAGCCCGATACCGACGAGGTGGACAGAACGGCAGCCGCCGATACCGTCGATGGCGTGGTCGTCTTCTTTTCGGCCATCTTGGAAGTGGAGGTCTCGTCGATTGCCCTCAAAGACTGCTCCCAACAATAGGATTTAAGTCTCGTGGACCTGTTGTGGAGAGTATGGGGAGTAAAATCCCGGCAAATTGGGCAAGTCCGAGTGTTGTGGGACTCACCCAAGCAGAAGAGACACTCCTTATGGCCGTCGTTGAGGGCAACTTTGCGCCCGCAGGACACGCACTTTTTGAAGAGCGTGGACATAAGACGAAACGCCAACAGAAAAGTCCAAAAATCACAAAATCCAAAGGGAAAGTCCGAAGGAGAGGTCAGAAACAGTCCAAAAGTCCGAAAACCGTGAAAAACAGCAAGCCAAGCACGAAGTCGAGGAACAAACCGAAGAACCTTCAGTACGCGACAGCGGACGAGAAAGAACTGAGGAGAGACCGTTGCTCGGCGGGAGGAGCATGCGCAGTACCAGCGTGGGGGAGGGGTTCCCGCCAAGCGAACAAGCTCTAGAAGTTTCCGAACGCTACCGCGCAGGCGCTAAAGCTCCTAGTGTATGAAGGCACAGAGACCACGAAGAAGAAACTCAGTTCCAAGTCTGCCATTGGGACACCTGGTAAAAGGGGCAGCACAAAAAGAAGAGACCTACATAGTTGCACAGGAACACTTTGTTAACTTTGAGTTATAGATATCACTTGTTTAATGTCACCTGCTAAGTCTGATGTGGGTAAATTCATCATGAGGTTAGCCTGAAGGTGACCGTGTCTGGGTGGACTATTTTGCCATGCCATATGTAGACGAGATCAGAGCCCCCAGGAAGTAGTGGAAATTGCCATCAGACAGCTTTAGAATTCTGCAGAATGAGAATAACATCTGTATTGTCCTCCTTGATCTTTGTGATGAATCTCATGAGGAGAGAGAAGGCACACAGCAGAAGTCTACCCCAGGAGAAAAGAAACATATCTCTTATGGAGTCCAACCTTTGACGAACCCTGCTGCAGAATTGAGCATGCTGGGTGTTTGCTGAGGATGTGAAGAAATCTACTTCAGCTGGAAATGGTGATGGAGGAGAGCTGAGTTCATCTTCAGCTAGTGGGAGGAGGGGGTTGTCCTGCTAAGATTATCAGCAATGACTTTGTCAATGCCTGGGAGATACACTGTCAGGAGGAATAAAAACCTGCATATATGCCAACTCCAGATTCGGAGAGTAAACTGAAGGAGGGTGCAAGAACAAATATCTCCTTGCTTGTTGAGATAGAAGGCTACTACTGTCTTGTCTGTAGTCACTTGAATGGCCTTGTGTCAAAGCAGTCTCTGAAGTACACGAATGGCTTTCCAAACAACAAGCAGTTTCAGGATGCTGATAACTTCTCATTATTAGACCACCAGGCCATCAGCACAAAATCTAGGGTGTGGGCACCCCAAATTATCATGGATGTATCCATGGTGAGGGCCAAAGATTTCATAGGGTAGGCAAAAGGCATGCCTTTCTTGGTGTGGGAGAGGTCAGTCCACCAGCCAAGTGTGTGAAGAACCAAGTGATAAACTGAGAGGAACATGCTAAAACTGTGATGCTCAGAATTAAAGCAATCCAGAATAACATCTATAGAGGTCTCAGTCTGAGTCATGCAAAGGGAATGACCACAGGACACACTGCCACGAAGCACAGCAGAACCTGAATGGATCTGGCCTTGGTACATCCATTCTGTAAGAGCTTCTTTACCATCTTTCAAGGTAGATGCTCTGGCCTCAGGCAGAAATACTCTGGACTCCACAGAGTCAAGAACTGCCCTGTTAACTGGACATGACAAGATAGATGTGAACAGCACTTCTTTCAATTTATCACTATGTAGGTCCTGAAGGAAGGACACTGTAAAGTGAACATCATGGTGGAAAGAGGGTAAGACTATCAGCCAGTCCTCTAAATACAGGAAGATGGGTCCTTTCCACCCTGAGCCAAGCTGCTACTACAGCCAGATGCTTTGTAAAGACCCTCAGAACTATACTGAGGATGTGAAATTGGCAATTCTCCAGCCCAAACAGAATTAGAGGATATTTGACAGAGTAACCATGTTGAACTGTTTCCAAGGAATGAAAGAATTAACTTCCTGAAGGTTCAAGATGAGGTGCAAGCCCCTGCCTCATTTGGGGATCATGATGTAGGACCCAAGAGATGTCAGGGATGGATTGACTCACCCTATTGCACCCTTACATAGAAGCATGTGATCTCTGGTCAAGTGGGACTCAAGGCTGCACATGAGAAAACATTCCCTCTGGAGGCAATTCACATAACTCTATGGAATACCTTGTCAAATTATATCGATGACCCACGTATTTGTATTGACAGTGTCCCACCTCTTGAAAAGGAGCACTAACTGGTTATAAAACAGAAAGCAGGGTTGATAGCTGCTTGGTGAAGGGAGGAGTCAAAAATGACATTTAGAGTTATGCAGTGGTTTCTTGGTGGAAGAGTGATGCTTTGACTGACTGTAAGAACATTGAGAAGAGAAGCCTTGAGAGGGACTTCTGGGATGCTGAAGAAAAGGAGAACATGAAATTCATTAAGGTGGGAATAGCCTGAACAAGTGCACCTTAGCCTTTCTTGTTGTGCAGGCTGGGACTGAAAACCGTACTTCTCAGCTGCTGACTTCATTTTCTGGTTGTGCTCCAGATTCTCATTCATGGAAGAGTGGAACAACTCTTGCTCATCTAACAGAAAATATTCAATTATGGACCTTGTATTGTAAGTTAGACCTGTGGATCATAGCCAGGTATGCCTAAGAAGTGCAATGGCACCAGACATGAACACTAAAGTCTGCTCTGCTGTGCTAATCCCGCTGAGTTGCCAATTTATACACTTCAGCATGGAAAAGCAAAGCCACTTTCTTATCACCTGAGAGGCATTCCATTGGAGGGGGCAACCTGTTCTGGGAGGAATTATTGATAGGTCCCCATACGCACCTGATAATTTGTTATTCTGATGGATAGAGATATCGTGGAATATGTCTTCTGGCCCATGGCATCAATCTTACCTCCCTTCCTGTTCGTCAGAGAAGTATGGGCCCTCTTGGAAGATCCGGATTTGACAACAATCAAATTTGGCCGAAGGTGCTGAAGGAGCATAACACAGTTTTCTTGCACTTAGTATAGATTTCCAGTCCTCCCAGAAGTGGAAGAAACCGAGGCCAGAATCTGGAAGGTGGCACACTACTCCTAGCAAAGTGCTGCAAGCACACAGATAGCTATTGAACAAGTATTTTGAGGACTGATTCTCTTAAGACTGGGCCAACAAAAGTTGGCTCAGATTTCTTGATTTGAAGATTTAGGACCCTAGCCAAAGGTCATCCCAGGTGCCCAGGTCATCTCCTCTAGGAGACTGATGAGGAGGCGCAAAAAGGCACTGAGCAGAAGTGACCTTGCATCAGTGTCGACACAAGGAAGCCTGTGCTACAGCTGGAACAATCAGGATCAGCTTGATTGGAGGCTCCCCAGCCAGTTAAGGAGACTACCAGAACTCATGGAGGAAACAGTAGTAACCTTAGATGTGGAGGAGACCGAGGTCTAGAAGTTGTGGCTGCAGGTCTAGATTCAGGGGTAAAAGAGCAAGCAATGAATTGAGATGCAGAGAGCTGCTCTCTGAGGGAGTCCTCACGAGTGAAATAATCATAGTATAGGTCCCATCCATAATGGTGGGAGTCACACAAATACAATCGCTACCTGCCCTAATGACAGCGGCGGGGGGAGATGAATGGTCCCCACAATGATGGTGATGTCTCAAATCCCTACAGGACATTAAAGAAGGGGAACACCAGTATTGAGATTATGAATTCTCCTGGGACCCAGTCCTCTTCCACTATTAAGGCAGGGCAAGAGGCCTCCTGGTCAGGTTTGATGCATTCTAGAACCTCAGGAACTGAGGCTCTCAGTGACAAACGGAGGGCCTTGCAGTGGCTATGACTGTGGGAGAGGGCATTTTTGCCCAGAATCTTCCCTTCTGAGTAGGAACCAACAACTTGACCCTTGTCAGACTGTGCATCCATTTCTCTAGTGATTCTCTCCAGAATCAGACTAGGGAGATGATGAAGAGATACTGGAGAGGTGAGAATACGAGATAAATAAGGATGTTCTGGCAAAATGAGCATGAGTCAACCATGTGGTCCCTGGAAAGGCAGACAAGACAGTATGCATGACTATCAGAATACAGAATCTTCAGCCCCAAAGACTAGACACTTCTTGAAGAAGCCTTAAAGAAAACCGACTGACAAAATACTAGAACACTAAGACATTCTAATGATCTTACTGCAATCGTGGACAAAAAGGAACTGGGTTTCTGTAGGAATGCACAGTTTATATGCACGCGGGCAACAGTGCGAAGTTACCCCCCCAAAAAAGCAGTTTCAGAAGCTTCTGAACTTCTTCACATGGGTACAGAAAGACCTATGGGTATGAGTCACAGATCCCAAGAACAGAGTATTTCCCAAATGAGAGGCCATCAGCTTTTTCTTGGAGAGTGATGGAGACCATCTGGAAATGACCTCAAATGGGTCCTAAGAGAGGCTCAATCACTTCTGCCTTTTTAACAGGCTTGAATTTCACCTTGTTTACACATATTTTACCTTCCTGAATTTCACATTATTTCAGACCATTAAATGCTGTCTTTCCATTTTCAAGCTTTCACAGGCAGTTTATAAATTAAAAGAGATTAGAGAAATTAACCCATTCAGGCTATAGTTCCCAGCCTCTCCTACTCAGCCTGGCCACCAACTAGCAAACTTTACCATAAATGAAAGCAGACATAACCTGGTCCTATGCTAACTAAAACTTCAATGGCAATTTGAGTTGCACCCAAACTTGAACTAGAAGCTACAAAAGTCATTTTACATAGCAAGATAGGTTCACTCAAGTGAGCCCAACAATCTGGCTACTGTATTCTTTGGTTCCATAACTATTTCATTACTATTTCAATGGCAACATTTAAAATCCTAACAAACAGGTTTGACTTTTCATTTGTTACAGAGAAGTTTCAAACCATTAAGGCCTAATCTAATTACTAGTCCCAACCTGAGTAAACTTGTCAGGTAAATGGAAACCTGACCAGTCAACTTAAGTGAGTTCTACTGTTTCAATGGATCTAACTCAGCTGGGGACTAGTAAATGGATTTAAGTCAAACACTGCACAGCTTAGCTTGATAACACAGCAAGCAGTATCTGATGAAACCTTTGGAGCTGAGGAGGTGCAGAGGGAATGATGGGCAACATAACAGCATTTCTAGTGGTTAGGAAATGAAACATCAGTCCTGTGTACTGCTCCAGAATAAGCAGAGCCAAAGTGAGTTACATAAAATGAGCAACATTAACAAAAAGGTGTACAGTGGTTCCTCAACTTTCATGAGTGTTCAGCATACAGAACTCTTGCGAAAGTAAAAAACCGTGAATAAGCCCCTCTGCCCAAGTAAGCACTCCCTCTCCCATTCCCTTCCATGTCTCCCCCAACATTCACTTGCATTTTGCCCAAATAATCAAGTTTACGAAGGTCAAACTCACAAATGTGGAGGGAGAACTGTATTTACCTAGCTGATATAGGATAGAGAATTCTGTTTTTCTTGGTGCAGTATCCACAAAGCCCTAGCCACCACTGGGCTTATAGGTTCAGCTTCCCAACTGAGTTTTCCTGTGCTACGCTGAGTCTGTACTGTGCACTACTAGCTTCTCTGTTGCCTTGCTTACCTTCTGCACCTTGCTGATGCGGTGGGCTGCTCGGTTATCTTTGGCCTTTTGCTGTATAGAAGAATTCAAAATGAGAGGAGATCATGATGACCAAGCAGATAAAAATGCTGCCCCATGCCAAACCAAACCTAAGATACTCTTCCTACATCACTAAACCAGGCACTTTGTAAATTATTTTTTATTTTGAATTAAAAAATAAATAGAATGGCAATATATTGTCTATCCTGGGATTGGGCAAAATGTGGCTTATACCCTCCTGCCAAGCCTCTCAGCATCCTCCAAAAATATTTGAAAACAATGTTGAGTATGCTATTTTGCTAAAAGTGGCTCGAACTAGGCTGTTTTAGGCCCAGTAGAGACTCTTTTTAAAAGCGGAAGTTCCGTGCCCCTGGGGGCTGATGAGCTCCCCCCATAGTCCCTGACACCTGCCTACCCTATATCAGCAGTGAATTCATTCACCAAGTATGATTCCTCATGTAGCAAAAATGACACTTTCTATAACAAGGGAGGTACAAGCAATAGGAAACTTCAAGTTTAGCCAAAGTACAACTTTTTAGAGAAACAGTGAGTGGCAGAAAGCAGAAGACTCCACAGTAATCTAATGAGGGCTGAGTATGCTTGGAGACTGTGAGGTCCTGTCTGACTTTTGGAGTTAATGGAGTTAATGCATTGCACATTATGCTATCTTGTTGCAGATTCTGTCCGTAATATGACTACAATCACACTAGGCATAGATATCAAGGCAGAGTTTGTGCACATATGCGTGCGCACGCGCGTGCATGCGTGCACACACACACACCACAACTAAGGTAATACTTTAAAAGAATGGGAAGAAAAACAACTCTTCGAAGTTAGTCATAGAAAATATTATGCTTAAAAAATCACATTTACCTGCACCACTTACCAAGTAAGGGGCTTTGTCTGGGGCTGGCACCTTCCTCCAAAGCTTCATGATCTGCTTGCAACGGCTTGACCAGTCTAGGATGGGACAAGAAAGAAAAGAAAGTGAGATCAGATGCATGTCAAAGCCATTTTGCCTTGTTTATCAAGTGCAGAGTCAGCAGCCTTGCATGTTGGAAACAGGAGAACCACACTCAAATCCTCGCTGAGCATAAGATGCACGGCCATCTTCTCATACCTTACCATGCCTCAAAGGATGGTTATGGGAGAAATAACAAGAAATATTCACATTTTGCCAGTGACAGAGGACATTTAGTGATAGATATGAACAGTTGTGTAGAGGTGGTGTGTATGGGATAAGGTGTACGATAGCAGGGATAGTGAATGTGAATACATAAAAGAGGTGTGTGTGTGTGTGTGTGTGTGTGTGTGAGAGAGAGAGAGAGAGAGAGAGAGAATTGGCAGAGAGGGAGGCAACTCTTGATAAGCACGCATCAAGAGGTTCGCCTCCTTATACAGAGAAAACAAAAGAAAATCACTGTTTGTGCCCTCAGCATATTTGAAAACCACATTACAATCAATGCCTGAGATGAACAGGCAAACAGAACCATCTTATTCTATCTGACTTAACAATTCAGACAGCAGCATTCTCTCAGCTTGTGCCCTCCATATCTGCCAGGACTACAACTTACTACTGTAGAGAAGGTTCACAGCCCTGGGGAGGTTCTGCTTCCCATGTCACAGACATGCAGTGAACAAACTTCCATTTTGGAGCAGAAACTCAGGCCTAGGAAAGAAAAAGGGAGGAAAAATTGGGGGAATTGGCAAACCAGGGCAAGGACAAAACAACCAACCTGGGTAGTCCTGTTTGAGACTGGGGAAGTTTATGTTGGCATAGAGCACTGGTGAGATGGTGGACAGCTCTCCTAGTTCCTCATCCTTCTCCCAGCGTTGCAGGCTCCGCTGGTTATACGACAGCCCATCACTTTCCCCCTCTGTGGTGGGTGTGGTGGGTGTGGAAGCAGCAGAGCTGCTGGCCCAAGGGCTCTCTGGCTCACACTGCTCAGGGCTGAAGAAGCCGCTCCGCTCCCTACGTAGAGAGATGGTGGAAGGAAAGAAAGGAGGTAAGTGGAAGCCTGCTGCACTGTTCATTTAGTAAATTTTAGCATCTTTAGCCACAACCCAGTCCCATTATAGTGAGGCAGCTTCCCTGAGTGGCAGATGGTGAGTGCTGGAGGAAAGAGGTATGCTAAGTGGTCTGCCCTACACCAATTAAGCTAATTTTGCCTTCAAGTGTGGGCAGTGCATAATGTCCCATTAACAGAGTGGAAGTAAGACTCAGCTACCAGACCACCAGCTTTTGCACATGGGATGGGAGGAGGCACCATATGCTCCTTTGCTTCCTAAAGCAAAGTGTCTAGGGTGGGCTCTGCCAAAGGCTCCAGATGAGTGGGAGAGGAGGTCATTGCAACTGACTTACCTGCTGTCAAGAAATGGGGACTGGCAAACTCCAGAGTAGGTCTCCATGGGCACAGCTGGTTGCAGGGGTCCAAGGGAGACACCACTACCTATAAAAAAAATCACAAAGTTTGAAATCAAGAGGCTTTCCCTCCCTATGCATGTACCTGCACACCATTAAAATATTCTAGATGGGGATTCAATGGACTTAAGAGGCCACGCCTAATGCAAGCTTGCAAATAAATGCATATAAGTTAACTATATAACTCTTTTTTTTTAAAAGGAAAACAAGACCAGAGAGAAAGGAAGGAGGATAACAGAGAACACAGCAAGAATCAACAGGGTGAAATGAATATGACAGCTCCAGATACTCAGTGAGGAAAAATAAAGTCTGCTCTGGGTGTAGGCAGGGAAAGAACTGATAAAGCAAGATGTCAGTGGAGTTAAGACTCCATAGTTTTTTATCTGATTACATAAGCACCTCTCCCTACCTGTCTGGATTCTACGACAGATTCCATTCCTCTCTGTGTGGATTCCTCCTTTCTCCAATTCAAAAATTATCCTCCTTACCACTCCCCCAGAAAAGCAAGGAAAAAGCTGTCTCCCTCCTGCAAAACTCACTCAATGCTTCCTTGATTGGCTACCTGAAGACAACTCTCATCTGTCTCATGCAGTTTGTCAATGGACTACTTACTAGGCAGTGCTAAAGTAATCCCATTCTCTCAGCAGTCCTAACCATTTACTATGAAATTTAGAATTGGCTGGTTGATATTACAGAGAAGGCCAGGGTGAAGAAGCAGGCGTGGAACCATAAAATCAGAATACTCTGGATTTTACAACTTGAAAGAGGGACAGGAAACATTGGTGAGTGTATTTTCTATTCACTGAATATCTAACCTCCCAAAGAATATTTGCACCTTCACATGTAATCAAATATTTAAACCATTTTTAGACCTAGAGTGTCTGCATCTAATCTCAAGTAAAGTAAAAAGCAAGCTCTGCTTCCAACATTGGTGTAGAACCAGAAGTGGAAATCTGCATATGACTGAAGTACAACAACTGAACTCACCTCTACAAGCTTCCTGTGTCTGTCATTACCTCTGAAAAGCTTGCCTTAATTTACACAACACTGCACAGAATACTCAGGTAAGCTCACAAACACAACACCAGGAACAACTACTGGAGGAACAGCTGCTTGCTCAGCAGACTTCACAGCTGATCAAGAAACATGAACTCAGAGCTCATATACTTGAACTCAACGTATTATCCACTACCCACGTTCTTAAAATATTCACATAATGGCATTGCACCAAAGGAATATTCCAAGGGTGTTAAACATCTGTTTCCTCTCTGCTCAAAGATCTAAGTATTCAAAAATTCCTAATCTTCCTCTCACAAGGATGTACCTGTGTAAGTTCCCATTCATAGTTCAGAAGTACCAACAACAAAGCCAGGGTAGCAACCACATGAACAGGTTGCTTACCTGTAACTGTGGTTCTTCGAGTGGTCATCTGTGCCCTCACACATTAGGAGCTTTCGCGCCTGTGCGGTAGCGTTCGGAAACTTCTAGAGCTCGTTCGCTTGGCGGGAACCCCTCCCCCACGCCGGTACTGTGCATGCTCCTCCCGCCGAGCAACGGTCTCTCCTCAGTTCTGTCGTCCGCCGTAGAACCTACAGGGACCTGAGAAGAGGGGAAGGAAGGGCAGGTATGTGTGAGGGCACAGATGACCACTCGAAGAACCACAGTTACAGGTAAGCAACCTGTTCTTCTTCTTCGTGGTCTCTGTGCCTCACACATTAGGAGACTGTGTAGCTTACTGGTTGGATGGCGGGTCAGGTCCTAGAGTACGGAAGCCAGCACCTCGCGTCCAAACCAAGCATCTCTGCGCGACCGGCAGTCAAGCCTGTAGTGGCGAACGAAGGTCGATGGCTGAGACCAGGTCGCCACATGGCAGAGTTCATGCAGGTCTACTCCTTTCAGGAGGGCCGCAGAAGTCGCCACAGCTCTGGTGGAGTGGGCTTGAAGAAGAGCTGGCGGAGGCTTCCTCGCGAGCTCGTACGCCAGCTGAATAGTCTGTACCACCCACTTGGAGAAGCGCTGGGTGGACACCTTGTGGCCCTTCCGACGGCACCCGTAGCAAACGAAGAGATGCGGTATCTGTCGGAAGGGAGCAGTCCTGTCCTTGTAAAAGGCAAGGGCCCGACGCACATCAAGGGAATGAAGGGACCGTTCCAACGGTGTCGTCGGGTCCAGGAAGAAGGCAGGCAGGATGATGTCCTGGTTGAGATGGAAGCTGGACACCACCTTTGGCAGGAATGAAATGTCAGGTCTGAGGACCACCTTGTCCCTGTGGAAGACCAGGAAGGGCTCGTCCACTCGAAGAGCTGTTATCTCACCCGCTCGTCTTGCCGAGGTAACAGCCACAAGAAAAGCAGTCTTTAAGGTGAGCAGCCTCTCATCCGAGGTCGCCATCGGTTCAAAGGGCGGCTTCGTAAGCTGCGATAGCACCAACGACAGGGCCCACGGCGGTAGCGGCGGCGATACCAGTAGGTAGAGATGTTGTAATCCCTTCAGGAACCGCTTAACGGTATCATCTCTGAAGAAGGTTGATGCCGAGGATCGTGGCGGTTGGTATGCCACGATCGCGGAGAGGTACACCCTCAGGGACGGAAAGGCCAGGCCCTGCTATCGGAGGTGAAGGAGGAAGTGGAGGACGGTGGAGAGCCTGGCGGGCAATACCGGCTCACGTCGGTCTTCAGCGAAGGTCAGGAAGCGTTGCCACTTGTATTGGTAGTTGCGACGGGTGGATTCTTTCCTGGCCGCGATGAGGACGTTACCGAGCACGGGATCGTCTAGTGTGATATCCTCCAGGCATGGAGGGACAGGCGTGGCAGGTCCGGATGGAGGACGCAGCCTCTGGAGTGGGAGACCAGACCCGGAGTCGGCGGTAGCCGAAGAAGGTCGCCTCGTGCGGCTCGTAGCAGGGGTGTGAACCAGTGCTGCCTCGGCCAATACAGGGCTACCAGGATCGCGTCGGCACGGTCGGCGATTATCTTCGATATCGTCCAACCGAGCAGCAGGAACTGCGGGAACGCGTACAGGAGTTCCCTGGTCCACGGAAACTGGAAGGCGTCCCCGGTGGAGGCTCGATCGTGGCCTGCTCTCAAACAGAATCGGCTGCACTTTGCGTTTTCCCTGGTCGCGAAGAGGTCGATCGATGGTTCGCCCCAGCGGTCTCGAATCAGGCTGAACACCTCTCCGGAGAGAGACCATTCGTGATGGGATGAGGTGTCCCTGCTGAGGGCGTCTGCTGTGGTGTTCTCCTGTCCGGCCAGGTGAACAGCCACAGGATGTACTTGTAGGCGAACACACCAGTCCCACAGCTCGAGGGCGATGTTCAGCAGAGTTGTGGAGTGAGTCCCTCCTTGTCTGTTGACATAACAGACGGCAGTGGTGTTGTCTGTCAGGATCAGGACTGTACGCCCGGCGACAACGTGGCGGAATGCCCGCAGTGCTTTCGAGATGGCCAGCAGCTCGAGGGCGTTGATGTGAAGAGCCGCCTCGTCGTCGGTCCATCTGTCACGGACTTTGAGATCGCCGCAGTGGGCACCCCATCCGTAGAGGGAGGCGTCGGTCGTTACCGTCACCTTTGGTGTCGGCTGTTGGAAAGGCATCCCGGACAGCAGGTTGTCTCGTGATTGCCACCATCGGAGGGATGTGCGGACTCCCTCCGGCAGCTGCAGTCGGATGCTCTGTTCGTCTCGAAGGGGGTCGAATATGCAGACGAACCAGTGTTGAAGAGGTCTTGCCCTCAGTCTTGAGAGATACGTGACCGTTGTTGTCGAGGCCATGTAGCCCAGTAGTTGCTGGATCCGTCTCGCTGACAAGGTGGACGCCGCGTACGCGTGGACGGCGGCTTGGATCAAGATCCGCGCCCGAGTCTCCGGCAGGTACGCCCTGGCGGACATGGAGTCCAGAGTGGCACCGATGAAGTCCAACGTCCTCACCGGTTCGAGGTGAGACTTCTTTGGGTTGATCTGTAAGCCGAGACGGGTAAGGAGTGTCAAAATCATGTGGACGTCGTGGTAAAGTCTTTGTTTGCAGGACGCCACCAACAGCCAATCGTCTAGGTACGGGTAGACGGAAGCGCCCTTCGTCCGCAGGAATGATACCACCGGGGCCATGCATTTGGTATAGACCCTGGGGGCAGTCGAGAGTCCGAACGGTAGCACCTTGTACTGGTAGCAGATGTCGTCGACTGCGAAGCGGAGGTATCATCTGTGCTGTGGGCGAATTGCGATGTGGAAGTAGGCGTCTCGGAGATCGATGGAGGCGAACCAGTCCCCTCGATGGAGAAAAGGCAAGATCGACGGTAGCGTGACTATCTTGAACTTCTTGGGGCAGATGTAGTTGTTCACCCCTCTGAGGTCCAGGATCGGTCGAAGGGAACCGTCGGCCTTCGGTAACGTGAAGTACCGGGAAAAGAAGCCGGTAGAGCTGGCTTTCGACGGGAGCTGTTCGACTGCCCGTTTCTCGAGGAGGGACTGGATCTCTTCCAGGAGGACCAAGCTCGACGAGGTGGAGTAATAGACGCCTCGAGGTGGAATATCTTGAAACTCGATGGCGTAGCCAAGACGGACGATGGAAAGGACCCAAGAGTCCGTAGTGACGTGTTGCCACTCCGACAGATGTCGAGCTAGGGTCAGTCGGTCTCCGAGGGCTGGTGGAAGGCTGAAGAGAGGTTGTTGAGGTGGCCCACTGAACAGGTCAAAACCTGGACTTTGTCTCGGAGGAGGATTTCTTTGACGAAGTGGGGCGTCGCCTGAATGAGCGTCGAGCGGATGACCCCGACGAAGGCCTCGAGGGACCAGACTGAGCCGATCTCTGGAAGGACGAGGTCGACGATCGTCTCCACAACTGGCAGAAAGTAGAGGGCCTGCGGGCCTGTGGGGCTGGGTGAAGGCCGATCTTCTTCGCCGTCAGCCTCGCCTTGACCAGGTTGTCCAGGGCCTCGTCGGTCGACGCGTTGAACAGACCCTCGCCATCGAAAGGGAGGTCCTCTATTCTCCTCCGAGTGTCCTCCTGAATGTCCGCCGGTCTCAGCCAGGCGTGGCGGCGCAAGCCGACGGATCCTGCCATGACCCTCGATGCAATCTCCACAGCGTGTCGAGAGGAGACGATCTGCTGCCGGGAGATTGCTACCGCCTCGTTGAAAATCATGGCAGTAGCCTGGAGGATGTCTTCCAGCACCGATTCTATGGCCGGGGAGAGACAATCGAGGACGTTGCGCAGGTATGCCGCAAGGCAAGCCTGCGTGTTGGACAGTCGTATGTGGAGGGAGGCGGCGGAATAGAACCTCCTGGCATAGGCATCCAACTTGCGGCCTTCCTTGTCCGGTGGGGTGGTATGTTGTCTGCCGCTCCCCTTCATCTGAGCCGACTCGACGACCACAGAGTTTGGCACAGGGTGGTTGAAGAGATAACCGGCGTTCTCCTTCTGCACCCTGTACAGGTGTTCTAGTCTCTGCGGTATCGGCTGCGCCGCTTGTCCCACGCGGACTTAACGACTTTAGCGATGCGAGGAAGGAGAGGCAAGGGGGCGGTGGCAGGTTGCCTTCCTTCAACCATCGAGAAGACTGGGTCGTCATCTTCCGGCTCTGCGTCCGCAATCTTGAGGCCAAGTGTAGTGGCCATCCGAAGCAGCATCGCAGAGAACTGTTGCACGTCCTCTGGAGCTGAACCGAGCACCGGTTCTCTGAATCCCAAAGGAGGGGACTCCTGTGAAGCCGCTTCAGAGACGTTGGACTCGGAGCTGGGCGAGTCCTCTCGCCGCTCTTGTTCTGGCTCTTTTGTCGTGGCCACCAATTGTGCCTTTTTAGGCTTGTCCGCGACAGAAACGGGGACCGTAGCGGCGTCCCATTTAGGCGCAGCGACCACTGACTTCACCTTCTTGGTGGTGACAGGTGTTGTTTGGCAGGCCGCCGTGGCCATGGCCTGCTTGGTCACCACAGTCTCCACAGGGCGTGTCAGTGTAGACGTAACCCTGGGCGGTGGCGATACCACGCGGTACCGAGGTGAAAGCTCCCTCGCTCTGTGGTATCGAGGCGAGGGGGAGCGGCTGAGAGAGCGGCGGTGGTCGGCCGGCGAACGGCTTCTAAGTCTATGGTACCGATGCTCCTCTCTGTCTGTTGAGCGGGAGCGGGACCGACGTTGCCATTGAGGTGACCAGGACCTCCAGAAGGCCTCCCAGCGTCTCGGGTCACGATGGCACCGATCCTGGGACGATGGAGAATGTGACCGGTAGGACGCCAGACGCTCTCTCCACTCAAATTCCCTGGCGTACCTGGCCACGTAGGACGCCGAGGTGTACCTGGAGGCAGAAGAGTGAGGCTGTTCCTCTTGTGCCTCCCGAGGAGGAGGCGATCTTTGCGGCAGCTCCAAAGAGCGTGACCAAGATCTAGCCGATATCGAGCGCCGTTCTGGGGAAGCAGAGACTTGCCGGGATGGTCTCTGCTGCAGGTCAGCCGACCTGCAGCGGCTCGAAGGGTGGTGGTGCTGTTCCTCCACCAGGGTTGGAGGTTCTTCCACCGGCGAGTCCGGGTGCTCTTGGGGAGCATCTTCAATCTCATCGTCAGAGAGATCGATTGGCTCGCCTCGCCCTTTTGAAGGCTCAAGAGTCGGAGGAGGAGGAGGATGGACGTCCCCAGCCGGGTAGCGTTTCTTCTCCTTTTCTTCTTCTTCTTGTCCTTGTCCTTCTCCTTTCCCTTGTCTCCGTCCGGAGCAGGGCGTTTCTTCTGAAGCATCTCTTTGGCCGGAGCCTCAGCCTTCTTCATCGTCAAGGAACCTTTAGCTGACTTGGCAGCCGCCGACAGCTTCGGGATCCTCGGTAACGCCGCGATGGGCGTTCTCGACGCCGGCACCGAGCCCGATGCCGACAAAGTAGACGGAACGGCAGCCGCCAATACCGTCGATGGTGCGGTCGTCTTCTTGTCGGCCATCTTGGGTTGGGAAGTCTGCTCAATTGCCTTCAAAGACTGTTCCCAGCAGAAAGATTTGAGCCTCGAAGACCTGTTTCGGAGAGTTTAAGCGGTAAACTCTCTGCAGCTTGGACAAGTCCGGGTGTTGTGGATCTCGCCCAAGCAGAAGAGACACTCCTTATGGCCGTCGGAAAGAGCAACCTTACGCCCACACAAAACGCACTTCTTAACGCAGACATAAGACGACCGACGAAGTTAGAAGAAAACGCGGAGATGTCCGAATTTTACCAAGTCCGAAAGGGAGTCCGAGAGAGAGATAAGAAACAGTCCGAAGTATTCCAAAACCGTGAGGAAAAAAGCCAAGCAGAGGAAAATAGCGAGGAACAAGTTAAAGAACCTTCCGTACGCGATGGCGGACGAAAAAGAACTGAGGAGAGACCGTTGCTCGGCGGGAGGAGCATGCGCAGTACCGGCGTGGGGGAGGGGTTCCCGCCAAGCGAACGAGCTCTAGAAGTTTCCGAACGCTACCGCGCAGGCGCGAAAGCTCCTAATGTGTGAGGCACAGAGACCACGAAGAAGAACTATAATTTATTGTATGTATAGTGATGCTTTGGTGGGCTGTTGGGAACATTACGTCCAGCAGCCATACTTCCTTCTGCCAAAGGAACTGTGTGAAGAGGCTCTGTCCTCATACCAGTGTATACACTTGGGAGATCCTCCATGTAAAGAGGGAAAACCTGGCCCAATTTTACAAGGCCTTGCAACATTATTTTGAAGCCCTTATCAGGCACCATCTCTTCTCAAACTCAGTGCAGTAGAACTCACGGAATTCCTGCAAGGCCATTACTTCATGAACTGTTTCCAGTTGCTTGTGACAATAAACATTCTCCATTTTTTACAAACTGCCCAAGTTCACTTTTTTCTTCTTTCTTTCCCATCTTTTTTTCCTTTTGCAGTACATCTGTTCACTTGTGTGTTACTACTGATTTTTAAAAATTCATTATTGTAAGCATGTAGGCAGGGACTATTTTGCTTTATTGGTAGTATATAAACTATTCTGGGAACTTCTCCAGCTGAAGAGCAGGTTTAAAATGTTTCAAAATTAAGAGAAAAAGCCTTTCCTGTTTCTTACCAAAGTCTCGGATATCAGAGCATCTCATGGGTTTAGGGGGGAAAAGAGAGAGAGGGAGATGAACTTCCCTCACTGCATCACTACTGATAGCTCACCTGGCAGGAATGGTCTTTGGGTAAGATGTGTGCGGTTTGCATCACGAATGCCTCCAGCTTCAGCTTCTGCTCCAACGCAATTGAGCTGCTGCTCTCGCTCAGTGGATCCCAAGACATCTTTGAAGAGTTGCTGAACATCCTTGCTTTCCATTTTGGGTAGCTCTGTTGGTGAGGAGGAAAGTCACGGTAGAATCACAAGCACTTAAGTACACTGAGAACAACTTCAGCCATGGAGGGAACCTGCTGGTCTCCAGTAAGTTGACAGGCTGACGCACAAAGCAGGGAATGAGGAAGCAAAAAGGCATTGCACACAGCGACACCCATGCTTCTCAGCATCTGCCCCAAGTCTGGAGCTGGGGAGAGAAACCAGGAGGGTTCTGGTTCCAATCTCCCCTGCTCTCCCAGGGGGCAGGTACTTTCAGGGAAATGGAGGGGGCGGTAGAGTCTATTCAAAGGGCCCGCCTGACCTTCAGTGGGGATTTTGTCAAGATCGGAGCTGAGCACCCCCTCCCCCGGGGGTGTGGCTGGGTTCTCGGCACCTGTAGGGTCTGGAGAGGTCTTGGGCACCATCTGTTCCTCTGTGCCTGTGGGAGCAAACACACCACAGCCTGTCAGGGCAGGGAGAACCTACCCCTTGAGCCGATTCCTCCTCCCCCTGCACTTATTGTAATATCCAACAAATGAGTCAGAAAAGACTCCTCCAAAATGGAGAAGACCTCCTCCTTTCAATGTGCCAAGGGATAAAGAAGCAAGTTGCCTCTTTTCTAGTGCAAGGTACAGGCCACATGTGATGCCCAAACTCCACTTCTACAGCCCCAGAAGCCCTCTGGCCCTTCCTCAAGCCCTGCCCATCAAAAAAATTCCTAAAAGTTTTGGCACAGTTATGCAATTTCCCACCTGAAAGCCAGGCTAAACTGCACAAACTGCTCGCAAGCACAGCAGTTTACCTTTCTCCATCCTCCAGAAGAGTTCTTTTTTGACCATAACTCAACTGAAAATGGCAACCAGAAGAGATAAGACATCACTTTTGCTACACCTGGACCTGTGGCACACCGGGAATGGCACTAAAAGGGTGAAAACTGCACAGTTGCCCACTCCATTCTAACGTAAAAAGGCTATCAGAAATGGTAAACCGAGATATTCTGAAGCTGGGCCACTCTTCACTGAATTCTTCTACATTTGTGCACCAACTGAAAATGCCAGCCTGTTTTCAAGGCAGGGGGAATTCCTAGCAAACTCATTATTTTACTGCAGAGTTTGGAATAGTAAATATTTGCTTGATGACAGCCAGAACCCTCTGTCCCGCAGCCAGCATGGCCACGGAGGATTCTGGGAACTATAGTTCAAAAGTTAATTTCCAACAGCACTGCTTCAAGCATCTTCACAACTGCCTTCCCATCACATCTGCAGAGAGAATGGTGGAGTGGACATGAGCGGGAGACCATGGAAGACTCCGAGCAGTCACAGAGGATGGGACTTTAGCATGATGCAGAGATCCCTCCTCCTCGAAATTTATAAAACGATGAAAAAATAAGCAAATGGCATACAAATTTATTAGAGCTTCACACCAGCTTTGCCTACCGGAAAAGCAAAGCTGGCTCTCTAGATGAATGATTATTTTACAGATCTGCTCCAAAAGTCTTTCTCTAATAAAGAAGCCAATACATATGTAGTATACATGTATGTAACGTGTGCACATCTCATTTTATATACTTGGTAAATGTGATCTCATTTGCAGTCATCAGCAAAGGTTTTACTTTTAACATTCAAGACCAACTATATCCAAGAGCAATACTGAGGGACACACAGATTCAAACAGTCATTTTGAGCATACAATGAAGCTCTGGATCACAGCTCAGCATACAAATGTGCTCTCTCACACTCTCAGAGAGAGAAAGGGAGAGAGAGGGGAACCATGCAAATTAAGGAAAGACATATATTAAAAGACATATATGAATCTATTTTTTCCTGATTCCCTCAAGCTATTTCCAGTACAATCCTATGCGCGTCTGCTTAGAAGTGTCACTGAGCCAAATGGGATCTATTCCCAGTTTAAGCAAGTAGAGGATTTCAACCAGAAAAGTGATGCAGCACACATTCTGGAAGCAGAAATCAGCCCACACCTCCTGTCCTCTTTTAATGCTTTCATACCCACCAGTATTCTCAGTCTTTTCATCAGCTGCTTTCATGGTGTTTTCTGGAGCTGCTGCCTCTCTGCTGTCAACACATTCATCCCCTGGATAAGAAAAAAGGAACAAGGAAAAGCTGATCCATCAGAAGGAGACTGACTGATCAACAGCCTGACTATTGTCCATACATAGCCCTGCTGGTAGTCCTGCTAAAGTGTAATCAAGAGCTGTTTTTATTTTATTTTTAAGGAGAAAGTGTCACTTGGTAGTGGGGAAATGCTTCAGAGTTGTGTAAGATAATTCCATCCTCAACATCATTACTCTCTCACACATACCCCAATCTGGTATGTAAAATATGTGCAATTCCTTGGCATTATTATGCCTGAGCATAGTACTGTAAAGCAGGTGGTTCAGAGCCGTTCAGAGGGTACAAAATTCACCATTCGCTCATGGCACAATATAGCATACCAACACTTATCTATGGGTGCTTGGAATGCTCATAGGGTCTGGAAAGAGACTGCTCCAAGACAGAGCTATTTTTTTTTATCCTCTGTTTTACAATTTGTCCACTTTACTCTTCATTATGATTTTGTACGATGGCCACCAAAAGGAATCAGTATGTGACAGGAGACTAATATTTTAATTAAATATTAAAACACTCAAGGCAAGTTCTTCCCCTCTGATGACCCACCCATCCTTGACTGGCCCATTTTGCTTTCTTCCCCCTAGGATCAAAAGTGCATTTTATGTGGACTAAGTTCTTTCAAAATCAAAAGCGACTTGCTCCCAAATTGCCATGTATTTAGCATGCAACTGTGCTTGAACTGAGACCAAATACCCTTTCCACTTTATGCCAGCATTCCCCTTCTCTTCTGTGCCAGCCCTTCAGAACCCAGACCAGTGGCAGACTTACCCATACATCTCTTACACACTTCTATCCCACCCACTCATCTTTCTGGGCCCAGCCACCTGCTTACCTTTGAGCTGAGCAGAAGCCTCTTTCCCATCTGCTGGCCCTTTAGGGAGCATGCTAGAATCCATCCTGGGCCTAGGGGCCCCCTGGCCTATGGGAGGATGAGCCGTTCCATCCCCACCCACACCGCCCGCTGCCAGCAAGGCTTTTCTGCTCAGGTCCAGCAATGCCTTTCCAAAAAAGGCTTCCTGTCGAAGAGTTGGGAAGAAGGAGGAAAAGAAGAAGAGATAATTAACTTTGATGGATGGATTTTTGGAAGAAAGGTCAATCTCTATCTAAGAACACTTGTTCTGATGCAAACCACTCCAGTCCAATGCAAACTACTTCACCTGGTTACCCCAACTCAGGCTTCTGTTCCCACTTCCAGAACTAAACTGCATCCCACTCAGGCTTCCTAATACTCATCCTCTAATTATTTTCCATAGATCTCTACCATGGTGCCATTTCCAGGAATTTTGCATTTCCCCAAGCATCACTTTTTAACCTCCTGGCCCATCACCACCATCAGCCCTTCCACTACTACCACCAGCACCACCTCTGTGCCTCTCTGATTTCCTCCTTCCTGCTTTGGATGACACAACTTCTGAAAGGACTGGAGGATGAGAGTTCCACCTACCCATATGCATAAGCATTTCTTCTCCAGTCTACTAAGCCAGCCTTGCCCAATCTGGGGGTTCAGAGATACCATCCTCTCTACCAAAACAATGGGAGGTTGTGGCCTTGGGACATCAGAATAAGCTACAGATGGCTGCATTAAATTATCACACTCACCTGAAGGTAGGCAGGGAACATGTCCTCCAGCTTGCTCTTCTTCCTGCCCCGCCGTTTCTTTTTCTCATCCCCCTCTACGACTCCCTGGTCAGTGATGGGCTCTGCAGGGATTTCAGCAGATGGGTTGGGCTGAGCCCCTGTTGAGAAGAGATGATTAAGCCGATATGAGTGTATTCTTACTTACTGATCAAGACTGGGAGCCCTGAATGCATACTATGAGATCTGCCATCTGGCTTTGGCCACATTATCTTTCAAATTCAGGGGTGGTGGGGTAACTTGGCAAGAACCAAGATGGCCAGGCTTACTGTAGAGAAGGAATGGAAGCTCTACAGCTATTATGAGTTATGGTCCCTCATTCCTCTTATATCTAGTGGCTGACAAACCCATTAAGTCTTTCCTACCATTTCTTACTGCCCTATACTTCCTCCCACCTTATAGCAGCTGCTAAAAATCTCCAAATCTGAGAATCTGGGTCTCTGAGTCAGGATTAGATATAGCAATTAAGGAAGTGCAATATGTACATCTATGTGAATAACACAGTTCTGAACATGGGTTAAATGCAGGATGTTTGTAAATGGAGAAATATGCTGTATGTGGAAATACAAGGTGCTTTTGTTTTGTTTTTTAAATGAAACGCCGCCATCCCCACATGATGTCAAGTTACAGGACCTTTTAGACTGGGGATGGGCCAACCGAATCCTCGAATCCTTGGCAGGGATTTGAGATTCAGGAATCTGAATCCCTGTGTCAAAATAGGCAAACCAAATCTTTTGAATCCGCCACCCAAACAGTTTGTCGGAGACCAAAATGCCTGAAAACCCGGGAGACCGGGACGCCTGAAAACTTGGTGGACTAGACATACAAGGGGAGATGGCAAGTAGGTGAATTTTTCCCTTGGAGTAATAATGGCCTTTACTAATAATTTCACAAATTACATCTAGGGTTGTATTCTAAGATATTTAAATTGAACACTTCATATTGAAGTTCAGCACTTGACTAGAAGCTACAGGCTTGAGATTTCAAGGACAGCAGAAACATTCCTTTGCATAGCTCACTTGCAAAGCTCTTTCAGACACAATTCTGGGGTTTGTGGTTTTACAAGGTGTCACAGCCGTCTCTGCCAAAGTGTGCTGATGCATCATCAAACTACAAACCCCAGGATGCCAGAAGGAACTATGCAAAGAAAAGCCAGTTTTGATCTGGATTATCTCTCTATTGTAGTGGTTGGTCCTGTTTACACGGGCAGGAAAATGTGGGATTAATCCACATTTTCCTGCCTGTGTACAAAGGGCCTTCATGACATTTTCAGTCTGGGGAGATCCTGAGGCAAAACTATGACAATTACCCTGGCCAGATTTCTTCAGAGGGAGGTTTGCCTTTGCCTAGGCTTTTGCTAAGACTGAGAAAGCATGTCTTGCTCAAGATTATCCTTCTTTCCCTTGCTTTTTAAATCCTTTTTTAAAAAAAGGATTCGAAAGATTTGAGATTCGTGAGATTCGTGGATTCCCAGAACCTTCCAGGGATTCAGATCTGGATTCGGAAAATTCTGGATTTGTCCCATCCCTATTTTGGACCAGAGGACAGCAGATTACGTGCCTGCCTCCCACCCGTTTCTGCTGTCAATGGACCCTTCCACTTTGCCAAAAATGTTTTCTGCAAAACACAGTAGAACTGCCACACCTAGAGCTTACCAGGTATGGCAATTCTGCTATAAAACAAACCCCACAGCTTGAACCTTGTTTCACTCCAACAATTTTTTAAAAAAAATAAAAAACAGATGACTAGCCAATTCCAGTTTTATCTGGGGGGTGGTCATCTAACAGCAGGTCCTAGGCACTAAAAAAGTGGCCCCTGGAGCTTATCCTAGAGGAAAAGCTGCAACTTAGCCCAACCAGAAAGGACTCTAAAATATTAACCTGGGCATGTACCCTCTTCTGGGTGCCCCTCAGTACCCGTTACTTCACGAGAGGCTTCAGCTATGGCCGATGAGCCCTTTTTCAAGCGTGTATGTGACTTCCGCTGTCGCACCATGAATCCCCCAATCCCTGTCCGAGAGAGAGAAGAGAGATAGAAGTCAGTGGGGAAGACAAATGGACCCCCTACCCTGTCAGGGCCTGTCCCTGGCAAAGAGTTCTCACCTGGGCGGTACGGCTTCCGCTTCCGCTTCTTGACCTCCTCAGAGTCCTCCATTAGCCCCTTCCCCAAATCAGGATCAGCCACAGCTTCCCTCTCTGGGGTAGCGGGTGCTTCCAGTTTGATCTCACACTCCATGTGCTCCACATTGACTGCAGAGGGATGAAAACAAACACTCTTTAAAAACAAATGAAACAAAGGCTTTTTATACTGTTGTAAGTGACTACTTCAAACATTATTTTTGAATGCATTTATGTATTAAAAAGTGAAATGCTCTCACTGGTATAATAACCCTGAAGGCACCAGATCCCATCTGATTTTGGAAATTAAACAGCATCAACCCTGGTTTGTAACTGGATGTGAGATCACTAAGGAATAGTGGTGTTGTAGGTTGTATTTCAGACGAAGGCAATGAAAAACAACCTCTGAGTATTCATTACTTAAGAAAACCCTAGGAAATGCATGGGGTCCTCGTAACTTGAGAAGCAAATTTAACACACACACACACCAGATTCTCTCATTGCTCCATCAGATATACTCCAATGCACTTTATATAGAGGACTCTAATACAGTTTCAGGTATATACAACTGCCAACTGTAGGAATACATTTGCAAACTTTCATTTAGAACAGGCTGATCTTTCTCCCCACAGATACACCCCATCATTGTTCCTATGTCAATAAAAACTGTGGACTTACTGAAATAGAGGACATTAGAGAATTTGAGGCACATACCATCACCACCCAACAGAGACCACCACCTTGTCTTCAGATTCTGGGTAATAATACCTACATACTTTTGTAGCTACAAGTTATTATCTCCCAATTATCTAGAACAGGACACCAGAGCCCTACAATAAATGGACTACAATATTACATCACCACAAGACTGTAACAGAAAAATTGTTAAGTCTTTGCTCTAGATCTAAGACCAAGTTTGGACACACAGGAACTATGACTTGAAAATACGACAGGTTTGATCTCTGAGATCCAATGCTGGGGAGGCTCTAATTTCCCCATGGCAAGGAAATATTACTGCTCCAAGACCCTAAAGAAATGTTTTCTCACTTCTACAGCCAGCCAGGTTGACAGTATATGGTTAAACAGATCAGAGTATTAGTGTACAGATATAGTGGAACTGTTTTATACCCTCCAAGCTTGAGTTGGCATGCATGGTCACAAACCTTCAGCTTTCAGGATCTCATCGGCCTCCGCATCACCATCTTTTTTTTCATCTGGACCCAGAGGATCAATGCCATCCAGCCCACCTTCACCATTAAGGGTGCCTGGCCGAGGCATAGTTGGTGTTGTCTTGCGTGGTCGGCGCTTATGTAGTGGTGACAAGGACAAGTTGCGCAGTACTGCCATGCCTGTCTCTGTAAGCCAGACCCCTTCGAAACGAAAATACTGGGGCTCTGTGGGGAGAGGTTGAAATCACATGTGTGTGTGTGATTTCTTCACAGGAAAGGAAGTTATATTTTCCTGTTACAGCTAACAAAGGTAATTCAGCAGTGACTATGCCTGTATTTATTCCACGTGCAAACCTCTTTGCTGGATTAGGGCACCACAATCACATCCAATACCAAGGCAAGACAGAAAGACAGACAGAGAGACAGACGGGTATCTTGTAGCATTTATACCCCACATATCCTCCACATATCCTCCCAGTTAGATTGAAATGGCATACTAGGGTCTCCATGTCACTATTTTATCTCCACAGAGCCCTGAGAATAGGTGACTGACCCCAGGTCATCCAAAGTGTATTATATAACCCAGGAGGACTTGAAACTGGATCTTTAAGTCCAAGTCAAACTCCCTAATCACCACACCATCCTGTAAGGTGGCCTTTCCAAGGAAATTAGGAAGGGCTGGTTGCAAGCGCTAGGTTGTATCCAACTCAACCCCCATTCTCTCTAAGATTCAACAGAAAGGAGTTCTACCTCAAATGATCTGCCCAAACCTCTACACACAGAACTCACATGGAAAATGTATATTGCAAAGTTCATTTATCACTTTTCTGAAGTATTTTTATTCAAAACAACTTAAAATACAAAACATAACAAAATCAATTAAAAGGCAATCATTTACAATCAAGGAAGAACATGGGTCAAAATTCCATTCAATGCTGACAGAGAATAAAACTCAGCCAGTGCACGTCTGCCGCACAGAACAATGTGACTTTGAAGTGTCAGTGTGCAGTGCATTATTACATCAGCAAGCTGCAACTGGTGGAAGCAGGGGCTCTCAGCACCATCCTGCTATATTTTTGCGAGTGATAAAGAAGATGCCATCACTGTCACTCTCTTGGATTTCCAGCTAGAATGCTGGAGGTCTTGGAGCATGACAGCTCTGCCTTCTGGCTGCAAATCTGCAGTGGGATGGCGCTCAAAGCCACCACCACCAAATGATTATAATGACATATCATGGTGCCATAAACCTTGGGTGATACATGGCAGAGGGATGTTCTTGTGGAATTAAGTACTGGACATCTCCTTCCATGATGACAAGAAAGAAAATATGCTGGTATATTGCAAGCTATCATCAATGTATGTCACCAACATGTTTCTGGAATAATAAGCAACAACAAACACTATTCAACATCAAGACCATTCCAAACTTTGCGTACAAAATACATGTTTTGCACCAAAGTCCCAGGTTCAATCCAGTTCAACTCCCAGTAGACTCCTATCTGAAAAGGTGGACAGTCAGTACTACTCAATGTTTGCGAAAATCATGCTCAACAGACAAATAATCTGACTCAATATAAAACTCTTTAGTATACTCCTAAAACAATCCGGGTGGGGAAACCCTTAAGGACATGAGAAATAACAGCCAGTTTTATCCTTTCAAACCCAGAATTCGAGACATAAACAAGCCAACAAGCAGGAGGGATTCCCTAGCAGCAGATGCAAGCAAGCCCCATACTACATCCATAGGAAATCTTGGGCAGTCTTCTGTTCCTAGTTGCAAAGAAGGTGAGTGGACCAAGGGTGAGAAAGTAACTTACCTGGCTCTTTGATCTTCACTGGGATAATTTCTGGAGGGGGAACTGGAACTTTTATGTAAAAGGAAAGAAAAAAAAAAGGACATGTTGACAATATCTAGTATTACTTTTGGTTCTCCTCTCCCTATTCTCCCCATCTATATGTAACAGGAGAAACGTCCCAATTTAGGTGTTTAGGAAAAAGCATGATAATTCACCCAACCTTTCTCCTTGCTCTCTTCCCTTATTATTCTCTGCCACTGTGACACACAGCCATGTTAACCCCAGCATTCCCAGAATCATTGCACTGTAGGAACATTAAAAGCAGCTGTGCCAGGATGTGGCTAAACTCCTGTCAAGTCCAACGTTCTCCTCTCACAACAGCCAACCAGCTACACAGTAACCTGAAACCAAAACATGAGCACAACTGCACCCTCCCGCACATATTCCCTATCACCTGGTACTGAGAGGTACACTGTCTCTAATGCTGTAGGTAGTGCGCGCGCGCACGCACACATAACGTCAATCTTCATCATGATTAGCAAATTTTGACAGCCTTGCTATCTCCCATGAATGTTTTTAAAGCCAATCAAGTTGGTAAACAACACTACCACTATCACAGCTTCCAAGCTGTCAAGCATTTTTAACTACCCTTCTCACCAACATTTTCTGCCACACTCTCCGCTTTGGCTTACTACCACCCTCATTCAGAAGTAATTCATCACTGTCTCTCGTTGCAAAGAAACAAAGCAACAGTAGCAATCTTCTAGGAACTGCCCACGAAATTTCCTGACTTGTATGGGCAGGTCAGTTTGGCCTTCAAGGCTAAGCCTCCTTGAGGTGACATCAGCAGCTCTTTCCTCGTAAAGTCACAAATACTTAGTTCAAAACAAACTTTTTAAGAATTTGAACATGGAGGGAAATAAATTTTAAAGAGCAGAAATCTTTCTTAGGGCTGGCTCCAGACTCGAGGGGTTCTCAGTGAAGCATCTCAGTGAAGCATCTTCCCACCACACTGAGAAGCTGACCATGACTCTTCTTTTGAAATGTAGCATCAAGAATGTCACTGGAGGCTCTTTGGTACTTACCAACAGGCTTGACTATATAGGGTTGACACGCTGTACAGTCAAAGCCCTCATCAGCTGCCTGCTCTACTTCTTCCTCAGTGAATAAGTTGTCACACACAGCATGCATCCACCTGGGAAGTACACAAATAAGTGACATTCTGGTTTGTGTGGTTGTTGCATTTTTTTAAAGGAAAATGGCTGGTAGACCTAGAGCTCAAATCAGAGAGAGTAGTTCCTAAGGCAATGCCCTGGTGGCGCAGTGGTTAAATGCCAGTACTGCAAGCCACAAGGTTGTGAGTTCGATCCTGCCCGGCTCCAAGGTTGACTCAGCCTTCCATCCTTTCACAGGTCGGTAAAATGAGCACCCAGCTTGTTGGGGGCATGTATAGAAATGTTTCGAAATACATGCTATTTGAAAGTTGTTCGCCGCCTCGATCCATATGGAGAGGCGGGATACAAATAAATAAATAAATAAATAATATTCACAAGAACACAATCTCAAATTGACAGATTCTTCACCTTAGTCAGAGACTACAGATTATCAAACTCTTTCATGAGCTTACAGATGACACATACTAAACTTTCAAGGAGCTATTCTACCCCTCTTGTTTGTACAGCTGCAATCTCTCATCTGCGCCAATAAAAAAGTTTAGTGAACCTATGCAAAGAAGTCTAAAGAAGACAAAAGAGAGGAGTCCTTCAACACCACACAACATCTTTACTTTCCCCAGCTTCAGGTTTACCAGAGTAAGGCTGCTACTCTAGGATCATCTTTAAAGGAAGCTCTTTACATTGCCTGTTTCTGGGTCTGTAAGAAGACTACACTGAAAAAAATCACAACATGGGATGGTTTAAAAACAAGAACCAGAGGGGCTGAGCTTACCTCTCACAGTGCTGGCACTGGATTAGCAGATCATCCTCTACATACTTCACCTGACAGATGGGGCAGGTGACAAGACTGGCACAGGGAGCACAGTGGGTGTAGTTGTTCTGCCATTCACAGTGGAAGCCAGGTGACACCGCTCCACACTGCACACAACACACACACCTGTTCACAAGAGAAGGACAGTGGACTGATGTTGAGCTTAAAGATCTCTTTTAGACCTTCACTTCAGGACAAGTGGATACACTGAGCTTGGAACAGCAAATGAGGAGTCTTCCAATACAGAATCAAGGATTCAGGACTATACATCTGTATTCACATCATTTGTGACTGCTTGGCACAAGAGTACAATTTGGATGCTCATCTTTGCCCATCTTCTTCTGTTGTTATTTTATTGGTTGTATATGTTGAACTAACTGTGTGTTTTGTTGTCTGGATTCACCTCCACATAAACATTTAAATTTTTTTTAAAATCTACTCAGATAGGGAGTTGGCAACTTCCATGCATCCCTCTGAGCTCCATAACATTACCACTGCCCTCCTTGAATTTCAATTGTGGAAAAAACAAGCAACATTTCTTTTTAAAAAAAGGTTCTTTTAAACAACAGAAATGGCAGAAACAGCATGTATACAGTTTTAAAGAACAGCACATCCAGCTCTTTTAGAGTGTTTCTGTTTAAAAACTAGGTGCACACTCCTCATGCATCTTCTTTTTAAATGAAAATAAAGGTTTATCAGCTGCTGCACCAACAAAATTTGGCAGTTAGGCAGTAAACTGGGTAGCAGCTGGGGAAACACGAGACCTGTGGATTCCCTCCTCTCATATTAAATAAATTATGTTACATGAAAGTAATTACTTGCTTTTACAAAAAGATTTATCTTGTCATAAAAAAAAATAAGGTACACATGAAATTGTCTTGTAGCATCTTTCACAATACCTGGAATAAATGCAGTTGAACATACTGCATGTTTCCATATGTGATTCCTATAGTTCAGTTATTATTAGAAGTTAATAGATATATAACCCAGGTTCACAGTTTTAAAAATATGGTCAGCCTTTTAATTTCTGAACCGGTGAACTGCTGCAAAAACAGTATTACTGAAGCATTCGAAATTATGTCAAGTTTTAGTATGTGGACCACTGGGAGATGACAAGCTGGGAGAACTAGGTTTCTCTTAGTATCAAACTCCAATTTTCATCACAGTACAAAATTAAAGTTATCATAATCATCATCATAATTTACACCCCATCTTTTTCCTAAAACTGGGAATCAAAGTGGCTTACAAATTATCACAAATATAACATAGTTAAAAAGTACAAACGATTAATGTTAAAACAGAACTAAATGATTAACACTAACAGGATTTTAAAATACACAATTAAAATGTTAAGAAGTAGCTCAAAAACAGTACAATAAAAACTCTCTTAAAAGCTGTTCCTTTAAAAACTCTGTTTTCAAAACTCATTGGGAATAAAAAAGGTCTTTGGCCTAAATCTTGTTGTTAGTTCTAACTAAAATAGACACACCAGATCAATGTGATTTAGTTTTGTGCTAACTCACTATATAGCTGATTGAATGGGTCTACTCTAGCTAAGGCTACTCAACAGAACGCCAGCTTTAGACTGTCAGGGGAAGGACAGCAAACGAAGTCCTGCTTTTTAAAGGCTTCTAAGGAAAACATGGTCTCTCACCATTTACACTTCCAGCCACCCTTGGGCACTGTGTTGAGAGGTGGATCCAGGCAATAGGTGTGGTAGCTGATGTCACAGTCATCACAGAGCAACAGGCGGGAAGGGTCAGATGCTTTGCCACATACCTCACACACAATGCACTCCACACAGCGCCAGCCCTTGAGCAGCATCACCTTGGTAATCTTTTAACAAGGAAGAAGGGACAAATACACATCAAAGAAGCACAACATGCTGAGGTGGAAGGACCCAGGAGAGCCCTACCTGGGCGAGGGGGATTAAGGTATCCAACTCAATATTCCTTATCCTTTCTTCGCTGTTTCCCAACCTTGTGCCTCCAGATGTTGATGCAAAATTCCCATTAGCCAGTGCTACCATGCCCTTTGGTTGGAGTTATGAGAGTCATAATCCAATTATGTCTGAGAACTCAAGATCGTGAAGCAGTGCTCAATGCTCTCTGGAGTAGCTGTCTCCTCCAAAAGACCCCAATGCATATGGACAGCCCTCTTAGGCCAACTCCATGAGCAAGGTTGGAGGGAACAGGGAAAAATAACTCTCTTGTCCACAGTTAGCCCTCAAAGAACTGTATGTCATTTCTAGTCAGATTTGATCACCCAAATTTTGTGGCATCCTGGTAGATCCCAAGGCCTGGTAAAGCTTTCATGGGCCAAGACATGGGACAGGAGATCCAAGTACTGTAGGATTCAGGGAATCAGATATCTTGGGCTCCCACTCCCACTAGCTCCAAATGTACATGGCCAATGCTCATGGGACTTCTAGTCCAAAAGACCCAGTAGGCATCACATTATCTACTCTCACAGTGCCACTTGCTGATTTCTTCCTGGATCCCTGCCTTTCACCATTCCTATGTTTCTTATTTCTTTTCTCTGCACATACTTTGTAAAACCCCAGCCCCTTGACAAACACAACCACTACCACTAGCCTTTCAAATAGAGCCAGAGGCTTCAAACACAGCCACAAGATGAAAATTCAAAAACAAATCTCTTTGATCATCTGGCAAATTCAGGTCATCTTTTAGCTCAAAGTAGAGCTGGAGTGCCCTAAGGAAGAATCTAGGTCTTAAGACAAAGTTCTGTCTTTTGGGGAAGGAGGGCAATGAAGGCAGAGCAGAACTTACCTTGCTGTTGACGCAATATGGGTGGTAACACTGAGAACACTGGGAACATGCCAGGAGATGACCCTCAGCCCCACGGCCAAAACTGCCACACACTACACACATGTCCTACCAAGGGAGAAGAGAATAGTGCAGATCAGAAGACACTCAAGAAGCCCAGGAAAAGCTCCTGGCCACTTTCTCCCCCTTTCCTATTACTGCCCTTCCCATGCTGCAACACTCTTAGCTATTTTACAGGTAGTGCCACCACCCCAAGGCAAGTCTAGGGCTGCAAATCAATAAAAGGTGTTGTATAGCACTGTGACTTTTGAATGATTAAAAGTGCAAGCCTTTTAACAAAGGAGAGCAAATTTCTCTGAAATACACCATAATAAATGAAAGCCACTATTTGTTTTTAGAACGAAAACAACTAGTTTCTACCAAAACAAGCAAATATATGGACTACACATTATTAAAACAACACATCAAAACCAGTCTTCTACGATAAGCAAGCTCAAACCAATAAGTATAGGAGAGGGAGAAAGACTAGCAATATTTAGTTCAGTTGAGCACCAAGTGTCACATTTGCCTAAGGGGCTTTGTCTTACAGAAAACAGAAATGCAAATTGTGTCCTCTTTAAGATAAGAGGGCAGCATTCAATCCTCCTCTGCAACTTAGATCTGCTATGAATCTCCAGTCTTTGCCTAATGACAATCCTTCACCCATCTCAAAAATCACTTAACCAGGGCTTAAACCAGTTCTATTGCTGCCATTTTCAAAACACATATGCCCAGGCCTACCTGCATCAACACAAATTTGTCTGTATTAGAGAAAAGCACCACTGTGTTTTGCATCGTGTCATCATCGTCGTCATCATCCTCCTTACTGGGGGAACTGTCAATATCAGCAAGCTTGGAGGAAAAAAAGCACAGAAGAGTTAAGTAAGACACTGCTCCTGGTGCACCAAGAAAGTACTATTCAGAGGAAAAAGGTGCCCACACGAGCATGCACTCCTCCTGAAAAGGCCCTGCTTTGAATCACTTTGAGAATGAGAAGCCATCTCTCAGAAAGAATGTGACAGGTCTACATGATGGGGGCACCTAGACATCCAAAGGAAAATGGGAACAGGAGGAGGGGGAGCTGACACCACATCTCCAGGTGCCATCAAGAAAAATAAGAAGAGCAGTCAAGTCAAGCTGAGCAGAACACTAGTGAAGTCAGGAAGAGGTTACTTTTGGTCTCCAAGCACACAAATCCACATTGGGTGAGTCTAGCCCTTAGCACCTTCAAAGAAGACATCTTAACATTTATGACAGCTATAGCTTCTCTATAACCCTAGATACTGCATACATTCAACCTGCTCCCACAGCCCCCCCCCCGCCACACCAAAATAATGTCCTGCCTGCCTAAACCACCCCTACCGCCAATGTCTCGATGGAGGAAGTGGTGGATTTCAACCGTGACCGGCCCCGTCCGCGACCTGCGTGAGATCCTCCCCGAGGCCGTCTTCTCCCAGGAAAACTGCTGCTGCGCCCCTATGACCAGAAGGAAAGAGAAAGGAAAAAGAAATGATGGGTAGCGAAAGATGCCAAATTGGAATTACACCCCTCAGTTCACTGTCACTTGTGTAGGAATCGCACCACTCCTGAGGGCAGAGACTAAGCAGTGTGGGAAGGCCCTGGCAAGGACCATTCAGAGCCAGGCAGTAGAGGGCTTCATCTTACCTGCTTGACCCGAGAGCGGGCTGGAGAGCTGCGTCGTCGTCCCTTCTCACACTCGCCCTTTACATCAAATGGCAAGGAGTCATCCATTTCACCCATGGGCAAAGAGGCACCATCTTCTCTCTGCAGGCTGACATCCGTGGAGGTCAGACCAGCCATCTCCAGAGAAAGAGAACCCCCACCTTCATGGTATGGGGAGGCAAACGGGAGCTCTGAGCCGGGGAAGCTGCTGGCACTGGCATCACCCTGGCTCAGGTTTGAGATCTCATTAACGATATCTGACTTCACCAAGTGGTGGGGCCTCAAGGGTGTTGGGGGTGGTGGTCCTGCTTCTTCCTCACCGCTTGCCCCTCCTCCCTCTAGTGGATTGGTAGTCCCATAGGCCTCCATTGGAGTGGATGTGCTCCCAAGCAGTTCTGCCTCCACAGGGGAAGGAGATCGCTTGGTTTCACTGGCAAAGCTGAGGTGTGTCTCACTGGGCTCCTGCCCCATTGTGGCAGGCCCTTCATCTGCTGCCTCCTCCTCGCTTAGTTGTGGGGAGAATCTCTCCTCAAGCTCCATCTTAGGAGGTACTGCTGCCTCTTCTTCCTCATCCTCGTCTTCCTCCTCTTGGCTGGGTTGGACACTACTGATGACAGTGTTATCTGGAACTGGCACCTCCATCCCTGTGTCCATGGGCTCCTCACTGGGCTCTACTCCTTCTCCCTCAGCAGCTTCAGGAGAAAGAGCTTTGAGAGTATCAGGGAGAGGGGTCACTGGAGGAGACTCTGCTAGCTGTGTGGAGGGTGCTGATCCAGTATGATTCTCTGTTGGCAGAAACTCAAAGGAAGGAGGCTCTTTGGCACCAAGGCATGACCCCTCAGGGAGGGCAGGAGGTACTGGATCTAAGAGGGGAAACACGGGAGGAGAGAGGGAGGGATGAGTAAGACATTTTGATAGGATGGAACACTTCACCAACAAGGGTCAAGAACAGTGTTTGATTAGAAAAAAACAGGGTCAAAACTATTAACCCCCACCTCTCCCTGATCAAAAAAAAATGGGGAAATACCCACCTTAAAAAACAAATCATGCACAGACCAAAAACTCTTGGGTATACCAGGAAGTCTTAACCTAGGCTCAAAATGGTGGTAAAGGTAGTGACAAGTCAGTCCTCCTAGGGAGGGAATTCCACAAACAATCCTGCTTACACTCAACCCCAATGTTCCTCAATGTCTGCCAAGAAATGCAAATGTTTTTGACAATCTGTATCGTATAAAACAAAGCCTTTAAGGTACAGAGTCAGCAGCTCTGTGAATATCAGCTGCTGAGGAGAGAGGAACACCCTTGTTTGTCAGCACCAGGAGAAGGAAATCTCCAGCCTGTAAGCAGTCCAAATCCAGCCTGAGAAAAGCCTACTCAAGTATTGACTGCAGCATCACTCTAGCAGCCACATCTTGAGATCAGGAGATGATCCATGCTACACTTTCTCCATGGCAAGGAAACTGCCACGCAGGCAACATTACCTAATTCTAAGTAACAGCTGTATAACGGCTCCCAAAGCCAGGGCTTAGGCTTTGTCTCCCCCCACCCCACAGCAAAGGTAAGGAATACACAAAGCCACTTAGCTGCACTTAGATATAGTAGGCTCAGACCCAAGGTTGCAACTTGGTGTCAAGGTCAAGGCTCTGCCAGCTCTTTAAATACTACCTGCATGGGGGTGGCTCCCTTACCCTGACATGGGGAAGAGGATCAGAGCTGTTGTCCTTGGCTGCAACGCCAGTTGGAAGCTCTACCCAGCACTGCGGCCAGGAAGCCTGTGATGTTGCAAAATTAAGATCGTACGTCCTTATGCCATTTGGCTTGGTGTTCAAAACAGCTCTCCACCATGGCCTTAAACACACAAGTGACCCCTCATCAAGTACCTTCCAAATGTGTTGCACTATTAAGGGGGGTAGCTTTGCCCTGGTGGTGCAGTGGTTAAATGCCGGTACTGCAGCCACAAGGTTCTGAGTTCAATCCTGCTGGGCTCGAGGTTGACTCAGCCTTCCATGCTTCTGCAGGTTGGTAAAATGAGTACCCAGCTTGTTGGGGGCCATAAGCTGACACATTGTAAACCACTTAGAGAGCACTTAGCTGATAAGCAGTATAGAAATGTACATGCTATTGCTATTGGTGGGAGAAGTGGGAATTTCCACACATTTACATGGTCTGGATCTATATTTTGACTTGGGTTCGACACAGCCAAGGATCTAGCCCATTAACTCACCTGGTGGTACTGGAGGTGGGGGTGGAGGAGAGGGGGCTTTTTCAGGCTCGAACAGGGTCTCCACTTCCATTTGCTCCTGCCCTTCAGGGGCCTCTGGATCCACATCGGATACTTCTAGAGGTGTGTTTACATCTGAATCAGAAATTACACAACAGGGTTTGAAGCACATTACAGACAGTGAGGTTACAACATAGAAACAATGCTCGTCAAACTAGAGTTCTGGTAGAGGCCATCTACAGTTTCTATACATGTCATCCACTTCAGCACACTCTTGTAGCATTATGCTCTGAAAGAAGATGCGGGGCAAGCATGGTGGAAAGCAACTGGCATTTATGGCAACAAAGTATGGGAAAAGCAATGATTCTTCACAAGACGGTTGTGAAACAGTACATACCGAATGACTATTTCTTTTTTAAAGCCATTGCCTATTGTCTCTTAATAAAGGAGATATTCAGATGAGAAAGGATCACTCACCAGCGGGCTTCTCGCCACACACCAATGGCCCCTGTTCTTCTGGGTGGGGACTCCCAGGACCACCACTGGTTTCTGGCTGCCTCTCACCGGCCTCACATACTTCTTCCAGTGGCTGAGGAGACACTGGCTTCTCTGTTGTGGGGATGCTGCTTGCTAGGGGAATGTGCCTGAGTGGAAGAGTGTAAAGAGAAAGAGAAGCTCACCTGAGTCAAGCCGGTTAAGGTCACATATTACTCCTCTCATTCCCTCAGCATTTCTATAGAGCTTGTGTGGGTTCAAATGAGCATTTTTCCTACATATTCAGTCACTCTTATAACAACCATGCCACCATTATTATCCCCATGTTATAGACTGTGTGAATGTGTAAGTGTATGAGCTAGGGAGGGATCAAAAGTGGCAAGGGGAAGGTTTTGCCTGAGGCCACCTAGTGAGTTCTGTGACAAAAGAAAGGCTGGAACTAGAGGCCTCCCTGCTTACCTGTTAGCTACTACTATACACCTAACTCTCAACAGTTGTATCTAGAGCAATTCTTAAATGCCTCATGCCATCCAATAACATTGTGCATAATAACAGCATACTGAGGTTGGAAGGTAGAAATCAGTTTTCCTTGATTCAGCATTGCATTGAAGGAAGTGAAAAAGTGCAGGAAGAGCCACTGCAACTTAAAGCACTTTAGAAGTGGGTAGAAACCTGGACTTGCTATCAGCCTCCTTTGTTGCCCAATGGGGCTGGGAATCCTGCAAGAGGAAAGTTCTCCTGCCCAGCCTCTCACTTTTGGAAGTATTAAAGGTGGGGAAATAAGTACCAATTAATAAACATCAAGAATGGCTTGGCCTAGAAGCCACTCTCAAGACTGCGACAAAGAGCCCAAGGGCCACTGTCCTCCATCAGAACAGAAAGAATCATCACAAAAGTTGGATTTAATGAGAGAGAAGAAGAGCCAGCACCAGGTTGTCCAAAGAGCAAAGGCCCAATCAACCCATGCAAGGCTTCCAGCTGCATAACTAGCTGTTGCAGTGCCCTCCACCTGAAAAAAGCCTTGATCAAGGCAAGGGTATAGATTTTGTGATGGCTTTTTTTAAGGTGGGAAGTCTGTCCAGAGTACTATCAATCAACTTTAAACTGAATTTCGATTTAATATCATGGTTTGTTTGGTTGCACCTTAATGCATAGGATTCCACTGTTAAAGCAGCTCCATCAGCTACCAGGCTGTTTCCAGGCACAATTCAAAGTGATGATTATGGCCAGTAAAACAACTTGTCTCCAGGCTGTCTGAAGAGTACATTCTTCTATATGAGCTTGCTTTTACAATTTATTATTCTCATATTGGCCAATCTCAACAATCTTATTTGCAGGAGAAGATTTAAGGTCAAGTCTGTATGCCTTGTCAGTTATTTGCCACCTTTAACACCCTATGAGTCCAGTAGCTGATAGTGATAAGGGTCCTTCATTTCAGGATTTCTCTGCAAGTGATTTGGTCTCTTTCTTTGATCAGAAGGTAGCCTCAATTGTTGATTCATTTTTGCTGGATGGATCTCCACCTCCATTGCCATCAGTGGATTTACCACAGCCTTTGGCTCAGGCCATATCTTCACTGGCTCGAGCAGAGTTTCACTTTTCCCCTATTACAAAGGCAGTCACGAGTCAGATTGTGATGTTTTCTTCCCCCACCTCCTCCTCTACTGACCTTATCTCTTCATTCTTTTACCCAATTCTTCTGGTTCTTGTATATATACCCATTGGTGAACTGTTCCCTCTCAAGCAGTATTTTCTTGGGCTGCTTTAAGCATGCTGTTTTGCATCCTCTATTAAAGATACCTTCTCTGGATCCTTCACTTTGCACTAGCTATCACCCTTTGTCTCTTCTCCCATTTCTTTCAAATATTTTGGAGAGAGCTGACCTTTCCCAGTTGATGTCTTACCCGACTATACATGATTCTCTTGATCCATTTCAATCAGGGTTTCGTACAGGTCATCCACCAAAATGGTCTTGACTCACACTGTAAATGATATTCTAGTGGCAAAGACACAGCGTCAAACTTTTGTTTGATCCTGTTGGATCTTTCTGTAGACTTTCACACTTTGAACCATCACATCATACCATTACAGGTAGCATCATTGGGAATAACAGGGAATGCTCTGTCCTGGTTTAAATCTTTTTTTCTGTGACTGTTCCTTTTCTGTTTCATTTCAGGGATCTATGTCAAAAGCTTTTCCTGTAACAGTAGAGGTGTCACACAGATCAATCTTGGATCCTCGTCTTTTTTCATTATAAACACTCCACCTTGGATTTATTTCTGAATTGGGTTTTCAGTATCACATTTATGCAGATGACATTCAGATTTTGATGGACTGTCTGCTGTATGTTTCTTTTCATTCATTGTCTTAAGCAGAACATGGACAAAACAGAAATCTTGGTGTTTCAGCCTGACTGTCCAGTAGCCCCTCTTTCATATCGTTCACTGGATTTACAGGGTTACACAGTGGCTTCCATCTTGGTTGCCAGGAACCTTGGAGTCCTGTTGGATTATTAATTTCCATGTTTCCAATATCCGCAGGATCCAGTTGCTGACTGTTGAGACTGCCGATCTGCTTGTCCACACCTTGGTTATTTCACACTTGGATTATTGTAACAGCTTACTGGTAGATTTGCCTTCCTGTTCCCTTCTTCCTCTAGTTTTAATTCAGAATGATGCCATCTGGGTTGTTTTAAATCTCCCTAAATATTCACCAGTTTATTCTCTCCGTAGATCCCTTCACTGGCTACCAGTTCAGGCCAACTGAACTTTCAAACTTTTGGTTCTGGTATTCAAGGCTTTGCATTCTAAATTCCCTCAGTATCTTGCAGCTCAGCTAGTATGGTAGATTCCATTCTGGTATTTAAGATCAGGCAAGGAATTACAGTTTGTTCCATGAATGTGCACAGCTCTGTCAAGTCTACAAGCCTTTTAAGATCTGGCTCTGGTAGAACAGTCTTCCTTTGGACCTCTGCCTGGAGGAGGATCTCAACCATTTTTGCAAAGGGCTAAAGAGCTTCCTCTTTGATTCACTGTCTTAAGCCACTGAGTTGTGTTTAAGGTGCTGAGATGAGTGGGGTGCTGGTCATTTCATTCCATGTGTTGCTATAGTGTTATTTTATTGTCTTTGTCCCTCATTGGGTATGTTGATGTTCCACCCTTTGGTGAAAAGGGTGTTATAAATAAACATTATTATTATTATCATCTTGCTTAGGCACTGAGAGCCACAGGAAAGGTCCTTCTTTCAGTTCCACCACTCTCAAAGGCTCATTTGGTGAGGATACAAAGAAAGGCCTTTTTAGTGACTGCTCCAAGGTTAAGGAGCTTCATTCCAAGGGAGGCTAGGCTGGACCCCTCCTATTATCCTTCTGCTGAGAAGACAGCACCTTTTACCGAGGCAGGCTTTTGACAACTGGCCTTTTTTTTTTCTTTTTAAGAACTAATATGCCTTACAAATAGCCAGCATGATGTAGCAGCTTAAGCACTGGACTCCACCTCTGGAGACCAGGGTTCAAATCCATGCTCAGCAATGGAAACCCACTAGATGACCTTGGGCAAGTCACACTTTCTCAATCTCCAAGGGATCAAAAAGGCAACCCCTCTCTTGCCAAGAAAACCCTCTGACCACCTTAAGGTTGCCATAAGTAGGAAAAAATCTGAAGGCACACAATAACAACAATGGCTTACAACCTCCATCATCATTGCATTTCAAGATGGGGTCTTGTATAAACAGTCCACTTAATGTGAGGCCAGGAGAGGGAGACAATTTCTCTAATCCAAAAAACTCACTCTTGGGTGTGCTGTACAGCAGTGCTCTCGGCACTGTTTGTATTCTTGCAGCGCTGCTCCTGACATCTTTCACACAGAGAATAATTCTCATACCACTGGCAGCTGGGATCCAGTGCGGATGGGCGGAGGCCACAGTCAGAACATACACGGCAGCTCTGGAGGAAAACAGATACACAGGTATTCAGGACAGGAAGATGCAACGTGTGAGTCCTTCCTAAAAGTGTCAGGAGTCATCTCACCAGCCCAGGTGTTTGGAAAACAAACAATTATGGGACAGGGGAGGGAAAAGGGATACCACTGAGAAATGAGTACCCCAAATGACAGGACTGGAGAAATTCAGAAATGGGCCTTTTCCATGTATAGCTGCACATGGTACCGTTTTGTCCCAGAAGATATTTTTGTCAAATTAAACTAATACAAAGTTGGTGTAGGATCTATGTTCTTCTATGCCAAATTAATACCCCAGAAAAGGCTATGACCGTGACCATGGCAAAGACTTTTAAGTGAATCTTGCAAAGTTCTGTGTTCAAGGAAGGTATTCATAATAAAGCACATCAACATTTCTGAATTCATAGCTGTAAGTCCCAAACAACTCAATCTGATTTACAAAGGAGTAAGTATATTCAGTACTGCTTAGTCTGCAATTCTAAATGTGCTTACTTCCTGGTACATCCAAGCAAACTCACTGATAGTTGTATCTGAATAAACATACTTAGGACTGGACTATCAGCAACTGATCTAACTTAGCTTATCCATTTTGAAAGCTAATAATTCAGATATATTGTGCACGGCCAGACTGAAAGTTCTGATCTTCTATTTAATATTTTGAAGTGTGCCGTAGAAATATGGCAGCCACTTTAGCAAGAAAGACTGGCTGCTGCCCATAGGAAGAAATGGGAAAAAATGTTCAAAGCTGACAAGTAAGGTCCCATCTCTTTCACCAAACCTCTCTACAACATAGGGGAAGGACTATTGCCCCTACATGGGGCTATGTCCATTCTGTTCAGAGCTGTACCAGCCTGGAATGCAGCACTCTGAAAAATCTCACAGTCATTTAAAAAAAAGTTTCTACTCCTCTGGTTCACAAGCAGCTAAGCAGTTGGTGGCCCTCTTTCCAAAGCCACAGAGGAGGCTAAAGAGAATTTCCATTGGCTAGAATAAAGACTTCAACTTCAGTATCTCTTTGCCACACCCTACACCTACTACAAACAAAGTAATGTGTACAAAAGAATGAAATATACTTATTTCCTTAATCTGCATAGTTTGGACATCTTGCAGAATTCAAATCCAGGAGGGATTAGAACACAGTTTGGGTTAACATGGTACAGAACTTTACACCGACCAGCTCAGATACATTGGTAGGGCTTACTTTGCACTTCCAGGAATCTATGGGGACGCTTTCAATGGCTGGCTTCAAGCAGTATGTGTGGTAGCATTTTTCACAAGCTTCACATACTAGCATTCGACTGTCCTCACCAGACAACCTGCAAGGGAGAAACACCACAAGTCACCAGTGAGTTGAGGCACCCTCATCATCGTACTGTTCTGGAGATACCGGATGTTAACAACTCCTTTCCTTCTCCATCTTCCCACCTTCCACTCTAAGCAGTGAGCTACACTCACCTGCAGGTTTGGCAAACTTTGCATTCATGACACTGCCAGCCTGAGCGTTTGCGTGGTGTGACTGTGATCTCCAAACAGGTGCCATGGTAGTGCAGACCACAGCTAGTGCAGAAGAGGAGATCGCGCAGCTCCCCTGGGGCATCACACACCATGCAGCGTGAGTCCTCTGTGGAAGAAGGGCATACTGGAACCAAAGCCAAGACATCATTCTCTCCACCCCACTAGCCTTGATTCCTCCCCTGTGCAGCATAATCCAAAAACCAGCCACATATACATATACATATTAACAGTATTTCCTTCTTCCAGCTCTCCCATCCTTATTCGCAAGCCCGATGCTCTACCCATTAGAGAGAACATCCACTATTCCCGTGCTATTCACAGTATCATTAGACTGGAGCCCATTCTAATCTGAGCAAGTCACAATCAAATCCTTGCCCCCTTGCCAGCTGTCCTTGGCGTATCGCCAACACTCACCCATCTGTACAGCCTGGTCTAGATGCTCTGGACACAGAAGCTTCAAGCTCTTCATGGACTGAAAGCAGCCACTGGCTGCCGCACAAGGGAAGTGATAGTGGCGCTGGCACCCCTCTGCATGGCATGGAATGGTGGCACCCCGCCTGTTACAGTGTTCACATTTCTGGAAGAGGTAAAGAACAGACCTCAAGCTCAGAGAACTGCAGAGAACAGCAGCCCTACACATGGCAGAAACGCTAAGCAAATAATGATAAGGTATAGCTTCCATCAGAAGACAACAAGTACTTGAGAAATAATCATGATTTCAGAATAGGACACAATGCTTGTGGCTGCCTTCAGATGCTGTGCATCCCCACCATCTCTGTATATGTTACAGGATAGGGTCTCCAAAACTGGATTCTATGAGCACAAAGCTACTACATCCCACATCAGCCAACTGGCTGACTTTAGAGTCCCCAGCTTGTACCATTTGTACAGTATATAATATAGTACAGACCAGCGACGGGCAAAATAAGGACCCAGGGCAGCTTGCAACCCAATTCTGAGCACCCTCTCAATCTTCCTTGTCCCCCTTTTTGGAGGTTTTCTGCTTTGAAAAACCTCAACAAGCAGTTGTTTTGCAATAAAATGGCCCTCCAGCTTCCCCAAGAACAGGGCCAAATTGGACTTCCAACACTCACAGCTTTAATTTTTCATAATTTCTGCAAACTTCTGCAGCCAGTGCTATCTGTTGTGGGTAGCGGGGAAAAAAGACTGGACTCTGTGAACTTGCCTATCTTTGGTATAGACAAACACAACCTGATTATCCTGCAACTTATTCCCAATCTCTCTGATTCATAGGGAGCTCTATTTCTGCATCATGGAAGGCTTTGGAGCAAGATATTTTTGGAAAATAGCTTAAAAATCAGGATTTTGTCACAAACTGAGAAACAAGATGTGTCCACTTAATATGTACTTATTAAAATATTATTTTAAAGGTGCGTTTTTGCAGGGTGGGGTCAAGGTCAGCAAACACAAATTTGGTCCTCACAGGTGAGTAAGTTTGCAGGAGAGTTGGGGAAGATGACCAAGTGGAGCTAGTCAGTCTGCTTAATAAAGCCCTCTACTCTGATTTCTGGATTCCAGTAGTCATTCTTAACATTGGCCTGTTTTCTTAACGTTGCTGATGCAGTTTGCCTTCTGTAACAATGAAGACATTGTCTGTTGCAAGTAACACAACTGGTTCCTAAAGCCTTACTCCAAATGTTGCTCTACGGGGACTGACCCAGTTTCTCCCACTACTGTGAGAAAAAGAGTCCATCCCCATACCCCAGCATAGTTGAATCTGACAGACCTGTGCAATCCCTGAGATGACAGCTTTGTTCACAAGGCTCAGCCATGACCCTTCTGGACGTAGAACTCCAACTGACCAAACCACACACCAGTGATGAGCCCAAAAATGCCCTACGAAGAGAAGAGGAAACCACAACGGAAACAAAAGAAGACACCATTTAGGACATAAAGTGTTCAACTGAGAAGGAGACATAGACAGCTTCAAGTAGAGATATTGGCAAATGCAGTGTGACATAATGGAGCAATATCATTCCAGGGGTCACTGGGCAATTGGAAATATTTGGGGCATCTGTACCATTCAGAAGTTCTTGAACTCCACTGCCATTAGCCCTGTATTTCATAGCCTGGACAATGGTGAAAGATTATGAAAGTAGGAGTTCATCAATATTCAAAAAGTTGAAGGTGCACCACTCCTACAAGTATATGAACAAGGGCTTCTGACTCTCATTTACTCAACAGCAACAGAAATCCCTCTGCAGATGCATACACTTACCCCAACTAGGGCTCCCAAGAAAGCTTGGGAGAAATCCAGGAGTGGGATGGTTGGGTGGTGAGGTGTGACAGAGAGAAAGAAGACAGAAAGCTCTATTCTGAGGCTGAACCTATACTCAGAGAAATTGTGTTTTACACCAAGATCCAAATGCAGGGCTTTAGAGTTCTCCTTTTTAAAAAAGTTGAATCCAGAAGCTGAAGTCCTCCATTCTCATAAATTTATTCTAATTGAAACTTGTATGATAAGAGGTGAGATTGTAAAGTTCAAGGAGAAGTCAGCCAATTCTGAAGCTTTCATCCACTATTTTACTGGTGATGCCATACAGCAAAGTCAGAACATGATAAAGAGTAAGGGTGAGAAAGAGACACTGTCTAGGACCTAAGGCAGAGTCCAACATCAGAGTAGCCATGCCAATCTAGGCTCTGCTATTCTGTGGCAGCTACTTACCTGTTGGCTCAAAAACCTCCCTCACTGACACCCCATCTGCAAAGCCTATCAGGGTCAGGTCATCACTTCCAGTCTCTGCTGAAGAGCCCAACTGTTTCCCTTCTGGTGGGTCAGAAAGATCTTCTGCCCAGCCAGGTGCAGGATCAAAACGCAGCAGCTCCCGCTGTCCATGCAGGCTCCACTTGCTGCAGTTGCAGAACGCACAGCGTTTGGGTGGAGAGCTAGAGAACAGTGAGAAGCAGAAAGGAAAAACAGCTTGTCACTGCAGGAAACACAAAAATCTATCCCAGTCCATAGGGATGCTGGAATGGGGGTTAAGAGATGGAATACTTCCAGTTCTCCAGAGAGCTATTCTGATGTAGATGTCAGAGAGAACTCCATCCCAAATTCCTAGGGCACTTCAACTCATGATTGTCCTTTATGCAGCTATGGTGTATTCTCTTTACGAGTGTAATACTAGCCATGGCTAGGAAGCTGGGTGTGGGCCTGAATCCATCACCATCCCTGCCAGATTGAAAGCTTTTGTTCCACTAAGTTTGCAAGATGTCACTGGGCAATTCACAACCTTCCTCATCAGTTCAGAGCAACACCTAGGTAATGAACTAACAGCCATTAATTCACTGAACAGCTGTGGAAAAACTACAAATAAAAGTGTTAGGTCCTTTTTAAAAAAATATATTTAAAAGCCAATTTATTTTCATTATTTTATTGGGACTGATCAAACTAGGCATGACTAAGCTTTTGAGTTGTCTAGATATTTTTTAAATCTAGCCACATCTCTTCCAGAAAGCCAAATTTCTTCAGTCTCAGGCCTGCACATAACAATCTAAACCTGAGAAATAATCATCTTAATCTCTCTTGCTATAAAATTAAGTGCTCTGAAAGTCTGGACACAATGTAACGTTTATGTGGTGAAGCCATGTAAAGATGTGGCCAACCCCTGCCCTGGAATGCACTAAAGGTGATGTACATGACTCCCCCTCCAATACACATTTTATCCCTGCAGTGATTCTGCAAGGTAGGTCAGACCATTCATGGGACATGTCCATCAGATATTGAGCACACAGGGGCTGTCCTATCTTTCATCTCTGTGCAATACTTTTAACGTTTCAGATGTTTAATAAGTGTTACTAATATTAATAATGATTAAATTATTTAATTCAATTTAATTTAAAGGCTACAACCCAGGAAGGAAGACAACCAAACTGAAGCTGCACTAAACGGAGAATGCCAGCTGCTACAAGACTGAAGTAGCTTGAGTCTAGCTAGGACCTTCCTTCCACACAGTAAATCCTGGGACCCCAGCAGAGGCATTCTTACAAGAAGATACTACACTCAGTTTAACAAGATACTGTACTCAATTTTTCTTACGCTTTATGTCCCACTCAAAGGTATATTAGGTCTTCCACTGCTGTGTCACAACTTGATGTACAATGGCAAAGCTGGTATAGCACTGGGTTTTTCCCCCACACACAGACATAGCACTTTGCATGTGATCCATGCAACCTTGCTCTCAGTGTCTTCTCAGGCATGTAAAAGCCACAGCACCCAGTTCATGGGATGACAAAGGGGCTGGATGATGCTCTCATTACTTTACTATATTCTGCTTCTACAACAATCTTCTCACATAGATCTCACTGAACTCCCTCCGCTGATTTCCTCAAAGGTACCCTTTTGATAGCGCGCAGTCAATGCAGAGACCAGGTATGCATGCCACCTGCATCAAGTGCAAGGAGCTCCATGAGAGAACTGCACCATCCCTGGTTTGCCACTCTGCACCATTTTTTTCCAACCCTAACTCTTGCATGATGTGTGAATAAAACAGGGCAGGGGACAATTAAAAGCCTCAAGGAAAAGCAACTGAAATTTTATGATGGAGACATGTAAAGAATGAGAAAAGAAAAAAAACCCAGAACTATCTAATAATTGCGAGCCAGGGGAAGGAAAACCTGAAAAGAAGCAGCAGTGAAAAGAGGGCTTTTCTTGTTTGCCCACAAGCATCTAACAAGACCTGAGGTAAAGAGCTTTTCCTACCACGGCAATTTCCTGTCCCTGTTCCTCACCATCACCACGACCCACCGCAGTTCCTTGATCCACAATTATATACTCCTCCTACCCTCCCCCCATTTTCCTACACCACCATCGTATGGCCCACCCAAGAAGTGAGTCTACAAGTCTCTCACCTGCAGGTCTGGGGCAGTTTCTCTTTTGCTTCTGTTTCTTCCAGTTCCTCTTTCACAAGGCCCTTTTCTGGCAGTTTCAGGGGATCAGCTTCCACACTGCCCTGCTCCTCTGAGGACACAATTCCATCTGCTGCCACTGCTGCTGCTGCTACAAAAGAACATCTGTCAGGACCTGGGCATGACAACTCGGTGTAGGTTCCATCACACAAGCCCTGTTCTTTGCTATGGTTGAGGAGCTTATGGAGGAAAAATCATATTGGTGACAAAGGCAACAAATGTTGAATATCTTCATTTATCATATCTATTCAAGCAAATCTGGCAGGATTATGATTGGCCTTTCTCTGCCTCCGAACAATTTGGCCAGTGATAGAAAGTACAGGAAGACCCTACACACACTGTACATTACACATTGATGGACGGGGGAAGGGGTTGGTTTAAGCACGACGCCCCTCTGTTCCATAGCAGCTCTGTGTTTGCCACAGTCCATTAGAGCATATACTGGATAAATGAATACCGATCAGGACTCAGTACTGGACTCAAGATAAAACAAACCAATATATGGGAAAGACGGGAGTCCACTGCTATCCAAATGGCTAGGAGATGGTGTTCTGGAAGTAAATGGCACATGCCCTTAGACTGTAGGTGACAAGCAACTTCTGCTTTTGACTACAACATTGAAAAGGTGACAACGAGGGCAAGAGCAAACATATGCTCTTGGCTCTGGTGTGTATGTGTGTGCCTTCAAGTTACCTGTTGGTCTACGACCCCATGAAAGCACTTCTGCATTGTGTTTACTCAGAAGAAGAAATATAGGAAATAGGATTTCCAAAAGCACAAGGAGTACAGAGTAGGACAGGGGACTGGCAGAAACCAACCCTACTGTTAGGCACTTACTTCAGGTGGGGGTCAAGTCACTGAAGGACAAAGCTGTGTATGCCACATGGTCTACTCTGTCTTCCCAATCTATCTTGACCCTTCATTCAAATTCAACCCTTAATGTGGCTGCGTTCTGTACCTGAGAGTGGAAGGGGGTATGGGAGTGCCCACTTTCCCATCACCTGAGGTAGAAAAATATCTTGGGCCAGGAGGCACAACAGGAGATACTAGGCCAACAGGCTACAGATCTAGTAGATGGTATGATCCACTCCCTGCTGTACTGCATTATTTGTACACAGAAACCTAAGTCTCTTTATCAGAAGGATGGCCAAATTGGGAACACTCACCTGGTGTGTCAGAGTTTTTGTCCTCACCGGGTGGCTTCTGATCATCCATCCTGTCTCCAAGAGACCTGAAGGCAAGAGAGAAGCACTTGATTACACTTTCTCCCAATCCTCTCTATCCTTTCACTCTCAGCATCTTATACACTTTTTTTACAGTGCATCATTCACATATCATGTGGCCATTATGCCCATTGCTAAGTGTACTAGATGCCAGAAGGGTAAAAAACTCATGATGAAAAATATGAAGTTCTGCATATGGACATACAAATTACAATAACATATGCCTCCTTTGCATAATCTGTTCTCCTTTTTGAATAAATCACTCTGGAGGCAAATATTTGTATGTGGCCTACAAGAAAAGAAAGGGAAAAGATATTTGGGGCTGTGGGGGGTGTACAGGAACTCTAGTGTGATAGAGAAAAGCAGCAGTGGGAGAGCCACAAAAGAGAGAAGGAAGTCACTGCCCCTCTCCTACTGGAAGCCCAGATCAAGAACACAAGAAATGTTCCTATTTAGCACTGAAAAGATTTTCTGTAAATAAATAAATATTACTAGAGCTATATTCAAATTTCTATGGAAGCTAAATTCCAAAGGAGACTACAAACATTTTTAGAAAATGTGCAGGTCTGCTGTAAATGCCCAGCCCTCCCACCTCATATTAAACTCTGATAATACCATGCAGATACTACCCAAAACAGCTGTTAAGCTCCCATAATGCCATAAAAGTTCTCTCTGAAACCCCAGTTTCTACAAACTTTTCCATTTTTTCCTAGCAAGTTTGAACAGGCAAATGGCTATTCCACACCAAAGAGCACTGGGGTGAGCAGGGCTGGAGATCATCACTGTACTCTTCAATATGTTGGGGAAACTGTGACAGAGTGGGTTCTGTTGAAGAAAGGCCTGTCTTTCATTGTACTGTTCCTGATAAGGAAGACATAATTTCCTTCACATCCCTTACCGTGAAATTCCAGTATTGTCGCCATCAAATCTAAACCTCACAAGACCTATGTCCAAAACATCATCACATTTTTGTACAAATACACATAAAGAAATATGCAAAAGTCTAAGCTGGATCCAGACTTGGGAAAACATGAAAGTGAACATTCAGTGCCGTTTCAATTACTTATTAGTGTATTTCAGGTAGATTTTTAAGTATTATAAGATAAGGAGGACTGATTTTATATTTCTTTTACTGTTGTACTGAATTTTGGAGCAGGTTACAAGAGCATGAAATAAAACTGAAACAAAGACACAATCCAAACTCTAACCCTTCCGATATCAGAAGAAGAAAAGTAACCGCAGTCTCTGACCCAGTGCTGACAATTTGAAAAGCCAAAAGAAGGGCAAGGGAAGAAAATCAGGCCACAGAGTGATATAGACAACACTGTTATGTTTGATCTTCTCCCCTGTTCCCACTATCTTCTGGTATAGTAGAACAAAAGAGCTGGACAGCACCTCTTGGTTTACCATGTCCCATCTCATCAGAAGCTACGATCAACAATCTTTTATAGCATTTGTGTGGGGAGGAAGACACAGTTCACCCACATCTTCTGCAATGGATATACTTGTATCTATATCTGGCTGGAAGCTGCCTGCTATTGCATGTAAATAATGCTTACATAAATTATTACAAGAGACCATTGCTCTAACTCACAGATTAATGAAGGGCTGAGGAAGTACAGGCCTCCAAGTACTGCCTGATTCTAATTTCTGCCAGCATCTACCAGTCTGGCCAATGGTGAGGGATAATGGGAATCGAGTTTATCAAGTTCTGGATGGACACAGGTTTCCCATCCTTGCTTTAAGGTCTCCAGTGATGAAGAACACATCTACTAAAAACCATTCCTAGGCTTCCCTACTCTTACCTCTATTGCATCTTTCCTGATGTTCTAAGGTAAGGTATTTTAAGGTTACAGACTGAGCTCACTATTTCTGCATGAAAAGCTCCCCACAGATCTCCCCTATAGTAAACACTTATATTAACTGAGAATCTAAGTCCATGATGACTATTTCCCTCAAGACAAGAACCACACCACCAGACCAGTGATTCTTGCTGCCAGTGTCCTTGCTCCACAGTCTAAATGACTCAAACTCTCTTTTACCTCCACATCTAATGTAGGCTCTGCATCCCAAAGAGTAATGCCTTAACCAGCAACTTTTCTCAGGGCACCTAGTCTGGCTATGGCCATCACTGAGCCACAAGTAGCAGACCACATTTGGGTGCTCTCTACCACCAGGGCAGATAATAAGAAGCTAATTAATTATTGGCTATAATGCAAACCAAGTGTACACCCACCTACTCCTGCCATCTTTAAGACCAATGATCCCCACTGGGAGATCACGTTTATTATACAAACAGGAAGAAGACACCAGGGCATTATCTGGGACAATATCCCCCAAGCAGTTAAAATAGTATGAGCTCTCTTGCCGTTTATATAGTCTCACCTTCATTAAAACTTTCAGAAGGCAGATGTTCCCCTGAGAAGAGGCATCCTATAATCCCCTATGCTCAAAAGAGAAGCAGGTGGGAGATGGCAGAGAAGGAAGATGGTAGCTATTTTTTAAAAAATGAGAAAAGTCAAGGACCATCCACCCACATTCCACCAGTAGATCAGAGAATATAGCACTGGGTCAGAGGTTAAGCAAAGGTGATTATAAAAAGAACCAGGACTAGAAACCAGGACCCATGGTGTCTATCCTCAGCTATGTTTTCTGTTTATCTGTTTATTGAAAATACACTGGGACTGTCAAATTGTGCTCCAGTAGCACCATGAGGCTCTTTTGACTGTTCCACAGAAGCTCGTGGGCTCCCAAAGGTGAGCCATGCACTTTGCAGCTACCAGTATCCTCTCTGAGATGCCAACAGAGTTGGAAATCCCTGCCCTCTGCTACAGCCACGTGAGCTGCCAATCCCACTAAAGGCAATGGGGAACCACCTGGCATCCATCACAGGCACAAAGAATTAATTAAAGAGGCATGGATAGCATGCAGGAGGAGAAGACTGCAATATCAGTACTGGGGGGGGGAGGGGGAGACAAAAGCAGCTGCTGAAGAGCTGCAAATAACATGGAAAGGGGCAGGCTTGGTGGCTGACAAACAATATGAAAACTGAGGGGGGGAAGATATAGGAGAAGACTCATGCAGAAAATGTTTAGAAACTCAAAGTAGAAAGAAAAGAGATGGGCTTAAGGCCTGGAAAAGTAAAAGAGCTTAGTCTGTACTATCCCCTTTGAGAGGAATCACCACCACTTTGCAAAGAGCTAGGCCTAACCTTTGGGAAGCCTCCCTCCACAGCTTTCTTCCTTCCACCCCTCCTTGGCAGACCTCACTTAGGAGGGGGATATTAATCCACACTTTCCCTTCTAGCTGTGTCCCCAGTCAGGAAGAGTGGCTGGATTAATCAGTTTGTACAAGACACAAAACAGGACTCATCTACACATTCCCCAGGCCTTTTCCCCACTCAGCCATGTGCTGCAGGCTTCACCTGGCAAAGAAAGGAAATCCATGTCTGGAAGCTCTGCGCATCTTTCAGCTTTTGCAGTTTTTGAACTTGAGATCCCTGCCTTGAAAAACCTGAAACTCTGATGAAAGGTACCTGCTTAAAATCCCATGGAGAATAGTGTGGGGAAGAGAGGAAGGATTTTCCTAGACTCTTACTGTAGGATCTGAGCTCTGGGCTCAAAACAGAGGAGAATCTAACTCTTCTTTCACCTTGACCTAGGCCAGCTCACTGTTTGGGACTCAGGACGGATAAGGAAGCAGGAGTGCCTCTCCTCTTCTCCAAAGTGCACCACCATCACCACTCTCCCCGCCCCACTGGAAAGTTCCTAATGTCCTGGCCTCCCCTCAGAGGAATATACGTGCCCCAACCTACATGAGAGGAGCCTGAATGGTACCCATCGTTGCCATAGCACCTGCGGAACCAGTTAGCAGCTGGAAGTGGAAGTTCTCTTCCTGGAGGAAAAAGTTTAAGCCTTAGCCGAGGCAACTTCTCCAACTGACAAAGTGAACCTCTGCCAGTCCAGAATTCCTGGCCTCCGTAACCAAAGCAGGCTTAGTTATGACAGCCTGCAAAAAGAGGGAGACCCAGGTCTGCCTTGCTCTCCACAAAAATTTACTGGGTTTTGTTCCCCTCAAAATAGAAAAACATGAAATGTGAAATATTTTATTTTAGAACTGTTAATAAAATGATTAAGACAAAATGTTCATATATTGCCACTTCCGCTTTACTCTTGCAAAATGCCTTCCAAGTATGTTTCAGAACTTGATATTGAAAAGGAACTTTTAAATGTTGTGATAGTATTACATTCACTACCCTATTGTGAAAGGTTTCTGTCTTGGGTACAAGTCCTAAGGCTTGCACCTCTTTAACTGCTAGTTATGACACAGGGGCAGGCAGCACTACAAACTAAAGTAGGTTGTGTGATATGATTGTATTTTTCAAGTTTTCAGAAGAAGAGGAAAAGGGGAAAAAAAGGAAGATGAACATATCTGATTCTATCTGTGCTTCATGTTGAGTTAGGTCCCACATTCCCATCCAACTTCTTTTTGACGTTTAGTAGAGAGAATAGAAACCTGAGATCACATTCTGAGTTTCTTTTAAACCATAAAATCAATTTGTCTAAACAATAAAAATGATTCCTGTTTACCGTAAAGCTCATTACTAATTTAACAAAGGTCTCTTCTGTTAGACCAAAGAAACCTTGATTATCATTTCTCCCAAGACATTCAAGGACACAGTGAGTGGGAACAGTGGAAGAAAAAGCCAGGAGTGGGTTCTGTTCCTGGGTCAAAGGTCACTCCTGCTCTTCAGAATCCTCCTCCTTTCTCCCCATTCTCTGACAGGCTACTTGCAGCACAATCCTACGTGCTTATTTGGAAGCATGTGCCAATTGTCTGTAGGGTTTACTCCCAGTTAAGATGTGTGCAATCTGTGTAATCTGCTCTGATGTAACGGATTACACTGAACAGGGGTGAGCAAGTTTCAGAGATGCCAAATCACACTGCATCACCCCAATTGACCGGGGCTTGCTTTCACACATTCAGTGAAATGAAGCAATTCTGCTTTAAAACAAGATGCACAGACCCTTTTTTTTGAAGCTACTTAGTGCTTTCTGTAACACACCCCACCAGGAATCATTGAGTTAGAAAAGACTACAAGGGCCATCAAATACAACCTCTTCCCATGCAGGAATACACAATTAAAGTGCTCCTAACAGATGGCCACCCAGCCTCTGTTTAAAAAACTCCAAAGAAGGAGATTCCACCACACTCCAGGGCAGCATATTCCACTGCTAGACAGCCCTGACAGTTAGGAAGCTCTTCCTAAAGTTTAGGAATCTCTTTTCCTGTAGTTTGAATCCATTGATCCTTGTCCTAGTCTATGGAGCAGCAGCAAATGTCTTTGTTCCATCTTTCAAAAGACATCCCTTCAAATATTTAAATATGGCTATCATGTCACCTCTTAACCTTCTTTTCTCCAAGCTAAACATAGCCAGCCCACTAAGCTGTCCCTCACAGGGCATGGTTTCCAAGACTTTTACCATTTTGCTCACCCTGTTCTGGATACATTCCAACTTGTCAATAAGCTCATTGAATTATATTGCCCAGTACTAGAGATAGTATTCCATGTAAGCTCCGACCAAAGCAGAACAGAGCAGTACTATTACTTCTCTTGAACCAGACACTATACTCATACTGATACAGCCTAGAACCACATTGGCTTTTTTAGCAGCTACACCCCACTCTTCACTCACATTCAGCTTGCAATCAGCTATGACTCCTAAATCTCTTATATGTAATGTGGTCCCTCATTCTGTATCTGTGCATTTCATTTTGCCTTGTTTGAGCATGGAAAGTCCTTATTGAATGTTATACTGGCAGCACAACACCAAAATTAAAGGGGAAACAGTTTTTTTTAAATGACCCACCAGTGCACAATGGTGTCTGAATGGTATGGCAGCTAGACCCTTGGATAGGAGCACATAATCAGAGTGGGCCACATGCAGCCCACAGATCACATGTTGGCTACTCTGCTTTAAAGATGTGGCTGGCACAAAACAGGAGAGCACTACCAGTGACTCAAAATATTGAATGGTTCCCTGTCGTTTCTTAGGCAAAATGTAAGGAAGAGAACAGAAAAAGAGGTGAAAGGAATCTAGCACTTTTTGGACCGACTGATTTATTTTAGCATGAACTTTCATGGATTTCTATCCACTCCTTCACATGCCCTAATGGAGCAAAAAAGGAAGCTACAGATTCTTCTCTCGCACTTGTGCCCTTTTTCTTTATCCTTTTTTATGCTGGAACAGACTCTCACAGTCATCTCTTTGAAAACTTGGACAGAATACACAGAAGTAAGTTCAGATTATAAAATTCAAAATGATTTAGGCTCCATCTATCTGAAGCACTATTATCTCAACTAGAACCTGGAAGTAGTAAATTACAAATAGTTTCCTGTAACTTTTTTTTAATGAAGGCATAAAGAAGCTATGTAATGAATGGGTTTGTGGTATAACAAGCAACGTGCAGCTATTTCTTTTAAAGGGCATTTTTGAAACATTAAGCAAAATTTTTCAAGTATTACACCATCAATACAAAAAACGTATTACACCATCAATCCAAAAATATTCAGTACAAAAACTCAATGAGCAATGAAATCAGATAAAAAAAATCAATAAATGTGGTGTAACAATAACGGAAAGTTACTTTGGGGTGCTGCAATGAATTACCTAACAAATTATTTTTATAAAGCAACTTTCAAAGCTATCACATTTCTGAGATCTCCCAAATCAGCAGAGCACACCAAATATCTACAGGGAGTTACAAACAAGGAGAAGTCACAACACAGTGACTATAGTACACCATGATAGACACCCACAAAAGTCAGATTCCAAACACCTTTCAGAACTGTGACAATATGCAACATATGTAGTCTGATCTCTAGAAGCCATTGCCAGTGCAATTTGCAGACTCTCAAGCTCTAGGAGAGTATTTTGCTAACAAAACTGGGGACCAGTCATAGCCCAGTGGAATTGCTCAGATGGACTCAGAATCAACTACTGGCACCTCCAGCAACACAGGTAAGCAAGTGATCTGACAGACCATCTGCCTGCAGCCCCAAAGAACCAATACCAGTCAGAGTATTCAGTGCTAGATGAACAAAACTGTCTGCCTGGATATAACCTAGGTGTAAGACAGCCTCTGCATGAAGGTGCTATTCAAGATAATTCTTGGCCCTAAAACATCTGGTCCTAAAACAGTAATTTAAAGAAAGGTAGAACAGATTCACAGAATCTGCCCCCTCTTTTGGTCTAGCCACATCCCTATAGCTTTCTCTCTGCAGAGCACTCAGGAGAAGATGGAAGAGAAGGGATTTTCTCTAAGCCAGTTATAATCATTATAACAAACTCCCTATAGCCATTCTTCAGCAAATCCCAAAGCTACAGTCCATGGTAGTCTTCTTCAGAATGGAAATGTCACCAAAACAGGTTTAGATCTACCTTTTACTTTCAACTGTAAGTTGCAGTATTAGAGCCATTTTAACAACAAAACCTGGTGATCCAACCTTCTGGGTTTTCACAATGTCTATCAGGTCAGAACTTGCATTCTACCATTCTTAAGAAGCTTTGTTCTGTTAACAGTATATATCAATGTAATACACTTAGCTAAGTTTACATAGAAATAGTGAAGAAAAATCATAATTCTTTCACAATTGTTGTGTCAGCTGGAGATTTTTTAAACTGGACAGTTAGGAACCACAAACTTGATACACCTCATTGTACTGGATCCCAGATGTACTGTTTATTGATCTTGTTTGTATCTGTAAAAAATGTAAGTGTTAACTTAAAAGTATATAATCATTCTTTCTTTCATGACTTTCAGATAATGTGCAGCAGACACCACCCTGAAAGAAGCATTCTCTCTGATAAAAGAGAGCCACTGTGGTATAGTGCTTTGTGCAGTGTATTACAACTTTGGAGACCAGGAATCATATCCCACTCAACCATGGAAATCCGCTGGGTGAAATGGGCAAGTCACACTTTCTCAGCCTCAGAGGGAGGTAAAGGCAAATCCCCTTTGAACAAATATTGCCAACAAAACCCTCTGATAGGTTCACCTTGGGGCTGCCATAACTTGCAGGCACACAACAACAAGAGAGAAGAAAAGGAGCCTCCTCAGACGAAGCCTACCACTTTTCTAAAAAATAAAGTCCTTGTATTTCAAAAATAATCACATCATTTTAATGATCTGCCTACTGATTAACTGCAGTTATCTTTTTAACATATCAAAAGCCTTTAAACAGCATAGTTTTGCCAGTGAAACTGAATAAACATCATGACCCCATTTTATAGTAACACATATGCTAGCTGTTTGAGCAGTAATGACTTCTGCTAACAAAGCAGCAAGTCAGCTCAGTGACCTGACAGAACCTGTTAACTTAGAATTTTAGTTAGTTTTAAGCACTGTCACTTAGACCAATTTCACATGTTACGGCCATGAACCAACCATAGGCAAATAATTTCAGAGACATGCTAAATGATTCTTGTATACCTTGAACTGAGCATTTTATAGATTAAATACATGTTTCATTTGTATATCTGTTTTATAAATTTACAGTGTTTTACACAAACTTATGTATCTTGGGTAACCATTTCTTCCTAACACATAACTGAACAATAAATATGTACTTTAATAGCTATATTACATTTAACAGGGAGAACTACAGTATTAAGAGTGTTTACACTCTTCATTATAAGACTGTTTAAAAGAAAACTCAACAGAATGCAAAATAAACTTAATTTAGTAGGCAACAGCCAACATATTTCAGTTGCTTGCACTTATTACAAGTGGTTCCAGTGACCCCTAAAGCTTTCATAGCAATAGCCAACAACTCAGAAGGTACAAAGACTTGTTCTATACCAAAGCAAAGGTGTATAATGCAAAAAGCAAGATCTGTACTTCATACCTAGAAAGAACATTCTCTCAAACTACCTCAGCCACGGCCTTAATTGTTTTACATCACAGTGATACTGTCTACAAAAAACATTTCCAAACAAAATCCGGATTGCAAATGCAGTTTGATGGTTTCAACCACTAAGATTCCAAGTCATGATACTGGAGGCTACATCCCTTCCCAAGATAAGCCCATAGAAAATGTTGTGCTACATCCCCCACCCCTCCCCAACCAGCTAGGTTCCTGTTCTGGCATCAGTGGTAGCAGGCCAATGCCATCTGGGGTCCCTCAGTTGGTAAGGACTGGCCTAAGGCAGAAGTCAATGTTTGAGCCTCTGTGTTTTTTTCTCTTACATATATAAGTTCATGTGTGAGCTTAACACACAATTCACATAACAGTCAAAGCAAATCCCCCCCCAATATAGGAGTAAAATTCAATAGTGGTATGTCAGATATAATTCCTCCTGGACAAAGTTAGTCCAGATACTGTTATCCATGCTCCAGATTAGACTACTGTAATAGTTTGTACAAGGGTCTGCCTTTGAAAACCAGTCAGACATTTCAGATGGTCCAAAACTGCCACCATCATATTGACTGAGATTAGAAGAGGAACATACAACTGCTTAAACAGCTGCACCAGCTACCAATCTTTTTCTGAACATAATGATGGCTTTAACTCATAAAATACTGACAGAAGTTACTAGCCTGGAAAACCTGTATACCTTCCTGTATGATGAAGAGCTGCATTTTTATTTGGGATGCAGAGGAGAGATAGCCAGCTACTTCCTTATTCCAGCAGTCCACTCAGTCACCTGCACGGGATTCTATGCATTCACCTAATCTGCAATTCCTAATTTCTTATGTCTGCCTTAAAGTCCCCTATAACAATTGTAACTTGACAAATGTAAGGACTGATCACTCCCTCACCAACCAGCACAAACACTAAGATCATCTGCAATGTCTTTTTCTGGCTGCGCTCACCCTCTGAGATAAGATGAAGGGAATCAATGGAAAGGGACTCTTTAGTGGTGGCACTGTCGCAGAGATGCATGCCAAGCTTTTTCTCCTTCTTCTACCAAGCCAAAACCTTTTAATTTGCTTTCTTGTTGTAAATGGTTTCTGACTCCTCATCTGCCACTATTTTTATGTGTCAATTTTTAAACCATGAAGGACTCCAGAGCGTGAACTAGGAACCTGAAGCCTAGACTAAACATAACAAGATAACTGGCTGAGCTCATGCTTAGGCACTAGAGCTCTCTTTAAGTATTAACAGAAATAAAGGATATTTCTTCTATTGGCAAACAGTCAAAGCATCTGGATTGGTCATAAACACTTCATCTTTGGTCATCTGTTCTTGCTTAGTCAACAAAGCAGGACCTTCCACCTACAGTACTTCAGACAATAACTCAAGACCTCTGCTTCAGCAATGGATACAGGGACTTAGGAAACATAGTGGAAGCTTGGGTTTAAGTATGACCCAAAATACCAAGAAAAAAAAGCCAGCGGTCAATGGTTCTCTACAACTGGTATCCACCAAATATGTTAAGCCTACAATTCCCATAATCACATAGCTGGCTAAAAAGAAGCTTCCCTAGATGGGGCAGGCTTCCTTAAAGAATTTTTTACTGTGTATTTTAAGGCAAGGAACTTTAGTGGTCACTTTGATAAGGCTACCTTTTAAATTAAATCAGAGGCAGATTAAACTTGATTAAAACTTGTGATGCACCAGATGATGTTGGACTGTGACTCCAGCTACCCCAATCCAACATATCCAATTGACAGAGATGATGATGAACATCTAAAGAAATCCTACCTTAAATGTTCTCCAGCCCTCCATTAAATTTTTACTGCCTTCAAAATTTAGTTGAAAATGGTAGGAATAATGTGGAGTTTGGCTCTTTGTGGTTTACCCCAAATCATAACAATCTAAGAGTGACAGAAGGAAATCAAAAGACCAAGAAGACTTCCTGAGCAATAAGTGAGCAAAGAATTCATTTCACAAGTGTTGGACGCTAATAAGAGGGTGAAAAGATGTTTGTAACATAATTGGTGCCAGAACAGAAGACAGCAAGACTTCTATATTTAACATGACCAATGGCCCTTTCACACTGTACAGTTATAGTGCTATGATTTAACCGTATTCACAACATCATATGGAATCCTGGGATTTGCAGGTTAGGGAAGGGCATTTTGAAACCTTTAACCCCAGTGTTCTATAGGATGTTGCCATGGCTGTTAAAGTGGTATCACAGTGCACTATGTAGGGTGAAAGCGCCCTAGATCATGCACTGAGGCAATCATGCAGTGTAGATATATGGTCATCATTTGGGTAGCAATAGATGTGAAAGAGTCAGAGATCTCACCATCATTATAACTGGAGTTATTTGCAGGCTTGGCAACAATAAAAATGCTTTTTTGGTATATTACGCAATGGACATCTCTTTGCAAATATCTGTGTGCACAAAGGGTCAAAGATCTAGCAATCCCTGGTAGAACTGTCACCTCCAAAAATAGTTATGTCAGTAATGGGATTTGAAAACAGCATCGGCACCATCCAAGACAACCACAGGTGAGCTCCATTTCTTATCATAAGACATGGCATATGTTATGAAAGACACATATGCGCATGGGTGCACACACACACAAACACAAAACCAGTTGCTATTCATCTGCTGTCTCCCTCTCTGTCAAGTAGAGGGTTTTTTTCTAGGTTTAAAATCCAACTGTGAGAGCTAACTGATACACACAGTGCAACAGGTGTGGCCAACAGACTCCCAGAGGGCGATAGCCAAAGAAGATACATGTTTATTTCATTGAGGCACAATACTCACCAACTGATCCCCCCTCCAAAAAAAACAGAACAGGAAATATGAAAGGGCCAGTTCCTCATTCCAGCAGCCCAAGTGTGGAAGTGTTTTTAGAGCAGCCTATACCAAGACACTGGATTTCAGCAGCTTACAAAAGATAGAGATACCCCACCCCTCCCTGAACAGAAGCAATGTGGCCAAGCGTCTAAGAGAATGCTGGCTTGGAGAGAAAGAAAATACCAATACAATTCTCCTCTCCAACCCCCAACCCCTTCTCCCTGGAGCAAATCCCTTCGGACTCCTCCATAATCCTATGCAGGCTGCACTGATCTCGGAAGGGCTGCTAGGCAAAAGTAGGCCTCGCCTCAGGGGCGGCTTCACTTTGGGAAAAGCGTGAGCTCATGAGGCAGAAAGGCATTTGACTTAGCCAAATCTAATTCTAGGGGATACAGTAAGCAATCTTATTTTTTAAAAAACAAAAACAGCCTTTTTTAAAAGGGGGGACAGACGGATGGTGCTCATATTCAACAGCAGACACAACCTCTTAAGAAGACTGGGTATCTTCTGGGTATCCTCCATTTGCACAGAATGAAGCAGCTGTATTTTAAAAGCGCCTGCCTGCTTGTAATGTAGGCCTGCCTGTTAGTTTATTTAGCGTTTCCCCTCTGTACAGGATCCAAATGAGGCTGAAAACAAATGTATGGCGGAGGAAGCCCACTATCTCAAGGGCAGAGGGAATAATTTCAAACCTCTGAGTTATTAACCAACACTCTCCCCCAAACCCCATTCTCGCTTTTGTAAGATACAATGGGAGAGGAGACAACCACTGTTCCCTTCCTATTTCTTCACTGTGCCAAAGGCAGCAATGGTTCTGTATCTGTTAGGCCACCAGAAAGAAATTAACAAATGCTTCTTTCCCTTCCCTGAATACACACACACACACACACACACAATTACAAAGAGAACCATTCCTCTCCCTACTCTCACTATTTATAAAGGCAGTAGAAACACATAGGCCTAGATCAATTTGTGAAAATATTATCAGTTTGCTTACTCTCAGTGGTCCTCTATCACCCACCCTTCCTGAACAGCTTTTGCACAACAGATTTCTCCTGCACCAGAATTTTACAAAAATCAACAAGGTTTAAAAGTCTGGCTTAAATGCACCTTCCAGTCGGAGAGAACAGTGACATTCAAATTAAGCTAAGAGATTATGATTGGGTTATGTTGGTTGTTCTAGATATAGGAGGAAAAACAGGGAGTCCTTACCTACCTCCTCTTCTACAAGGCGATCCAGAAATCCTCACCCGGCAAAATCCATTGACAAAATACAGCAGAAATCATTATCCAAAAAATCCAGATGGGAGAAATAAGAAGGGTGTGCATTTGTTCCCTCCTTTTTTCAAAAAAAAAAGGGGGGGCAAAGAAAAAATGCCGGACTTTTATTGACAGCCACCGGGAAAGAAAGAAAAACAACCAGCGAGGGATTAAAAAAAATACCCGAAAACACACAGTAGGTTTGGAAAGGATGCTAAATCCGATATCCGAGGATCTCTTTCTCCACCCGGGGGGGGGAGCCGCCCAGCCCCCCTGCGAAAGAAGGCGAGGGGGATGAGTTGAGCTTCGTTCCTCCACAGTAGTTTTAGGGTTCCGTAAGAAGGCGAAAGAAAGGGCGCAAGAGCCGGACCTCGTCTAGGACGACACACAAAGGGAGCTCCGGGCTTGCCTTTGATCTTCCTTCCAGCAGCCGCATCCGACGGAGAAGGCAGGCCTCGCCGGCTTCCGTGCCCTCGTTGCTTCTACCTCCAGGCCTCCCCGGGCCCCCCACCCACCCGGCCGGCCTCTTTCGCGCCTCCCAGGGCCCCCCGGCTCGAAGAGGGGGCCCCCCAAACCGAACCTGTCGAGGCCTCCCGCGGAGGCCCGGCGGGACGCAGAAGCGCCTCGGAGAAAGGAGCCCCTTTTTCGGACTGAACGTCGAGGCTTCCCGGGGGGGGGAAAGAAGGCAACGGGCACACTTTTCCTCCTCCCTCGTAAAAACCTCCTTACCCAGCAGTCTCACACAAACACCCCGCCTCAGCTTATCATCCCCGCCGCCGCCGCCACCATTTGCTACATTGACTCTTCCCGAAGACAGCCCAGCACACGGAGGGCACAGCTCCCCTCGCAAGAGTGGCTGCACCCCTCTTTCTGTGGAAAAATAAAATCAACTCCTGTTTCTGGCTGGGGGGGCCCTCTTTCCTTCTCCCTCTCACCCTCCTCCTCCTCCCCACCTCCTGATCCAGGCCTCCTATCTTTCTTTTCCTGTTTCTCTCTCGCTCTCCTCCCCGTTTATTTTGTTTTTTCCTTTAAACTTCTCACCTCTTCTTCCCTGGCCCCCTAATTCTCCGCTCCCGTAGAGGAGGGGCGTTCAAGGAAGCATCGCCGGCTGGTCTTTCCCCCCGTCCGCTCTTCCCCCCACCACGAAGGGCTTCAAGAAATTGAACAGAAAGTGTTCACCGAGGCAGCCATTTTCAGAGAGGAAAGTAGGTCCTGCTGGGCCAGCTCCGGGTTTGCTTAACCTCCTCCTCCTCCTCCTGTGCGAAGGGAGGGTGGGACCTCGGAGTTAGGGACTTCTCCCTCCTCCCTCCGCCCGACGTCCCCGATCCCCCCTGGGCAGGACGGGAGCCTCCTGGGCGCGATCCGCCGGCGGCCCTTCTCCCTCTCCCTCGCGGTGGTGGGGTATAACGGGCGGGGGGGGGGCAGAAGGGACCGAGCACTTATTTTGTGTTGGAAGCCGATGGCGGAAGGACACGCAGCAACGGCTTTTGGGGAAGTGAGCGATGCGTCCGTACGGAGCCTCAGAGCACGCTCGGAGGGAGATCCTTCCGCCGATGTTAACCCTCCCGGGCCCGGGCCGGGTGGTTGCAGAAGCACGTGGGACGGGTTCAGAGGGCTCTTCCTCCCTTCCCTCTCCTCTCCCCTTTCCAGAATGGCCGGGGACCGCGGGACAGGTGCATTGCTTGCAGGAGGCGGGGACGCGGCGGTTCCTCATGCGGAGGAAGGAAGGAGAGGGAGAGCGCGCGCCAGACCATTCGGCCAGGGTCGGGGGGCAGGGAGAGTGCCCACTGGAGGGCTTCTGCGAGGCTCCAGAAGGGGCACCCGCGCCCGCGCACACGCCTCCGGGACTCGGTCACCTCTGCCGAGAGAGGTCCCAGGGCGCCCCCCGGCGGCGGGCTCTCCGGGACTCTTGCTCCCCGGGCTGTTCTCGCCTCCTCCAAACGGGCAGAGCCGTTTTGTCACCTCAGCTTTTTTTGCAGAAGGGCGCCGACCTGTTCGAAGCCTCCCGAGGAACACTGAGAGCCGTTAAAACGGTTAAAACACACATGCTCGTGGCTTCGCTCTTTCCTCGTCAAGCTGGTGGCAGCGTCCAGTGGGTGCCAAATAACCTCCTGCTCCCGGAGTGACTGAGGCGTATTTTTTTCTTCTCGAAGCGCTTTGCAGCCCTTTCCAGCTGCGTTTTCCAAGGATGTGCGGCAAAAATGGGCGCAGCGCGTTTATAGCCCCTTTTGGATGTGTGTTGTGGAAAAGTGCTTTTTCTGTGTCGGGTTTTTTTGTTCTCTCTTCAGTCGCTGGGCAGGTGAGTTTATTCTCGAGATTTCAGATACCGGTGAAGTAGTTTGCTTGAGTGATGAGAGGCTGCTTTAACGTTATTACCTAGGTCGCCTCTAAAAAAAAATGTTGGTTTTAGTTTGCTTACTATACTTACTCATTTGGACATGTGGCTGTTGCTCAATGCAAATTTAGTGAAATATTTTAGACACCGTCTATGCTGTTTTCCAGAAAGGTGGCCAAGCTGATCTGTTGCAGCGAGAAAGTAACAACATTTATTTATAGTGCCCTTTTCACCAAAGGAACATCAACATATACAGTCAGAAAGAAAGAGAACATAACACTATGAGAGAAACGAAATCTATTTTAGCTTCTGTACCGGGTATACAGTATTAATAACAGGTATTAGAAGCATATATATTAGCTTATATGTATAACACATAGTCTAGATCAGTGGTTCTCAACCTTCCTAATGCCGCAACCCCTTAATACAGTTCCTCATGTTGTGGTGACCCCCAACCATAAAATCATTTTCGTTATTTATTTATTTATTATTTATTTAGTTAATTAGTTAGTTATTTCCAACATCAAACAGATTGGAAACACTGCCCTAAATCACTGCTCTGGATAGACTTCTAATGCCTAAAAACTGGCAACCCTCCAGTATATGTATTTTCCAATGGTCTCAGGTGACCCCTGTGAAAGGGTTGTTCGACCCCCAAAGGGGTCGCAACCCACAGGTTGAGAACCACTGGTCTAGTGGTTCTCTAAAATGCTAATATAGTATAACCTAAGCGGTTGTGAGGGTCTTTAAGATTCTTCGCTACTTTTATTTCACATCTCCTCAACTCAAATAGAACAATCCCATCCATGCATGGTTTACTCAAGGGTGAATTCAGGCAAGCATACTTTTTGTTACTGTATTTTAAAGGATTTTATGCTTTTGGCATTAGTGGCATTTTAATATGCAGAGTTTGTGTTCTGTCTTTTTATCATCAAGGGTTTTTATTAGCTTTATTTTGTTTTAACTTCGTATTAAGCCACCTTGCATCCCATATTGGGAGAAAGGGGGAATATAATTAAAATAAGTACTTCAAGATAATTGCAGCCCATAGGACTGAAGCCCAAAGCAACCCATCTTAACAGTCAAACCACATTTTTCGTTACTATCAGTAGGCAGCTATTGAAAGTCGCCATCACTCAGAATGAGGAAAGAATACTCTTCTGCACAGGATATTGATAAAAAGAAAATTGACAGGATGCTGTTAATAGGATATTGACATGAACCTTCTTTGACTGTATGTTTCTGATGCTGCGTTCTAGGTGCTGGCTGGGAATGCTACTGGGGAACTGCAGCTGCTTGGTTGATTTCCCTTCACTGAGCTGCTTTAAGCATAATGTTTAAGAGACAGGTTGGTGTTGTCAACAGATTTCAGCATCCGTGGAGAGCCCACCTCTGGTTCAGCTCAGGACTGCATGGTTTCCATGGCAACCATAGTGCTGCCTCAGGTTCTTTGAGGGCTAACACATTTTCAAGGGAACACGCTTTATATAATTTATTGATGTGTTACATTTATATTCCTCCTCTCTGCCAAGGTTCTCAAGACAGTCAAAATGTGGCCTTCCCCGTTTTTATTCTCATGGCGGCAGCAACAACTGTGTCAGAGTGAGTAAGGACTGAGAGCTGTGGTCTGTCCCAAGGTCACCCTGTGAGCTTCATGGCTGAGTCTCTGCAGTCCTAGTCCTACATTCTAAGCCAGATGTAGGAGTCCTGAAGCCCTCCAGATAGTATGGGATTGTACTAATTAGAGCACTGCTGTTGGGCTGGGTTTTTTGGACAGAGAAGGGCTCTGATTCTTGGTGATGTGAACAGCCATTGTCATGGTTAGAGGACTATCTGATGAAGGTATATGAATTCTGCTGCTCCTCTCTGAAAATATGAAGGATCGGTTTGGATGTTCTGCCCTTGGAAAAATATGGATCAATGTGATTTCTGTAAATCTTAGGGTGGTATCAGAGGTGGCTATATCAATGCCCTGGGGGGACAGTGGAATGCTAATGTGACTTGGGCTATACAGTTGCTCCTCAGCATCCTCCTCCTCTACCTCCACATTTGCAGTTTCTTTCTGGCAGATGTGATTATTTGCAAGTTTGTAACTGCTACTTGACTAGCTCATCCTTCCCACCCACCTCTCGTCTCCATCTCCTGTCCTGCCAACAGTGCCATCCCAACACTTCCTTTACTCCCTTGCCACTATGATGCCCCAGCCAGATTTTAAAGCTCTTTCCAACTCATTTGCCTCCTCATCCCACTCCTTTTCCTCCCAATCCTCCTCTTCCTCCTCCCGTCAATCTCTTGTCCTTTCAACAGCACTGGGAAGGGGTTTAAAATCTGGCTAAGGCATCATGGTGGCAAGGTCGGAAAGAGGCTGGCTCTGTTAGGAGGACAGGAGATACAGAGGAGAAGGACTGAGGATTACGCTGGTGGGAAGAGATTTAAAATTTGGCTGGAGCGTTGCGGTGGCAAAGTAGGAAAGGTAGTGATGAGATGGCGCGGTTGGCAGGAGAGGAGATGGAGAGGAGGAATGGCAGCAGAAGAAGTGAGAGCAGGTGGATTGTCTGAGAGGGGCTTGAAAATCTGGCTGAGCCATCATTGTGGCAGTGTTGGAAACAGAGCAGTTGACCAGGGCTGTTGTTAAAAAAGGAGTCTGTAGCATTCATGGTGGGAGGGGAGCTTAAGATATTCGTGATTTTCCATTTTCATGAAGGTCTTGCACTTCTAACCCCCATGAATGTGGAGGGCCATCTGTATCGCCTCCCAGTCCACTAGGGGTCCTGCAGCAACAAACAGATAAAAACAATTAAAATGTAGAGATGAAAATACTTTTTAAAACACATTAAAATGCCCTTTCAAAACTCCTAAAAGTAGTCTAAAAACAATCCTAGAAATCAATTTTAAAACCGTTAAAACAGCACTTTCAAACATTGAATGCCATGTGGAACATCACTGTTTTGGCTGCATGCTGGAAGCTTAAAAGAGATGGGACCAGCCTAACTTCCTTGAGTAGGGAGTTCCACGTTGAAGGTGTTGCTACAAGGAAAGCCCTGTTACATGTACTCACCATCCCCAACCTCATGAGGTGCTGGGTCATACAACAGGGTCTTCTCTGAAGATCTCAGATTTCTGACAGGCTCATATGGGAGGAGATGGTCTTTCAGATACCCTAGTCATTTAGGGCTTTGTAGGTCAACACCAGCACTTTGAATTGAGTTTGGAGTTAATTGGAAGCCAGTGCAGTTCTTGCAAGACCAGTGTTACAAGGTTTCTACAGTGTGCACCAGACATCAATCTGACTGCTGCATTTTTCACTAGCTGCGGCTTCCAAACACTTTTCAAGGGCAACCCCATGTAGAGCATATTACAGTAGTCTAATCAGGAGGTAACTAAGCCATGAACCATTATGGCTATATGAACCTTCCCCAAGAAAAAGCACTGCTGGAGCACCAGCCAAAACTGGGCGAAGACTCCTTACCACTATAGCGACCTGGCATTTCAGGGGCAGCATGGGGTGCAAGAGCACCCCAAGCTACAAACCCAGTTTTTCAGAGTGAATGCAATCCCATCCAGAACAGGCTGCAATCCCAATCTCAGCCTGGTTTTCCTACTGACCAGCAGCACTTCTGTCTTGTCTGGATTAAGCCTTAGTCTGTTCACTCACATCCAACCTGTACTGCATCCAGACAATGATTCAGTACTACCACAGCCTCCTTAGCGTCAGTTGTAAAGTATACTGATGACACCCAGTCCCAAAGCTCTGAATGACCTCTCCCATCAGCTTTGTGTAAACGTTAAAAAGTATTAGGAACATTACTGACTTGTGTGGAACCCCACAGATTAATGACCAAAAGGCTGAACAGAAGTCCTGCAGCACCACCCTCTGGAAACATTCAGCCAAGGAAGACTTGGGTAAGGCAATGCCCTCAAGTCCCATATCAGTCAAAGGATACCTAGTTGATGGTATCAAATGTACCTGAAATTTAGGAGGACCAACAGGGACGCATTCCCCCATCCAGCTCCTGGTGTAGGTTACCCACCAGGGAGATCAAATTTGCAATAGGTCCAGGTAATCCATTTCATCTAAGAAAGCCTAGAATTGTGTTGCCACCACCCTGGCTTATATAGGTCCCATGAGAAAATGGGAAACTGGAAATGTATGTGGTTCAGTGGTTTACATGCCAATGGGAAAGAAAACATCCTGGATCTGACCAAATAAACCATAACGTCCATTTGAAAGCTTGTATAACCCTGATATTGATGCAGATGTTTTGCTCTTTCCGATGCTATCACTGTAACAGCAAAATCATATCCAGTTGAGCTCTTCCAAGCAGTAGAGATATTATTAATCTCTTAAAGTAGATTAATCTCAGGAAGGGGAACTAATTGTAAATGGCTGGGATGTCCATTCTAGATTCCTTTGTTAATGAAGTTGCTCACAATTGATCCAAATGAATGTAGCAACTGGAGCAGAATCTAAACTAGCAGTATCAAACTTATCCATTTGGTATGAAAGCTTAAAACACCTGTTCTCCTGTGAGGATGTTGACTGGATGTTCTGTGTTCTAAAGTGTCCACTTAAAAGACTGGGGACCCTTCACCAAGCTTGTTAAGTTTATTATAGGAAGGAATGTGAATTTTCATCAGATGAATCCCTATCTTTAAAAGGGGGGAGAGAGAGAAAAAATTAAGTTCCATTATTAGATAAGGAAGATCTGACTAACTTTCAGCACATGCTATGTCCATCTCAGACTCAGTTTCTGGAGTGTATCCTAAGCATTTACAATTTTTACTGAATGACACTTCTTTGATCTTCTTAAATCTGCCTTCCCCACAGATTGGTTGTTCTAGTGGATAGTATTTGTCTGTAGATTTGTAAAGGAAATTCTTCTCATTAGTGTGGCTAGAGTCACTGGTGGCTTTTGATACTGAGGACTATGATGCTCTGTTGTTCTAGACTCTAAAGCAACTGTTCTCAACCTTCTTACTGAGAAAGAACCATTGAAATAATCTTCAGGGTTCAGGGAACCTTACATAAAGCTTATTATATCTACAGCTAGAAAAAAATGTTTTTTTCACTGGAATCCTATATGACTTATTACTTTATGTAACTTTATGTATACCTAGTTACATAGCAGAGGTACTAAGAAACTTCTTTACTAAATTGTAAAGATACATAAAGAGACACCAGCAAGAGTGTCCAATATGCATTGGGGCTTGACGTACATTAGGACCGATGCAATTCCCATCTGGACTGATCCAGTCTCTTTGTGCATCAGGCACCAGTGCGCATCAGGAATTTTACTGGCTCTGCTACCTAATAATGTAACAGCAGCCCTCTGTTGGGTTTGGATGTTGTGCAACTATGCAATTCTAATTCCTACATACATAAGTCCACTTAGGAAGACCTAAGTCCCCAACAGGATTCCAGTCTTTTGTTAATCAGAATCTCTGGGGGAATCCCTAATGGCCTCCCTTGGAACCCTAGGGTTCTGGGAAACCCTGGTTGAGAAACCCTGCTCTAAAGCAGTCTGACAGATGTTTCAGGGACTGTTCTCCTGTGGATTTGATCTTTTCTGTCTGATAGGATACAGAGGGTGACGCTAGGGAGGCTCTGTTATATGGGATTTTGCAAAGCTCCATGTTACCACCAACACAGAGACGTTGATAGGAAGCCGCTTGCAAAGATCCATGGGTTTAGTGTCACCAGTATGTTGATAATACCTGGCTATCTTTCTATATCTTTTTTTTATAATAATCTTTATTTAAACTTTCATAATACATTAAAATCACTCACCAGCCAAGTCATCTAAATTTCCATTGGTACATTTTCTTCCAGTAATGGAAAATGCCTACTCACTTATACACTTTCCATGCACTCAATAAAACCTCATTCTTATTCGCAACTGCACTCCACTACTCTCTACTGAGCTTCAATTCATTCATCACATTCTTTCTTCCCGTTTTCTTTACACTCAATTCATTCTTCCTTATATTTACTTCCCAACATCATCTAGTTCCATTATTCTAGTATATTTCTAAGTTTCTCTTCTTTATTTCCCCCTCGGGGGTATATCCTTTGATTTTTATATTTTATTTGTCTCTTTTTCTATCATACATTGTCTTGTATCTCTTAACTTCTTGTCGGCCTTTTCTGTGTACTGCTTAGCACCCTCTCATTCATCATTAGATCTGAGAATCTCTGTCCTTTAATCCTCATTCCTTTGTCCCTCCTTTGCAATATATTCATCTACTAGTTTCCAGTCTTCCTCATGTCATCTTTACATTCTGCCTTGAACCATCGCTGTTAGCCTGTCCATTTCTTTGAATTCTACCACCTTCACTATCCATTCATCTATTTGCGGTGTATTTGTATTTTTCCATTTCTTTGCATAAATTACTCTTGCTGCCATTACCATATATAAAATCACTTTCCAATATTTCTTCTTTATTTATTTTTCTATTATTTGCGTCATATTTAATAAGAATAATTCTGGTGTTAGCGGCAGGTCTATTTGCAAGATTTCCAACATTTTTTCATGAATTTTTTTCCAAAACGTTTTCGCCTTTCCACATGTCCAGCATAGGTGGAAATAAGTACTGTTCTCTTTACAGCATTTCCAGCATTTATTTTCTTTTTATATATTTTATTCAACTTCACTAGATCCAAGTGCCATCTGTAAAACATTTTAAGATAGTTCTCTTTCAGTTTCTGCACAGCAGTGAAGTTGTGCGTATCTTTCCAGCTGCTCTCCCATTGGTCTAATTGTATTTCATGGCCTATATTCTGAGACCATCTGATCATTGTCTCTTTTATTTGTTCCGATTCCAGTTCTCTTTCCAGTAGTAGTTTATACAATTTAGATATTGTTTGTTTCTGTGTTTCTAATAATATTTTTTCAAATGTGTCATTCTTTATTGCTACTTCAATTCCTTCTAGCTTTTTATCCATAAGAAATCTTTCTCTTAATTATCTGAATAGAAACCAGTGGCATTTGAATCTGGCCTTTTCAATTTCTTCTCTTGCTTTCAGCGTAAATTTTTGATTCTGTTTTTCTATTATTAAATTGCTGTATCTTATCCATTTGTCCTGTGGGTTCTTCCATCTGCCATATAACGCTTCATGTGGAGACACCCATTGGGGTATTTTTTTGTAATATTTTTTCTTGAATTTCAACCAGATTGTTAACAATGCTTTTCTTAAGTAATGGTTTTAGAAGTCTTTTTCTATTTTATATTTTTCATACCACAAGTACGCATGCCAACCCCTGCATTTTCCAATTCCTTCCAAATTTAGCAATTTCTCATCCTGAAGTATTATCCATTCCTTAGTCCAGATGAGTCCACTGGCAAAATAATATAATTTCAAATCTGGTAGATCAAAGCCTCCCTTTTCCTTTTTCTCTGTGAGCAGCTTCCATTTTATTCTAGGTCTTTTCTTTTCCCAGATGAACTTTGACAGATCCTTTTGCCACTCTTTAAAGGGTTTTTCATTAACGATAATAGGTAGGTTTTGGAAAATAAAATTTAGTTTGAGCAACACATTCATTTTAATTGCCGCGATTCTCCCCAAGAGTGATAAATTTAAGGAACTCCAATTTTCTAGCGATTTTTTGACTTCTTTCCATATTAGTTTGTAATTGTTTTCAGTTAGTTCATTATTATTCTTTGAAATCCAAATTCCCAAGTACTTTATTTTTCGCTCTACTTTAAATCCTATTTTCTGGACCAATTCTTTTTCCTCCTCTTTTCTTATATTCTTCTTTATGATTTTAGTTTTTTCTTTATTAATCTTTAGCCCCGCCACTTCTCCAAATTGATTCAACTTTTGTAATACTAGTTCTGTACTTGATTCTGGTTCTTCCAGGATAACCACTGAGTCGTCCGCGTACGCTCTCACGTTATATTCATGATTCTTGATTTTTCATCCTTTTATTTCTGGATCATTTCTTATCGTGTTAATCAATACTTGTAAAGCAGGTGGGCGTCCCTGCCTTGTTCCTTTCTCTATTTCAAATTGCTTTGTTCTCTCTCCATTAATTATTATTGCCTCTCTTTGCTCTTTATAGATTTCCTTAATCCAGCCCAGAAATGTGTTGCCAAAGTTCCATCTTTTTCAACACCTCTATCATGAAATCCCACCTTAAATTATCAAACACTTTTTCTGCGTCGATAAAAATCAGTGCCAATCTCTTTTCATTATTTTTTCGTAATATTAAATTATGTTCAATATTGTTCTGATATTATTTCTAATCTGTCTGTTTGGGAGAAAACCATTTTGGTCTTCTGAATCACATCTTGTAATACCTTCTTCATTCTTTCTGCCAATATGTTTGCAAATATTTTGTAGTCAACATTTAAAAGTGAAATTGGTCGGTAGTTTCCAGGGTCCTTTAGATCTTTCCCTTCTTTAGGGATTAATGTAATGTTCACATCATTCCATGAGTTTGGTTTTCCATCCTTTAATATTTCATTAAACAGTTTTACCATGGGTGCTATTAAAAACTCCTGCAGCTTCTTGTAATATATTGTGGTAAAGCTGTCCGGCCCTGGTGTTTTTGAGATATTCAATTTTTTGATTGCGTCAGTTATTTCCTTTACTGTGATATTTGCTTCCATCATTTGCTTTTGTTCTTCTGTGATTTGTGGTGTTTCATGTTTCGCTAGGTATTCTTCTATCTTCTTTTGTGTCTTTCCTTGTATTTTCAAAGTGAAGAGATTCTTATAGTAGTCGTAAAAAATTTTCTTTATTTCTTCTTGTTTCGTTGTTATTTTTTCCCCCTGTGTTTATTTCTAGAATAAGTCTCTTTTCTCTGTCTTTTCTTAATTTAAATGCCAGCCATTTCCCTGGCTTATCTGCTTGTTCAAAATGTCTTTGTTTCAGCCACTTTAACTTTCTGCTCATTTTGAACTGATGCTCGGCTTTTATTTGTTCTCGTAGGATTTTCAGTTCCATCTGGACTTTCTTGTCCATTGGATTTTCCCTTAGTTTTTCTTCTTGTGATTTTATTTTTTCCCATATTTCTTTTTTATTTTCTTGTCTCTTTTTCTTGAGTTCTGATCCTAATTTAATGAAATGTCCACGTAGCACTGCCTTGCTAGCCTCCCAAATTGTTTTCATTTTTATTTCCTCTGACATATTTTCTTCAAAATAGTATTTAGTCGCCTCCTTTATCTTCTCAAAGTACTGTTCGTTTTGAAAAAGATCGTGATTAAGCCTCCATCTAGTTGTTTTCTTTGCAGTTCTTAGTTCCAATTGGATGGGGTTGTGATCAGATAACGTCTTCGGAAGAATCTCCATGTCTTTTATCTTCTTTTGTATTCCTTTTGAAATCATAAACATGTCGATCCTCGACATCGATTTATGGGCATCTGAGTAGAATGTATAACCCTTAGAATCTTTGTATATCCCTCTCCACACATCTTGTATTGCCATCAGCTCTGCTAATTTAAAGAAGGATTGTGGTAACTTCCCCTGTTGCTTTCCACATGATCCTGATATCGATCTATCTGTTTTGAGGTCTATCACCCCATTCATGTCCCCCAGCAATAAGAGATTTTCTTGATTTGTCTCCTCAGTATATTTCAATATCTCTTGCTGAAGGTTCTTGTAAAATTTACTTTTCCCTTCTGTTGAGGAGTATATTCCTATTAACAAAAACTTAAATTCTGGAAGTTGCATCTCTACCCCCAGGTAATGTCCATTTTTATCTTGAAATTTCATTTCTGATGAGTATTTTTGATTTATATACAAAGCTACTCCTTTTTTCTTCTTGTGTGATGCAGAGAAGTAGCTTTTTCCCAATTTGGGGTTTCTCAAGTATTTGTTATCTTTTTCTCTGATTTTCGTTTCTTGCAAGCAGACCGCGTCACTTTTAATTTTCTCTAAGTAATGGAACACTTGTCTTCCCTTATAATTCGAATTCAGACCCTTTGCATTCCAGGAAAGTATCTTAATGACCATCTTTTTCTCTTTTGAATTTCCTCTTATATATCTTCTTCCTCCACGTATAGGTCTTCAGTTTCCAGTTCGAGCTTCTGTGGGTCGTCTTCTTCTTCTTGTTCTGTCTCTAATTCTAAATTACTGTCTTTTTCCTGTCCGTTTTCTTCTCCTTTCAGGTTCTTTTCTGTATTTTCTGCTTCTGGTATCTCTTCTTGACTGCCATGATCTTCCCCCTCTTCTTTCCCATTGTTTGGATTTGCTGGCCTTTCTAGCTCCCTTTTCAATTTTTCATATGTCTCTCTTGCTCTTGTGGTGTTAGAAATTTTATATCTCCTCTGTTTATAAGTGTATGATATTCCTTCTGTTCTTTCCCATTTGTAAGTAATTTTATGTTTTTGGAGAAGTTGTGTCAGAAATTTATATTCTTGCCTCTTTTTCAAGATTTCAAACGGAATGTCTTTAAATATTTTTATTATTCTATCTTCAATCATCAGCTCTTTTTCATAGTTTACTTGCAGTACTTTTTCTCTGATCCTTGTCCTGGTAAAGCACACCACTACGTCTCTCAGCCAGTTCTCTCTCTCGCAGTTCTAGAATTTGCTCGAAAAATGCGGTTTATTTCTCTCTCCACGTCTATTTCTCTCATACCAATGTAATTCGCCAGTGATGTGATGATTTTCTCTTCTAATTTTTTCCCCAGAGATTCCCCAATTCCTCTTAATTTAATACATTTCTCCCGATATCTCAATTCCTGTTGTCTTAATCGCACCTCTTCCTGTTTCTGATTCTCCGTCATGATTTCCTTCTCCTTTTCCAACTGTTTGGTTTTCTCTTGAATTTCTTGAATGTCCATTTTCATTATTTTAATATCTTTATTCATGCTGTCCATTCTTTTCACTATAAGATCCACTTCCTTCCGTATGTCTGCTTTGATTTCAGCCCTTGTATCTTTCATCTCCTGTCTCATCTCCATTTTAAGGCTCCTTATTTCTTTTAGAATTTCTGTGATGTGTTGTCCCGTTTCTGTTGATGCTCTTCTTACTTGTTCTGTAGGCTGTGTTTGGGTCTGTGTTCTGGCCCCTTTCCTTAATCCTGACACCATTTTTGGGGGGGTGTATTACTTCTCTATCTGCACTAGAAGGCGCTGTGGTCCTCTTTTCTTTTCCTGTCTCTCCAAGGGTTAATTTGAGGTGTTTTCTTTTCTTAAGTATTGCCTTCTGGATATACTGTCTTTGTTTACTTTAGAATTATTAATTCAAGGTCAGTTCTCTCTCCAGCTGTCTTTGTTTTGACTTATTGTTCTGACCTTTCAGCTCACATTGGATCCCCTTCTCAGGAGCAAAGGGGGAAAGTCTATACTTGTAAGCAATTTTTCTATGTCAGTCTCTCAGATTAGCAACGTTTAAGACAGTATCAGAATCTCATGAGTGTGTTAATCAATCATTTCAATTAAATCAAATACAAATCAATTATATAATAATTATGGCTTAGTTATCACAATTATAAATCAGCTAAATCAATCAATTCAATCTTAATACAATCTGATATGATACTTGTATATAAATAAATATATTTCTAAAAGGGTTCTATCTTTCTATAACTTTAACAAAAGTATCCAGAAGTCTGTCTCTTCTAAGCCTCTCTTTGATTTTGGCTACTGTAGGTGATGGGTATTCCATCTTCTCTGCATTCAATTTTAATTTACCATCCTTTACCCACAGTATTCAAACACTGGATTTAAAAGGGTTTAGTCTTCTTGTGCTTACTGAAGTTTCTGAACCCCTCTTTGATCAATTAAAGAACCTTAGGTAGTCCTAGAGTTTAGCTTTTTGTTGTTGTTGGTGGTGGTGGTGGTGAGTTTTTTTGGAGAAGCAGGTCAGAACGGTTGCCAGGGCTGCCTTTTCCCCTATTTCATTCCTTAAGAGGGTTTCTCCTTTCTGGACAGAGCATATCTTGTGAACCATGCTCCAGGCTTGGTTACTGCAACACACTTTAGGTTGGAGTTTCTCCTGAAGATAACTTAAAAGCTTGAGCTGTCATAGTCTGCCTTTGTGCCCTTTCTGTTGACATACATGATCATATTCAGCCCTTTCTGCACCAGCTGCATTGGTTACCAGTTTTCTTCTGAACATAATTCAAAGCTGCTGGTTTTAACTTTTAAAACTTTTTATACTCTCAAGCCCTCATGTCTCAAAGAACTTCTTTCTCCATATGAGCCCATTTGTCTGTTGAGTTCTGGTCAGTAGGTTTTTATCATTTGTGCCAACTTTGTGGTGGGTAAGAACATCAACATCTTGCAGAAGGGCCTTCAGAATGGCTTTTACAAAGCTATGACCAAAATGGTGAGAGGCCTGGAAGCCATGCCCTATGAGGATAGACTTAGAGAGCTGGGTATGTTTAGTCTACAGAAGAGAAGGTTAAGAGGGGACATGATAGCCATGTTTAAATATTTGAAGGGATGCCACGTAGAGGAAGGAGGGGACTTGTTTTCTGCTGCTCCAGAGACCAGGACAAGGAGCAATGGATTCAAGCTGCAGGAAAGGAGATTCCACCTGAACCTCAGGAAGAACTTCCTGACAGTCAGGGCTGTCTGGCAGTGGAATCTGCTGCCTCGGAGTGTAGTGGAGTCTCCTTCCTTGGAGGTTTTTAAGCAGAGGCTTGATGGCCATCTGTCGGGATTGATTTGAGGGTGTTCCTGCATGGCAGGGGGTTGGACTGGATGGCCTGTGTGGTCTCTTCCAACTCTGAATTTCTATGATTCTATGAGGTATATTGAGCATAGGGAAATGTGCAGTCTTCCAAATTTGATTGGACTGCAGCTCCCATTATCTTTCACCACTGGCCATGTTGGCTAAGGCAGATGGGAACTGCAGTTTAACAACTTGAGGATTGCTATGCACTGTGGTGGATGTTAGAACTGTGTGTTTGCTTTTTCTGTCAGAAGTCTCTTTCTTCAAGTTGGTTTTTGTGTGGCAATCCACCTATAACTATTTGGTTTGATTTGATGATGTTGCATCTGATTCATTTTTATTTTTTTTTAATGTTAAGGACTATAAACTCTTTTGAGTGAGCAAAAAAGTATATGTATATTTTTTCAAGTAAAAAAATAGAAAAGCCATTTTAGAACAGAAAACCTTTACCATGATTAATCAGTGACCCCCCTTTGATTGTTATCCTGTGATTATTTACCAAAAAGTAGATCCTGGTCCAGGATATAAATGTGGGATATGAGCCCAGGTTATCTCTGGAGGAGCCTTCTGCTACAACAATGTCTTCCAATGCTGACCTCTTCAGGGGAAGCTTTACTTCAAATTATCTCACTTCCTACGGTAAGACTGAGAGGTAGGAAGCACTCTCCCCGTTTAACTATCTTTCCAGTGTTCCTCAATTCCTTCCAGAAATGAGTGAAGACATTCTGTTCAGGAAGTGTGGAGGATTGTTTTAATCAAGCTACTGCTGACTTCTTGCTGATGTTGCTGCTTTCTGCTTTTAAATTCGATACCATATTTGCATTTTGTTGTTTTCAAATTGGTTTCATATATGTGAAAGTGATAATTCTGTTAGCAACTATTACATTGGATATAAATGTGGGATTTGAAAAAAAAATGAAATGAAAGTACAACAGAGCTCAGTGGTGCTTATTTCTGGCTCTTCCCTAAACAACAGTAACAAAAACAGTGAAAACTGCTTTTAAAAAATCAGATTACAAAAACATATTAATTCACATCATTCTATCCTTTAGTACCTCCCAGGTGTGGTTATTTCAGTGTTCTTCCTATGAGGCCACCATTTTAAAAGTATGTGGGAACATCTGAGGATACAAAATCATAGTTTCAGGCTTTTGTCTGGAGCAAGAAAATTTGAGTTATCATCCCCATCCTGTTTGGTCTTCACTGGTTACCTGTTTTTTTCTGGAGCTGAAGTCCGCAACTCCTGGAGGACCAAAGATTGAGATGCACTGACTGAGAAGCTTGGGTAATTGTCCTGTGTCAAGGATGAGGAACCACTTTCAGCCTGAAAGCTGAATTTAGTTTCAGAGATCTTTATAGGAGCTGCATTGTAGCAGTGTGTGGGACAAAAGACTAAATGGTGATACCAAAATACCAGCATATTTCAGGTTAAACTTCTTTCTGCAAGTAACTAAGGCTTAGGAGAAGCATTTTAAGTATTGCAATGGAGAAGGCCTAATACAGAACCTGGAAAATCATACAGAGATGGTGCCAGGGGGAACCTGTGGTAAAAAGAACATCCCACACCAGAAGTAGTTCCTTCAACATCTGGAGGGCCCATTGCTCCCCACCAGATGCAAACCAGCTTACCAGTCTGAAGCATACATCAGAAGCAGGAGTTTCCCTGCTGATGTCAGTGGAGGCCAGACAATACTATTTACACAGCATGTCAAGCACCCATAACAGTTCACGCCGCTCACTAGGTGGTAGCTTTTAAAATATTTTTGACAACTAAACACTGGTAAGCTTAGAGAAGTGAGGAACTTCTTTGCTGCCCACACCCAGGGCTACATGCCAGCAATGGACAGGGACACTGCCACCCCATCTCCTTCCTCCTGACTGGACTGATAGTTCTTACCAGAGATCTAAGCTGAGTGCTTGCAGAAAGCTGCAAGTTACCCACTCCAATATAAAGATTGCCATGTTTTTATTTGGGTCTACTATGGCTTGAACACATATCCTGTTGTTTTTATTTTAGTTCTTCTAAAGGAAGTTTTCCATTTGGAATAGCAGTTGACAGCCAGCCACTTATAAAAGGTACTTTTTGTACTGTAGGGAGGTGGGGGATCTGTGGCCTTCCTAATGGTGCTAGACTACAATTCCCATGAGCCCTAATCCTTAGCCAAGCTGGCTAAGGCTGATGGTAGTTTAGGTCCAACATCTGAAGAGCTACCTGTGGTTTTTTTATGCTCTGTGGGAAAAGATCTATCACTATTTACTTGGCATTCTTTACGAATTGAACTAAGTGAGAAATGTAAATATATCCAGTGCTGCCCATTGCTCATCCAACATAAATTAGGTGCAAGCGGCAAATTTGCACGTACTGTGGAAAAGTTGAGGAACATACAGTCTGAAGTTAACTTGAAGTGAATTGTAAAGATGTTATAACACATGATTTATTGATTTTTGGTCTCCTTCAACAAATCCAGGAGAAAGGCATATTGATTTTTCCTCTATGAATTCTAGGGATGCCACAGTCATCATACAGTGGTTAAGCAAAACACAGAGATAGTATACATGTTTCTTTTATTTACATTTTAAGACAGTTATAATGACATCATGGTTGAAACAATAAATACAGAAGAGAAACATGGCAGATCATTTCAATCTATGAGTGATGAGATGCACAGAATCTTGTAGTAGTAGACAGTTGTTCCTCTTTTTAACAATAAGCAGTGTATGGATACTTAGGAAGTTTCCAAATAAGAGGGGCTCCTCTGCCATAGCAGGAAGTTCATTGATTCTTGTGTCAGTCTTTAATAACAGCTTTTACAGCGGCATCTATTGAGAGCTGGAGGAGGAGTTGTCTAACCTTTTCCCCATTCCTGCCATTTGTACTCAAGCCCTTAACCCCAGCTACATACCTTGCCTGCTAAGGGATCCCCACATTTTCCAAAGGAAAAGTAGGCTTACCTCTAGATTCACATCCCACAGGAAACCACAGCCAATCCTGAACCTCAAATACATGTAACCTACACATACTGCAATACAATTTTTTCTTCCACACTACAGTTTGTAAAGTACAGTGCACCCTCTTCTGGCAGGACCTCTGCACACACAAATATGATGTCATGCAAAATGTCACTCCCATTATAGTCAATAGATACAGCAGGCATGGGGCCCCACATATTGCAGTCCATCGACTACAATGGGGCGCAACACACAGAACCTTCACATATATTGCAGGTGCACTGTATGTTGCTGTTACCAGATTTAAGTCTGTACGTGTATAACACATGAGTGTTGGGAGGGCAGGATGTAGTGGGAGGGGGTCAATGCTGGCATTCACCCAGAAAGTATGCATTACATGGATCATCTGGTTTCTAACTGAAATTCTATAGACCATGCTGAGGTGAGGTTATTCTGCCCAACAAGGCACATTTTGATAAAATGATTATTTTCCATAAATTTGAATGCTAACCCTTGAGACCCAAAAAGTTTTCCCTACCCACCCACCCCCAACAGTTTTATCATCAAGTTATTTACAAAGTATTCTTATGTAGAGGAACAAATGAAAGATGAAAATGAGAGATGGGCAGGCAATGAAATTGAGGATCTTTATTGAGTTGACAAGGTGTCTCCTTAGAATACTATCATTTTTGGAAGCACCAGTTATAGCTGCCATGAGAATGCTGCCTTCCATGCTGAAATGTGCTTGCTACTAAGAGCTGGGATGCTCCATGCCTGGATGGTGTGAGGAACCCTTGGCTCTTCAGATACTTTGAGCTTCAGCTCCCAGAAGCCACAGCAGTTATAGCCCAAAACTTTTGGACAGCCAACTGCTCCCCGCCTTGGTATACCCAAATTAGTAGCAAACTTCTTTCCTCTAGAATATGGTGGACCTTAAGATTACTATAAGACATATTATCTGGGTTTATGGACTAAGGCACTGAGCTTCTGTCTCCATTCTCTTCCTGTCATTTTAAACTGGTGCTGAGAGAGACCGTCTCCAATACTGGACTAGGCATAGCTTGCCTCCCCAATTCAACTGGCTTGCAACTGTTCTAAATTTCTCCCAAACAAAACCCAATATTGCTTTCTGCTGTGCCCCACCCTTGCTAATAATATGCCTAGAACATTTCTCCCAGCTTTGAGGCAGTGCACGTGGGCTGCTTGTACATTAGTTGACCCCTTACTTCCTTCTGGATTCCATTTCATGACTGCCACTGTGAAGAACCCAAGATCTTATTTTTACATTGATGGAGGTTGCAACACCTTATATGGCCAGTGGTAAAGGGCTATGGGAGTTCAAGACATCTGGTGAAGGATCTTCAGCAGTGACAGCTGCTCTTAAGATTGTTGGTGAGAAGCACCGGCTCTCCAGTGCTTTATATTACTTTTTGTTGTGTGCCTTCAAATCGTTTTTGACTTTTGGCAACCTTAAGGTAAACCTATCTTGGGATTTTCTATGGCTGAGAGTGCCATGTGCCGAAGGTCACCCAGAGGGTTTCCATGGCCGAGCAGGGAATCAAACTCTGGTTTCCAGCATCATAGGTCAGTGCTCAAAGCACTACACCACACTGGCTCTCCACAGTGCAATGACTCTCCTCGGATCACTTACTTATGGGAGCTCAGGATACTTTGCAGGCTAAAGTAAAGGATGCATAAGCCAAGCAGACCAGCCGTTAAATCTAACTTTAACACTACTAACAGGATAGCACCATGTCTGAGCATGCAGCACCTAGTTTAGAGGGTGCAAGGCATATGTAGCAGCACAGTTCTCTTTAATGTTGTTTATGTTTCCATCACCCTAGACCAAAACTCAGAATAACTCAGAAACTCAAAAGTACTGCTGTATTGCTAATAGCACAATTGATGCAATTACAATGGCCCCTCCACAATCGCAAGGGTTTGGGACACAGAACCTTCACCAAAGTGGAAAAACTGCAGATAACTCCCCCCGCAATACCCCTCCCATTTCCTTGCCTCTGGCCTTGACACTCCTGGGGGAGGGGAAAAAAGACAAGATAAAGGGCTTACCAGTACTTTCCCCTCAGATGGAGAAAAGCAGAGCACTGCATTCTGGCATTCTAGCTACTTCCAGTTGCTATCATGAGAAAGGAGATTCCTCCTGGGGGGGTAGGAGTGAAGAGAGCACCTGCTCAATTAGTGGCCTTTTTCACAGTGGAATATGCAGCCACATGGCAGAGAGCATATGCCTCCAGTGGGAGGGGAGAGTGCTCACCCCAAAGGGGAAAAAAAGTCCATTTTAAACACAAGCCTTGCAAGCCTGGGATGAGGAATGCAAGGAGGAGATGGCAGAGGAGGTAAGCATGTGCATTGTGAATCTTCAGCTTTGCAAAAGTCAAACCCACGAATGAGGAAGGAGGACTATAGTAGCTCTGGTGGGCAGCAACAGAGAACATAATGAATGTAGTGAGATGTAGGAAGCCCAAAGGGGCCTCATTCCCTGAGGACACAGTCAGGCAGACCAGGGCTCATTTCCATGTTCTTCCTTTAGATACTGCTCTAGTGGCCAATGTGGCTAAAATCAGGCTGAAGTTTCATTCAGCAAGGTATACCTATATGCAGTCATATTACAATCAGAATGTGCCTATTAAAAATGCAAAAGGAAGGAGCTAGCTAGGATGTGACTCTCAAACAAGGACAGACTCATGCTTCTTTTTCTAGCCCTCACAGTGGTAAAGAAGGTCTACTGAGCAGTTTTCTACAAATAGCTTACCATCAAACTGCACATTAAACAGACTTCTAAATCATATGTTTGGAAATCCCAGTGTTTTTTTAAAATAAAAAATCTGGAATTTCCTGACAGCCCTTATCAAGCAGGGGGTGCTAGGAGGAGGACAGCCTCTAACCTATATCCTCCAGCAGTTTTTTCCAGCTAGAAAGAAGATACAAAACACCTGCCACTCACGTTAACAAAGAGCAGATAATGTTGGAGTTTTCAGCAAGAAAATGATGCTGGGGAAGCAGTGGAACTTCCTTCCCATTCCATAATTCCTAATCTGGGCTACCTGCCTCCCCACAATTTGCTTTTGGAAAAGAAGGAGTACTGGAGCATCTTAGGCATGAGATGCAAGAACTATTTTTAACGTAAGTCTGCATAGAAAGCTGTCTTATGCTGATTCTGACCATCAGTTCATGTGGTACAGTACTGTCAAACTCTGACTGGCAGCAATGGCTCTCAAAGATTTCAGGTGGGATTCTTCTTTATCTCTACCTGGAGCTCTCTTGTACTCCCTGGCATTCTCTCTCCAAGTGGTAAACAGGCCTGACCCTGCTTAGCTTCGGAATCCTGATGAGATTAGGCCTGTTCAGAGTGGTACGGAGTCTCCCCAATAGAAAGATTAGACAGTCCAAAGGAGAGCAACCAGGCCTACGTCTCTCTACTACAACTAGCCTTGAATGCCTACCTCTAGATATCTATTACAGTATGGCCTCATCCCCTCAAAAATACACCAGTCAATATGGTGAACAACACTGATATGAAGAGAAGGCGCCTTCCACTGCTAGCAAGGACTGAGCCATCTACTATATAAAAGTCAATGTCTGCACGTTTGTCTGTGTCAGACAGGCAAAGACCTCATATGATTGGCTGGCTGTAAAGATTGTATGGAATCCTGGGGTTGGCAGTTTAGGGAGGGGCCTTTAGAATTCTCAGCCAAGAGCCCTTGGGCCTCAGGCTGGTTGCTATGGAGATCAGGCCTACCAGGAAGAATTTGGGCAATTTATTCTCTCAGAAACCAAACCATCTGTATGTTAACAACTTTGAATACAGATTGGATTGGGGAATATGGGTACAAGTTACAGGTACTGGAACAGGCCACTTGCTATGGAGACATGGCCTAGCAGCGAGGAGGAGGACAGTGTATTCCCTCAGGAACCCAACCTCTGTATGTTAACAACTCTGAATACAGATTGCATTGGAAAATATGGGGAAAGGTTATAGGTACTAGAGAAGACAGTTTGGTGAGTTCTTAAGAGGAAAATAAAATCATGGGCAATGCTGGGTAAATATGCTAGTTCAATATAAGGAGTGAGAGTCCAGTCTTGTGTTCAATAAGGGCTTTGCGTCCAAGCATAATGCCCAGCATTCCTATTTGCCATGTTGTATGGGACTCATCGAAGCTGAAGTTCAACATATCTGGAGGGCAGCAAGTTGGAACAGGCCGCTATAAACAGTACTGAACTAGATGGCCCCATGGTTTAACTCTAAATGAGGAAGATTTGTATATCATCTCCCATCCCCTGGAGTGGCCCTGTTTAACATGTTCACACATTAACTGAAGCTAAGGATGACCAGAGGCCTAAATACCCTAAAGGCACCAGATCCCATCTGATCTTGGAAGCTAAACAAGGTCAGCTCTGAATTGCATCTGGACAGAAGGCCGCAAAGAAATACAAGGTACTGTGGGCTATATTTCAGAGGAAGAAACTGGCAAAATCACATCTGAGTATTGCTTGCCTAAGAAAACCCTACAGAATTAATGGGGCCACCATTAGTCAAGAGGATTCAAAGGCATGTACATACAAGGGTGAGCGGCAAATGGTTAAAGCACAGTCCACAGGATGCTGAAAGCCTAAGCCAAAGGCATGGAGCTCCCAAGATTGCTCTCCCAATTAAACAGTTGGCAATAAAGTAGCAAATAAAGTTCAGCCAAACTAAGATGAACCACATCAAGATAATAAAATAAATAAGCCCCAACTTCATGTACATACTCAGAGGGTAACTAACTGAGGAAGAGATCTTATGGTTCATGCTCAATTATTCAATGAAAAATTCACTCAGGGCGAAGTTACACACATCACATTATTCATGATTATTCAACTATATGTTTACACCTTTCCCATTTAAAGCTGTAAAAAGTGCAGAAAGGGTGCACCAAAATTATCAAGGAGTTGAAGAGTGTTCCATGAAACAGCCTTCACCAACCATATGCGAAAATACAGACCACACCAAATTATTCTTAAAACCTAAGCCAATTGCAAGGAGCTCCCAAAAGACCATCATCCCAACCCAGCATGACCGATGTTTTTTTAAAAGTACATATTGTGTGGAGCAGGGCTAGGGAATGTGCAGCCCTCCATATTTGGACTGAAACATTTCTCATCGCTGACTGTGCTGACGGGTTGATGGGAGCTGCAGTCCAACAAGACCTGGGGGCCTACACTCCCCTTGGTACAGAGGAGGAAGAAAGAGAAACTGCCCACACACCCTCATAATATGAGAGTCATTTAGGAAACTCACTGGTTAACCTTGGGCACGTCACATACACTCAACCCCCAGAAAACCCCATGATAGGGTTGCCATAAGTCAGCAAAAACTTGAAGGCACACAACAATGGGAAAATTGCTGATTGTACGTTCATTCAAAAATTAAGTATCACAACGTATAATTTACGGAACTCATTTACACCAGATCTGCTGCTAGTTTAATAGCTAAATGAAACTGCTACATGAATACCAGTTATTGGAACAGCAACCAGGCAAGGGCCAGTAAGGCTATAACTTTCATGGCTTCCAAAAATACAACTGATCACAAGATGTGCCAGTCACTAGGAGACTTTGATTCTCAGCCGGCAGCACTTTTTATGTTTCCCAACATCAGTATAATACATCAATATAACTAAGAGTGTGTGAAAGAACATTGGGAACTGGCCTATATGCATGATTTATTGTAATTATATACATTTACGTACACATATTTACATATGTATGTCTATATATATATATATAGAGAGAGAGAGAGAGGGAGACATACATACATACATACATATATGTATATACATATATAGACATACACACATACATACACAAAGAAAGAAAAAAGGGTACAGAGAAAGGGGTACATAATATATGTATGCATGGCAGAGGCAAGCAGCCAATTGTTTGGCTGTCAGCCTGCCTTTGCCCCAGCCCATACTTTAGCAACAACCCTTTGATAATGGAGGAAAGAACAGCTCCAAGAACATGTGAGAGATAGTCACTCAACTATAAGACTATTATGGAGGAATGCTCATGGTGTAATATTCATGATCAAGATCTTTCATGCTATTAACCCATGCAGAAGAAATCATGTGATGGAGACTTCCAAAAGAGAGATGGCAGTGAGGTAGAGAAGCTTTTTATAAGCCCTCTGCAACATAAATTCAAAATCAGTCTCCATATTCCCCCACCTTTCCCCTGCCCTGAAGAGAGGATTTAAAGAGAAATATTGCATGCTGTAAATTACCCCATTGGCAGCCACAACCCCATGAAGAAAATGTGCCAATCTATTTTCATAGTTTATTGCAATGCAATTTCAGCCACTTTAGCAAAGAAATCCAGAGCATCCTCCCTCTCAGGCAGAAAGCAGGCATGCCAATTTCTCCTTTTGTTTTCAGGACCCCCAGTAGTGCATAGTAAGAAAGGTTTGCCACAGTGTGGCTTAGGTACCTCTTTCAGTGGGGTAAAATCCACCTTAGAATAAGGGATGCAACAGATTTCCATAAGTAACCCTTAGTTTAATGATAGCAAAGCAAGACTGAGGCGATCTGGACAACCTTGGATGCATCACATTCTCACAACTAACAGTCTTGATCCTGCTGGGTGAAGCGGGAACAAACGAGCTGTGACATACTAGAAATGAGTTAATCTAGGCTAGTTAAAGTGGGGGAGAAGCATGCAACAGAGCCACAGTACATGAAGAAAAGGAAGAGCAACCCCTGGCAGACCCAGTTAAAATGCAAGATTTAAGGTCCCCTAAAATTTTGTTGTGTTCTTCAGAAAATACAGTAATATGGAGTCCATTAGGTTACAGCAACAGGTGGCAATGACAATTGATTAACTAAGTGGTGTACTGCACCTAGCAGCTGTGCTTAAAACATACTGTTTTCACAAGCCTGATTATTTAACATTATTTTATAGTGGGACTACTGACATTAACAAACACTTTTTAAGTGTTTAAATCTCCTCCCGCCTTCATTGTGCTCAGAATCTGCTTAGATGTACCCTAGAAGCAACGCAAATCATTTTAGTGGCTTTGTAATTAGCAGATGCAAGTTTACACTTCATAGGCACCTTACGTCCCAGGAAAGATAAAAGTAATCAGATCAGATTTTTTTGCTGAAAACAATTTCTCAAAAAGAAAGAAAATCTGCGAGGCACAAAACATACACAAGTTTTAAAACTCAGAAGAAAGAGATACAGAGGAATTGGGGGATTATGATGATGGCTTTGAGTTCAAATCAAGGCAGCCCAACCTCAGGAGGAAATTTTCAGCAAGGAAGTTGATTCCATTATTTGTTGCAGTATTGGGTTTTTTCCCCTCTGGTTTTTAACTTGCTGTTCATTGTCATTATTTATTGCAGTTAAAAAATAATTCATGGTCATTACTTATTATGTTGCTTATTACTTACAATAAGAATGGTAGAAAACTTGGGAGGAAATCTACCCAAAATATTTTTAGACAGTGTTTTTGGCAGTAACCAGAAAGCAGATAGAAAACATTACTTATTACACTGAAAAAGGGAAAAGACCACTATCAATTGTTTTAATGTTTCAGGTATGTTACTTGTAACTCAATACTTCCAGGCTATGAATGTGGGCTTCTCTGCCAAAGCCTTTGTGGTAACTGAAGAATGGGCACCAGTAATCATAGCTGGAATTAAACTAGTTTTAAACACACACAAGCATGTGTTCCTGCTTTTCCAGAGCACAGGATATTATGCTTCTGTAAGAATCAGTCACAAGATCTGTGCTGCCCAGCCCTCCCTCTTATTTCAGGGTGCCTATCTGTGTACATGTGCATCTTTGCTTCCTTCAGAGGCCAGAGGTTCCACGCAAACCCCTGTAGCCCTTTGGATTACCAGCCTCCATGAAGTGAGATGCCCAGTTTGTCCTGCTTTATACAGTCAGGCATGGAAGCAGAGTGAGAAGGCACAGGAACATGCTCACAGCTATGCTTCTTGTACTCAGAAAAGTGGCCAAGTAGGGGGATCTACCATTTTCTCAGAAACCACAGAATCCATTCCAAAATTGCCTCAACAAAAGAAGAAGAACTAACATCTGAGAATATTCAGAGTACTCCATTACACCTGATTTTAGGCCAGGAGTGACATTTTTTTGGCCCTGCTGATGCTGTTGGAGTACACTTCTTATTGATATGAGGGTGGCAGAGGCAATGGTGGAAGATGATGGGAGTTATAGTTCAACATTAGGAAGATATTTTGCCCACTCCTAATATAGGAAAAGAAAAGAAAGAAAAAAATCAGAGATGGACAACCTTGCCAAAAAGGAGGAGTCAGAGCCCATTTATCTATCACCATCAAAAGATAATGGCTGCACTTTGAATTGTAGCACAGCAGCAGTTGCAACTGGGCCATTTCTCTCCTTTTTTTTCCCCTCTCCTCCACTTCAGCATGATTGTTTAGCTCCATAGGATTTTATCAAAATACATCCAAGGCATCCAGTAAACCCTCTTTTTCCATCTGGGCTTATCTCATCCTGCATCACCCCTCAATAACCATCAAGGAAGAGGTTCAAGACCTCCATCCACCACAAACATTACATCCTTCTTACAATCTACCCAAACCAGTTATGTCCTCAAAATGTCCCACTGCTTTAAAAACCATCCAGAAAAGTTGATTGTAAGCAAGATGTGGAACCTTAGATGAGTTCAGATGCCACAGCTCCACCTCTTGCTTTCCTCATTCTGCTATACTCAAGTTAGACATTTTGCTATTTTCTACTGTAACAAGCTGCAAGCCCATCTGAAAAGTAGTCAGCACACTGAGGGTCATTCAAATAAAGGTTTTTCTTCCCATTTGCCTCCTGCAGAAGGTTGCTTTTATTATTTGCATAACAAAGAAAAATGTACTAGGCTTTACTGAGCCATTAGGCATTTCAGGCATTCTGAAATTACTGTGTAAATATAAGGACCCCCCCCAACTTTTGTATCAGTTCCAGAAACTGAAATCTCACCTGTCCCGTCCCCCTGCCCCCCAAAAAGCAAAGCAGGTTGCAAGAAGTACAACTGGAAAAAAAACAAGCCTATTTGACCCTACTTTTCAAGTTGCCACTGAAAGAGAACTACAGTCCAAAGAACTGGCCCTTAATAGATTCCACAGGAGGAAAAAGTTACATTTGGCTGCCTTTCCATTACACTGAGGACTGAAACAATGTGTATGTATAATGTTGTGTGTGCATGGATTATACTTTGCTATAAATATACAAAAGAGTCCCTTTGTCCAAAAAAAACAAACATAAATACAACTTATTGTGCTCCTGATCTCCTAGTCCTGTAAACATTTGGCAAGACATGTGTGTGTGTACACACACATGCGCGCGAGTGCACGCACACACACACACACACACAGATTGCATCTAGCAAACTAATGTGCAAAACATGGCCACCATCTCCTCTAGGAGATGAGCAATGAGGTATATACTTGTGTCTGTGTGTGGATTACCCGTAAGCTACTTCAGGCCCATTATTCAGGGCTCCAGGTAGCTGTAACGCCTGTCCTGAGTTGGCCTGAGTCTCCTGATGCCGCCCCCCACACTCACAGAGTGGCTTCGGATGGGGAAAAAGGGGGACATCACATGAGAATGCAGCTGCGATGTTCGCCACACGAGTTGTCCACACGATCAATCTCCTCAATCACCTTTGTGAAGATACCTTGAGTCATCTGCAAAACAGAGATAGGAGGCAAGTCAATTTTACACAAGCTGCTTTTGGGCTACCATATATTGTTGGACTACAAATTCCATCATCCCTGACCACTGGCAATGCTGAGAGTTGGAGTCCAACAACATCTGGAGGACCACAGATTTTTGAACCCCCACCCTTCATTTTTAACAACTTCCTGGCTAAGCAGAAAGCCCTCCTTTATCCAGAGGCAACTCAAGGCAGTGTATAGAAATTAAAGAGATAAAAGCACAAAGATAGAAGCAAAAACATTCAAAAGTTATTGTTAAGATACAAATAAATTATCCATACAATTAAAACAACAAAAAATTATTTGTACATTCCCAGATGCTGGAAGTCAGATCCCAAGCAACATACCTTTCCCATTAAAATTAACAAAAGATACATGGTGCCCTTTACATCAGACATCAGACCTGGTTTTCTTTTGCAGAAGACTCCAAAAAAACAGCACCCCAGGAATCAGCAAGTTTCTTTCCCTCATCAGTCTTCACCTGCCGGCTATATACAGACACATGGGAAAAGGTAAAAAGAGGCAGCATACTGTTAGTGTACTTACTGTAATTTAAACCACTTTCATAATACAGTACTGGCTGAGCAACAAAATGAATGTATTTGGCAATGTTTGGCATATATTACATGCAAACAAGTTTTCAATAAAAAAAGTTATGTGTATAATGGGCAACATTTGGACAAGCACAATTTCACCTCATATACACTATTTGGGTGGCAATATTTGTAATTTAGAAAGAACAAGCAGAGTAACAGACCAAGTGCACAATAGGATTCTCTGCAATATATCACTTTCTAAACACTCACCATGGTTTTTCAAAAAAATGTCTTGCTACTGTAAGGACTAAAAGCCTAACACTTTTTATTAAAAACAAAAACAAAACCTGTGAACTTTTCAAGAAGCAAGCTTTAGGAGTCCAGATTTGATGCAGATTGTATACAGTGGACCCTCCATATCTGCAGGATTTGCATCCAAGGACTCCCCACAAGTGCTGAAAAATGGAGTGCCTACATCCTATTTTATTAAATTGTGATGACATGGGTGCAGGCACGTCAGTGCATCTGCATTCACATTGCCACCATTTTAGGTATAGGACATGACACTCTGTGTTAGCTCAGAGTCATAGCTGTGGAGGTCTCAAGTAAGGACTGTCCACTGTATTTCCAAAACACAACTGTGACCTCAGGACAGTAACAGAATTTATTAGCACAGAGGTTCTTAACGTGGTCTGTGGACCCCTTAGGGTCTGTGGAACCCTCACAGGGGGTGCACATAAGGTTGCATTCATCCCAGAAAACAGGCTAAATCCTGGATTCAGGGGACTAAAAATTGTTCCAGCTAGTTGTGACTGACTGATGCGGGATCTCCCAGATTCATCAAAGGCAGTAGTGATGATAGTTGTGGCGGTGGCAACACATTGGCGGGCATTTCATCCTATGCTAGAGACTCCGGCTGCTACTACACAGGTGTGTCAAAGAACCCAAAAGGCAGGAAAGTGAGAGGAGAGCCCAGAAGACAAGGGAAGATGCCCAGGCCAGGCCCTGTGTGGGAGAATACTGCAGTGCTGCTTGAGCCCAGGGGCAGGCAACATGGCAGAGCTTTGCTTCCAAGCAGCTATGAAAATAGAAGGGAGTCCCTTTACTCTTCTGGCTGCTTGGAAGCAAAGCAGCAAGGGTCCCAGTGCTGCTTTTGGGGAACACAAAAGAAATGCCATTTCCCTCTGAAGAGAACAAATAGAATAGGTGCTTTCAGAAGAAGCACTTATCCTCTCTACTCCCTTGGTGCTCTTACAGAGGGAAACAACATTTCTTTCACACCTGTCTCCAAAGCAGCACCAAGACCCTTACTTTCCAGTCATTGTCTTGGGGGAAAGAAAGGGCAAAAGAAAGGGTATTTCTCCAAAGGAGCACTGAGAGAGTAGAGGGAATAGAGAAGCACCTTCCTTCTCTACACTCTCTGTACTCCTTCAGAGGGAAACAGCATTTCTTTTGTGCTTTCCCCCCAAAAGAGCACTGAGACTCTTACTTTCCAGGTGCTGCTCTGGCGGAAAGAAAAGGCAAAAGAAATTATTCTTTAAGCCTGCCTTCCATTCATAACCTTCCTGTAGTAAATTCCAATTTATTCTAGTCCCCTGGCACTTAAAGGATCTCAGCATGCTACTCCCCAGACCATTAACAAGCCTCCTTTCCTTTGCACTGTCTACTGGAAGAATAACAGATGGAGTGAGCAGCTGATGAGCAACTTTAAACAAATATTTGAATATTTAAATAAATATTTGAATATTTAACCTAAATTTAAATATTTAAATCTTGAGTTGAGTCTTGGGGGTCCCCAGCAACCTATTATATTTACAAGGGATCATTCGTAAAGAAAAGGTTAGGAACCACTGTATGAGCACTTAACAGCTTTCTTTCAAGACAGAAGTCTACTCTGGAATGCAGAAAAATGAAAGCCAGAGTGGAAGGTAGGGATTAGTATACACAGTTCACATGCAGGAGAAGCACAAAAATGTACCAAATGCAAGAAAATCCAGGAAAGCAATCTTCATTAATGTTATTATTGCACAGCATAGATCTTTTAATTGAGAGATGCTAAATGCAATTCTGATGAGCAGTAGTGACACACACTGGGCCAAATACTATTCTAAAATTGAAGCACTAACTTAGATTATGGGCAGCATTTTAAGAAAAAAACTACAGTAACCCAATCCTTATACCTGGGCCATAATTTCTCTGGCAACAGATAAAATTCTTACCTTTCTAGCGATAAATCGGCTTTATTGCCAACAAGCACTACAGGCATCCTGCCAAAAAGAAAAAAGACATTTCTAAAAGTGGCTTCTTGGGTGCTAAGTGGTTTCATCCCACTTATCTTGACACTTCAGCAGCTATTCCCAGTAAGTCCTCAGCTTGTAATGAGAGCTCAGCAAAGTTACTTTTTTGAACTTCAGATTCCAGAATCCTCCAGCCAGCACAGGAAAGCTCTCCTCCTGACTCAGAGGCAAGTCTCATATAGAAGATAGCAAGAGAATATGTCTGGCACTTTGCTTACAAGAACCTGGATTTGTGACAGGAACTGTTCCTTTCTTTGTATGGCCTCAGTGACAAAACATTTTCCAACATGTCACTGCCAAGTCTAAAAGTCTCAAGCACTGAGTACACTCATATCTCTCTATGACCCTCTCAGTCCTCAAGCCTTCCTGGGACTCACATGAGGGTCTGATGAACAACACCACCCAGATAGAATGAGATCAGGGTTTTGTTGTTGTGTGCCTTCAAGTCATTTCTGATTTATGAAGCCACTAAGGTGAACCTATCATTGGGTTCTCTGGAGCTGAAAGTGTGTGACACATCCAAGGTCACCCAGTGGCTTTCCGTGACTGAGTAGGGAATCAAACCCTGGTCTCCAGGGTCATAGTCTACCACTCAAACTACTACACCACACTGACTCTGAGATGAGGGTTACTCACAAGAAAAGGAAATGTACTCAATGCTTAGTGGAGCCCCATCCTACATATGTTCTGCAACACTACCAAACACCTTCCAAGTCCTGTGATTCTAAAACCACTCACAGTTTACATCTAGGTCAAGAAAAAGGTCTGCTGTCCTTCTTGCAAGGCCAAAGATCACCTTTTCTGACACTAGCACAGTGGGAAGAGCTGAGGATGTCACTCCAGGTCTGAACATTGTAACTGGAGGCTCAGGTACAAAAATGTATCCAAGTAAGTATGATCGTACATTTGCTGGCCAAAAGGGCACTCTTCTAATTACAATTATGATTATTGTGACAGCATTGTGGGGAGAAGATACAAGGAACAGGAATCTACGCCCGTTGCTTTAAAGCTACTAAGCTATTCCTGGGAACTTTAACACCACAATCCAGGGTGTGACGAACTTGATGGGAGGGGGTCTTGACAACAGAGCCTCCTTGGCAACTGAGAGTGTTTAAGCTGATTGGCTGGTGAAATGGGACCCTGGATAGCCCAGGGGAGGGGCTGGTGGAAAGAGAAAAACAACAGTTTTTTTAACTGCCTGGGGAGTGATTGAAGAGAGTGTGATTTGTGGTGTGTTTGGGGAAGGTTGGAGAGTTGAAGAGCTCTGTGGGAGAGAGAACTGAGAAACTGGGTGTACGAGAGATAGTGAATGAATTGAGAGAGAGAGAGAGAGAGAAGAATGGTGTGCTGTTTATAAACATTTAGATACAAAACACATTTAAAGCAACAGTGTTACAATAAATGTTTGAAGTTTTGTGTTCCTTAAAACAGTGTCACAGAGTCTCATTCTGAATCCTGGAATATACACGCTACCAATAATATCATCTTGACCTTAGTGCCAACAGTACCACAGTCTTGGAAAATATAAATCACTGCTGATCCCTACATCTGGGAGAAGGGAAAATTTAGGGAAGGAAGAAGCCAAGGGAGGACAAAAGTGAGGCAGGGACTGCGTTCTCAGAGACGAAGAACTGAGGCAGACCCGTTTGTCCTGGCCCTGGCTTGAGTCAGAGATCTCTCTGGCTGTTCAGACCTAAACACAAAGGTTTCAGGCTGGGCAGGCCCTGAGTGCGAGGCCCTTTTGCACTCGGCACTGACAGGTGGCGGTTTCTCCCCATTCGTTACACAGGGGATATGTTGAAAACATATTAAAGCTAAGTGCCACACCAGTCTTCTTTTTTGAGGGGGCGGTGCAGGGGAGAAATCATCAGCTGAATTCATTGCCAGTTGAAGTGACTATTCTATCAGTAATGATGTCTATTCTGAAATCCATTCCTGGCAAAAAGGTTTTCATATAGTGCAGAACAGCATTAAAAAGTTATTTTCAGACTTAATTTTATAGGCACATGCCCAGCCTTCCACAGTACCCCACCCTCAGTTCACCCCCTGTTCTTTTTCTGACAAGTGCTTTTCTTCAGGCTGGCATTTTTTATTAGCCTTCCTCTAGAACTGTACTCTTTCGTGCCCCTAGCTACCCAGCTAAAATTTACCTTGTCTTCCCTCTGCTTTCATATAACTTGCTGTGCAGAGACTTTACCACCTGAAAACTGCAAAAGACAAGAGGAGGAATGACACAATGATGCTTCTTTTACACACAAGCACACACGCACACACACATACACACCTGTGAGCCCCACAATGCAGAATCTTAATGACTTTACCCTGAAAGTAGAATGCTTAAAGTGATACTTCTTTCCCCACAGTATATTAAACTACTGAAGAACTTAGATGCAACAGATCACAACTAATATAGTTACCTTTGACTTGTTATTTCAAAGGAGCAGTAACAAAAGTGTAATTAAATCTCATTTCAAAAGTAACATAATGAGGAACAGTGAAACTACTTCACTGGTGTAACAAATGTTTCTAGTTACTTCCAAAGATTACTTTTAAAGGGCTGTTTTAGAAGCATTTTCACACTATTTTTTCAACCTCTATGCCACTATCAATTCACCAGTTTTTCCCCCTCCCAAAAAGGAAACAGAAACCATCACGCAACAAGCTGAAAGACTGATAGGCTGTATTCAAGCTAGACAGAACAGGAACCAGACAAGTATATTTATTTTATTTATTTAGTAAATCCTACTCTCTACCTAAAGATCTTAGGGGGATGCACAATAAAAATAGTCTGACCAATTTAAACGGTACAGTAACAGTAATTTAAACATGATTTTAAAAGGCTAAAAACACACTGAACAATTTAACATGTTCAAAAACAGATTAAAACAGTTTAAAACAAATTAAAATCATATACATGTAAGAGTTTTAATAAAATTAATTAGATCATCCTCCCAAAAGCTGTCACGAATAACCATGCTTTCACTTGGCACATGAACAACAGCAAAGTAGGGTGCCAACTGGATTTTCTAGGGGAGGATGTGCAAAGTTCATTTCTATGGCTGCGCAACAGTAACAGGACAGACTTTGGAGCTTCCGCAGATGTTGAAAGGGTCAGAAGAATCGCATTCATCCTCCCACACCCCAGATTCCTCTTGTCCTAATGTTCTGTGTCTGTATTTTCACATCTTGGGCTCCACCAGACCGCCTGACTTACCTCTTGAGAGATGTGACAGAATACACCAGCACATAGCCATGGATGCCAATGGTAAAAGAGTGCGGCAAGATAGTGTATTCATCCTGCACAAACACAAGGGGATAAGAAGAGGCCTCACAATGTCAGATGGTTTTTGATATGGAAGCCAGAGACATTTGTCAGGGCACTCAGAAGCCACAAACAGCCATTTCCATCCTTATGAACATGAATGGAATTTGTGTGCATTGCCCAGGTACTGTGCAGCAAGCAAAAACACAGAACCCAGGTAAGGTACCTTTTGGAAAATTTAAATGGACTAAGAGGTCCCAGAGAGGTTTCCATTTTATGGGCACTTATGTCTGTGCTTACCCACTCAAACGTGGTAAATTGAGAGGCAAATTATTTACAGGTATACCTCAGTTAACAAAGTAGATGTGTTGCTGGACCTTGCTTCTTTAACAGAAAATTTAGTACCAGAAACAGAAATAGCATGAAAAAGAATTGAGATACGTTTCTGCACCACTACCACCACCCAAAAAAAAAAAAAAAAAAGGAAACATAAGGAGCAGTTCAACATGTTCCTGCAAAGTTTTTATTCGAAATGAACAGTATGTAAGTATGAAATGAAATAACCAAATCAGGGAAGCTTTGCATAAACAATCTGAACCTCCTAGAGACTACTTGAAAGTTTCTTCCAAAATGTATCCAAGGAAAATATTTCACCAGTCTCCATTTTTCTTATGCTTTCCATCTTGGTGCCCATATTTACAGAACACTGCTTTATTAACATGCTGGGAGAACTGGTGAGGTAAGCATATCTGCTTTCCCCTTTTCCCTCAGTTTTGCAGTTTACACATGTTCAGTAAGGTATTCTGGAGGCAACTGCTGTTTACCTTGCCTGTTATAGGCAGGCCCATACAGCTACAGTAGGGACTTGCTACAATAGAATCCCATTCTTTCCCAGCTCAAACTCTACTGCATGGTTTATTGCAGACATACTACTGCAACCTGATACCAAAAGCCTGTGTTATTCCAATCGTCTTTCGCCATCCTCCCACTGCTGATACTGCTAAAAAAACCTCTTCCAGCTAAACATAGAATAAGGAGAAGAAAGTGGGGGCTTGGCAGGTGTAAAAGACTGTAAAAAGGAGCTTCTTTGTCAGAGGCTTAAGTGAGATATGCCAGTATTTTAAAGGGTAAGCTGGGGGTAGAGAGAAACCTGGTATTAAAGGACAAAATGCCCAAAACAGACAAGGACACTTTCTCTTACCTGTCCTGCTGTGTCCACTAGTTGCAAGTGAAATTCATCTTTCCCCACCATCAACATTTTGCTGTAAGCTAAAGAGAAGAAGAAAGCAATTTACAGCTATCTCATTCAAGCCCCACAACATCCCTCCCAAAACTTAACCTACCTCCTGATTCCACCACAAAGATCTGCACATGAGCTATTTATCCCCTTACAGTCCTTTCCCTTTTCTCCTGTGTATCCATCCCTTCCCTTCCCTGGGGTTTGCACTCACTCCTGCTCCTTTTTTCTTTTCTTTTTTTCCTTAACCCCCAGCCAAACCAAGGATGTTTCACCTGAGCTGGGCAACAAAGAAGATAGGATAATGGCATTAGCATCTCCTCCTCAGAGGCCATTAAGAAAACTCTTATCCAGCAAAGGCATTGAAGAGACTGCACAAGGATGTTATAGGACTCACTGTACAAACCAAGGGCTGACTAGTTTGCTTGTTGTTGTGGGTTTTTGCAGCACAACTGCCCTTGCTATAAAAATTAATAAAGTACTCTTTAAACTGTGGTAAGAGTGAGCCAGGAATCACAAAAGGGAGTGATTGAAAAAGTGGGCTGGCATTTAGAATTAGAATATGAAGGGAGGCGCAGCTAAAGTAGCCACAAACAACAACAAAAGAGGAGCAAATGTGGCTCTCTGATCACAGATACTATGAGTATATCCACACTAGATAATTACAGCACTTTGATCCTACTTTAACTGTTATGTCTCCATCCTAGAGAATCCTGGGATTTGTAGTTTGATGGCATACCTGGAATGAGTACTTAAGATTGCTTCATGCCAATCTCTTGAACTAGCAGAAAGAATTCTAAATACTTCATCAAACTACAAACACCAGGATTCATTAGGATGGAGACCTGGCAGTTAAAGTGCTATCAAAGTGTACTGCAAATATACTCTATGTCTCTGGAGCTTTTGCCTTGAAAAAATGTTAACCACCCCTTCTGCAGCAACCCAGCTCACATGCCATTGGAGCCAGCAGAGTATTGTAATGGCTTAACAGTAAAGATGAGGAACTGGATGCCCCTCCAGATGCTGCTGGACTGAAACTTCCAGTATTCCCAATCTTTAGGACCTACAGTCCAACAACATATAATTCTTCACCCTTGGCTCAACACCCAATCCCACACATTTAGGTGAGCCTCATTATTCATGGCAAAAAAACCCAAACAAACAGAACTGGCAGTGGGGACACTGCTTGGTGGAAAGGGAAGGGCACTCTCAGACCAAGAGCCAATTAGCAGATCAGCAGGACAGAGGTTTCTGCCAGCATAGTCATGCCATTTGTCTGAGGATGGGGGCAGAGGTTGCTCTTTCTTCCTCAGGTTGCACAACAGGAGCCTGGTGTGCCAGCTCCCTGGCACAGCCCTATTCTCCTGCCCATATACCCATCAGCTGCAGGAGGGCACCCAGGAATGATCTGGCTACTCTGGTGCACCTGGGAAAGAAAGAGCAGCCTTCACCCCCAGCATAAGTTGTTCATTTTTTCCTGGGTGCACAAGGACAGCTGTGGTGTGCCTGGGTGTGCCCCTGCAGCTCAACAGTTGCTAAGGGGACAGAGCTGTACCCAGGACTCCCTCCCCCAGCTTCCATTGTGCACCCCTGTCCTTGAAGTGAAGTGCTGGGTATGTCTTTTTACAACATTCTCAAAACTACTTGCATCAACATAACTGAGACTGATGCCAGGGTACGTCACCAACAGGATTCTAGTGAGGATGTGGTCAAAGGTATACTCATTAGCTTGGAGAAATAATTGTCAGCTCCCCAGATTCAGATCCAGAGAGCAAAGGGGGAAAGAAGACACATGCAGGAACTTTGAGATATGCATCATCAATGAACACTAGCTGCCTTCTAATAAATGTTCTGGGGAGATACACCTCCAAAGTTTTCATTTCTAGGAGTGATCACCACACTGTGCCATCAGGAGCTGTGCTGCCTGTTATCAGCTAGACATCAAGACAGATTTCTAGGCAACCCTGTTTTCAAATAGCCTAAAATATTGTGTGTGTGTGTGTGTATTAAGTGGGAGCGGAGGGCAGCCCTTTTCAAAAACAGGAAGGTATTGTTGTGATGGGGGCGGGTTTGGACCAAGGCAGGAAATGAGTACAGACATACAACCTAATCTCTTTTCAAAGAAAAACCACCTAGACTCACTGAGAGGGTTTAATGGAAGAGGTTTCACATTGCCCAAAGCATTCTCAAGAATGCAAGTACTAACATCTCCTGAAACTCAGTAGCGCATTTTACAGAGAGGCTTCAGCCACTGAAATTAGTAGTGGTGGTGTACATTTGTGGCCATCATCCCCTTCTCGCAGCTTCTTAGTCATAACAAGCAGCTGTCTTGTTCAAATTTGTCTCCCAACCATCAGCAATTCAACCCATATTTAAACTCACCCAAAGCACTGATTTTGCTGGACAAGTATTTGCATTCTAACACAGTGACTGATGTTATACATTTATTTATCCGTATTTTATTTATATTGCACCTTTTTCTCAATATGGGAGTAAAGGTATATCCCTAACTAAGGAATCAGAAGAAGAGGGCTCTAAGACAAAAACCCAGTCCAGAGGATTCACAAAAAACCCAATGCAACTTCCAGCTACACTCTGTATGGGAATCATCTGTTTTTCTTTCTCTTCTTTGCTTTCACCATCATCATTTGTGGGAGTGCATCTGCATGTGTTTAGCAAGGAGGCAAAAAACACTCCGGCACACCTCTTTACCACTGCTGCCTGTACAGCCCACTTCTGTGTTTTTCCACTTCTCGGTGACTATTGTGTAGTAGAGGGATAAAGAGAAGAGGGAATCCAGTACATCCTGCCTCTACAGTGTGTCTCCACAGAACAAGGCTCCATCATACCTCCATGGTACAAGGACTGCAGTAGTGAAGTGCACATGGATGTTGGTAGTGGTGGAAGAAGGAAAGGAAGAATAGGGCAAGATGCATCAGGTTTCTATCAGTATTCAGAACAAAGATGGGCCCCCCAACCAGTCTACTTGCCAACTGCATTAAAGGTCTATCTTTATTCTTGCTTGTGCAAAGGGCAATCTACTTTTTTCCATCTTCACTTTCTCTCTCTCTCTGTAGCCACTGCATGACAACACTGTTCAGCACACAAAAGGCTGTAATCCTATGCATACTTACTGCACCGTAAATTCCAGTGAAATAAGCATAGCTTACTTCCAAGGAGATGGCTAGTGGACCGAGGAGCAAGGCCTCAACAATGCACTCACTCATGAAGTGCTAAAGGACAGCCAGCCTTTGCACGCACATGCTGAAAGAATGAGTAATTGTTCCGTATTCTGGAGATGTTTCTACAATGCAATCTTACAGGTGTAATAACTTGCAGCCATTTCAGACTTTCCAGGGTAGGAGGGGAAAGATCATGTAAATGCAGTAAGTAAAGTGCCACATTCTCCCACGAGCTCTAGCAACATGGTCTACGTACTACCTGAAAAATATGAAGTTATTACAAAGATTTTTATATGCCTTTTGCACTTAAAAACAGCCAATACAGAGCAGGGGTATCATGGTAAATTCCCTATTGTAGAAGTATGCAAGGTTTTCATGCAAAAAAAAAAAGTATTATGATACCTTCTGGTTGCACTGGTCAATGCAGGTTTTCTTTGAACAGAAAATGAGGTTACTTTGCTGTGCCAAGGGGCCAAACCAGAAATATTGATAAGCCAGTCCTGGCAACCACCAAGACCCTAACAACTCATCTCACTCTGTTTTTCTGTTTGTTGTTAATTGTTTTTGTTTTGGCCTGAAACAAACCAGTGTCCAAGTAATGCCCAGTAAATACTTAACCATAAGACTTACTGCTTTCCACTGTGGGGTCATAACAGTCCAGAAATTTCCCTTCAATGAACTGGTGAGCAAGGGATGTTTTACCTGAAGAGAAAAAATGTGAAAGAAAGCCTTGTGTGCTCTTTTTGATTTTGATAGCCAATAAATAAAGGCATTTAAAAGAAAACCAAGAAACAACCAACCACCTCCAGCAGTTTCCCTGCCTTTTCCATAGGAATGAAAATTGCAGTGGCTTCTAGTTAAGGACCACTCAGCTTCCCAAGGAAAAGTTAAAGACTGAATCTTGAGGCTAGATAGTGACAATGATACAAGTGTTTTATTTTTATAACAGTGATGTCCCTGGGGGCTACTCAGGCAGACAAAGGACAAAATAGTGAACAATTCCAGAGTGTCAGAAGGGGTTTCAAGTGCCAAGAAGCTGAAGACAATCTTGTTCCATGTTGAACAAAATAGACTAAAATACTATCAAATGGCATTTTTATCCCATTAACATAGGGATACTTTCCAAGAAAGAACGTAAAAGAGTGACAGTTCTCTATACATTGTTACCTGAAATACAGAAGACACAGTTGCATTCAGTGGAATATCATGTGAAATATAGTAGAAATATATCGTTTGGCTTCTAGAAGAAATCATTTTATATTTACATCAAATGTCACCTTGTCACCCTTGGTGCAGGATGGGGAGGGGGCAGTTCTCATTCATGTGTGTATTTATAGTGCACTACTGAGATAACATTTGTGCTTGAAATAAATGGGACTCTAATCCACAACAACTTATTCCACAATTAATAGTTAGACTAAACTATGCTATTTTGGCTTGTTTTTCTTGAGAAGAAAATTACCACTCTGTAGTGTCATTTTGATCTTTTAATTTTAGAAATAGATTGCAAACATACAATTCATCTTGGTTTTCCAGAAATCAAGACATTAAGCCCAGTCTTCTGTTTACTTCTTGATCATCATCTTTCTTTTTAACATAACATTTAAAGGATAACCCTATAACTCAGAAGTTCCATTAAGCTCAGTGGAGTTTTGTTGCTGTATGCCTTCAAGTTGTTTCTAATTTATAGTGACCCTGAGGTGAACAAATCATGGAGCTTTCTTTGCAAGATTTGTTCAGAGGATTTCCTTTCGCCTTCCTCTGAGGCTGAGAGACTTTAACTTGCCCAAAGTCACCCAATGGATTTCCATGGGCAATCAGGGATTTGAATCCTGGTCTCTAGAGCTGTAGTCCAACGCTCAAAATACTACACCACACTGGGTCTCAATACCTTTCATACACAACCATATTACCTTAATTTATTTAATAAATGCAACATTTCTTCCCCAAAAGTCCACAACATCACATTGGTATCTGTTGCTATTACAAGTGGACAGATGCAAAAGTGGATCAAGATCCATGTTTGTACAGGAGTAAATTTCAGCAGATATGGCTTGTCATGGTGATGCCTGTACTTCTGCTCCTAACGGAAGGTCCCTAATTTCTATTTGTAGCAGAGCTGGGCCACAACATTGTCTTGGAGCATTTAACACATGAGTGCTGTAGAGTTCTCTCTCAGGAGTGGAAAATGTAGTCTACAGTCCATAACATGAGTCAACATTACTTTGATCCAACATGCTAACATGCAGACAACACTGTCTATCAATGCTAGAATATACACACATAGTCCACAGCAGTAGTTCTCAAACTCTGGTCCTCCAGATATTTTGGACTTCATGCCTGTGCTGCCAACAGAGCTTCATAAAGTTACTTTCTGGCTTAGAAGATTCTGAGAGTTTGGAGTCCAAAATTTAACTTTTCCAATTTCTAAATGCCAAGAAACAAGGGGGAAGGAACCCAGGAGCATTGGCAATTTGCTGCTACTGGTATATGCAAAGTGGGACATGGATAGGCGGGATCCATCAGCTCCCTCAGAGTTCATACAGAGGTGGGGTGAGATGAACAAATCTCCAAATGCCAGACACTCATAAATAAATACATACAAGCCAGCCATGGTCTTGCTGCCTCTGCCTCTGATTGACCAAAGACTCAATTTTTGCCAGGTGCATTCAAGGCACTGGTCAGTTCTACAGTAGCTCACACACCTGCAGATCATGAGGATGCACCAGAAAACAGGGTGATCAGCAATGGTTTGGTATGTTCAACAAAAGCATCTATCAGGTATGGCGGCAGCCAGGTTGAGTACCTTGCTCCCTTCATCTTTGTTCCATATCACAGAAAACTCTGTATGAAGTGTGTGTGCATGTGCGCATGTACATGCGCCTTCAGATCATGAGTTTCATAACTCATACTGTCATGGCGTTGAGAGGGAGGGGAGAAAAAAGGAATCATCCAGTCTCCCAAAGCAGTTGCATGCACAAGAATACTGCAGGCAGGATTTTCTAGAGACCTTCCCTCACCCATCCTTGCCCCTAAATAAAAGGGGGAAAAGGTTGATCCAAGGAAACAAGCTCTTTCACCACCCAGGCTCTTGTGTGTAACCTCTGACCGCCAGGCATTTCCTCCCACTGCTTCCACATTAATAAAAACCAGACCCTAGGTGACCTCTCTCGCATTTGCATTGGGAGTGGGATGCCGGGAGATCAGATGAGCAAAGAATTGTGTGTACGCAAATAGCTCCCCAAGGAGAAACCAGCAAAGGTCAGGCGATCTCAGTCCACCACCTACAACTTGCTACTAGAAAAGCCATTGGGATGGAAGTGAAAGGAGAGCCAATGGGGCTGCAGTTCGCGAGAAACAGGTGGCCAAGAGGAAGAGGGGTGGCTGACAAACCAACGCTTGATTTTAACATCCTTGGAGCTGATCTAACTCCTGGCCAAGGAAGTTTATAATCCGGTCAGCACTCCCAAGACCTTATACAGATCTGCAGCGGTGACTTTCCCTCCCCTGTCCAGGGCTCCCCGTCACTCCACTCCCCCAACAGGTCAAGATTTCTAGGGTCATTTCCGCACTAGCCTGTTATAGCGCGATGATTCCACTTTCAACATCCTCTGGCATCCTGGGGTTTGCAGTTTCGGGAGGGGCCGGCCGGCCCCTCCGGAACTGCAAACCCCAGGATGCCAGAGGATGTGAAAGTGGAATCATCGCGCTATTACAGGCTAGTGCGGAAATGGCCAAGGAGCGTTGTAGCCCCCGTTCCACACCGCAGGGCTGCGGTTCCACCGAAACAGAACGGTTCCGTACCGCATTTCAGGAGCCTCCAGCCCGGAAGCTCCCGCCCAGGAAACCCCCAGAGGGAGAGTCGCGGCCCGGCCCCCCCCCGCGCTCGGATCACCCGGAGGGCCAAGGGGCTCCGAGCGCCCGCGCAGCCCGGGACCCGCGCCTCCCGCCAGCCGGCCCGACTTGAGCCGACTCCCTTCCAAGCCGGACACGACTCTAGCTTTTCTTTTGTAAATCACCAGGTGCAGATAATGTCCGTGTTATGTAGCCGGGCTGCTTCCAAAGTCATCTCTCCGCGCACAGGCTTCCTCGGGAGACCCCGGCAACACCCCTCCGCCGGAGCGGCTCAGCCGCCCGAGACCTGCCTCGCCCACCACCCGCCGCCTCTTAGCGACCCCACCCCGGAAAGCCACCCGGCCCGCCCTCCCTCGCTCCCGCCCTCCCTCCTCCTCTCCGCAAGGCTCCCTGACAGAACCCGACCTGCTGACATTTTGCCGCCCCTCCTCATCCCCGGCTCCCCTCTCCTCTGCGCCAGGGACCGAGGCGGGGGGAGGGGGCGGGGAGGCGACTCAGGCGCCCCCCCAGAGGCAGAAGGCGCCGCGAGCACCGCAGCCTCCGCGCGCGCCCCCCCACTTCTCCTCAGCCCGCGCACCGACCGATCCCCCTCCCGGGCCCCTTTCCGGCCCCGCCGGCGCCCTCCCTTTGGCCCTCCTCCTCCTCCCCCTCCGCGCGCCGGCTTTCCTCGGCTGCCCCCCGCGCGCCCGTCCACGTGCCCGCCCCGGCCTCCCCCCTCCGCCGCCCTCGCGCGCTTCCCGCTGGAAAAAAAAAAAGAGAGACCCAGCCCACTCCCCATCGCCCTGGCAACCCTCGCCACGTGCCCCCGGGAGGCGGCGGCGGCGGCGGCGGCGGCGGCGCATCCTCCCTCCCTCCCCCCTCCCCCCACCCCACCCCACCCCAGCCCTGGAGTCGGAGGCAACTCACCCACGGAGCGGTACCCCAGGATCACGACCTTCCGGTAGCGCACCAACGGCATGGCACAGCAGCGACTCCGCGGCCACCCCTCGCCTGGGAAGGGGAGGGAGGGAGGGAGGGAGGGCGCGGCGGCGGCGGCGAGGAGGTCTAAAGAGGGAGGGAGGGAGGGAAGTGGCGCCGCAAGGCGGGCGGGCGGGCCGACGGATGAAGAGCCCGCCGGAGTAGAGCCGCGGGCGCCGCAACTACAAACGCCCACGTGACCACAACACTGGCCCGGGCTCGCCGCTTCTCATTGGCCCCCGAGGAAAGGGGCGCGTGCGCGCTGGAGAGGCCCCCCCCGCGCTTCATTCATGAAAAACTCGGAGGGCTGGGGAGGCGGGCGCGTGGGCTCCCGACACACAACAAAAGCGTAAAAGCGCGCGCGCGCCTGCCTGCCTGCCTGCCTGCCTGCCTGCAGCCGTCATGCTCTCTCTCTCTCTCTCTCGTTCGCAGGCAGAGAGAGAGAGACGTTCCGGCGCAGCTGCGGCGGGGTTTTTTTTTCCGGCTCCACCAGGCAAAGATTCCATGTGGGGTTTTGTTTGTCTGCGAGGAGGGAGGCTCTTTTTCCAAAAACAGAGTCTGTGAAATAGAGAAAGGGAGGAGACGCTTTGCCTAGCGCCGCCCTTCCACCTTTAAGAGCAACTGATTTATTTCGGCCCGGGCGCGCATGCATTTTAGTCCACTTCTTAAGATGCACTGACGGCATACAATCATTTTCCGCACTACGCTCTTATAGCGCGATGATTCCACTTTCCGCCTCCTCTGGAATCCTGGGGTTTGCAGTTTCGGGAGGGGCCGGCCGGCCCCTCCCGAAACTGCAAACCCCAGGATTCCAGAGGAGGTGGAAAGTGGAATCATCGCGCTATAAGAGCGTAGTGCGGAAAAGGCCTCAGTCGGATCCTTCAGTCTAGGGTTCGAAATTATGGATAAAAGGTGCATCGTGTGAGAACGTCTTTAGGTATCCGCCTTTGTACGGGGCGCGCCGCGAGCGCATCTTAATTTGCACCCCGGGAATTCGTTGGCGCTAAAGCTTCCCGCAAATTTGAGCAGCTTAAAAAAAAAAAAATCCCCGCGCTTTCCTTGTGAGAGGGAAGCGCTTCTTTAGATCTGTCTGAATTAAACTGATCGGTTTCCAATGACAGTCTCACTTTGGCGGAATCTGGTGCCCGATGGAATTTTATTGAATAAATCCTCCTACCTTTATTAAACCGCGCAGACCAAAAGAATGTGGGAAATGATCGGATTCCACCCTTAGCGAGTTGAAACCCAGAAGTAGCTAATACTTCTCTTTTCACTTTTTCTTTTCAAAAATGGCTTGAGTTAACCTTGTTTCGGAGCAAGTGGTGGTCCAAGGTTCAGTGCTAATCCATGGACCATCAACTTGCCAGTCCCTGAAGAGTTTCCCAAAAAGAAAGAAGCAGTTGTAGCCAATGGGCATCAGTGCCTGCCACATAGGATACCAGCCCCTGGCACACAGGGGGAAGGGAATTGCTGGACCCCCACATCAAATAGCTTAAGAAGCATTGGCATACTGGTCCATTTCTTCCCCCAATTTATTATTATGTAAATAAGGGGAATGGTCCCACCCTCACAGCCTCTACCCTCAGATAGGAACATAGGAAGATGTCTTTTCAAAGAGTGGGCAGATTGCAGGCTTTGGGCAGCAGGCAGGACCCCCAATAGCTTTTTGTCGTCCCCAGGTTTGCCCCATATCCTCTCCGTCCCACCATGAAAATAGACACGCACACTTATAGGCAACCTGTTTGCCTTTGCCATAGGACAATCCTACAAGGTCCCCTTGAATACAATACCTTCATTTTGGTTTTCATAGGTTGGTATTTAGATCTGCATTTCCTTTGGTAACTGAAGAGGCCGGTCTTGGTTTGACCAAACCTGCCTTGGAGCTTAAGTTCATGTTCTCTTATCGCAGAGAGAATTCCAGATAGAGTGGTACCTTCTGCTGAAAATTCAGTGGACGCTCACCTCTGCATATAGTACCCATATACTATTAAACAGCCATGTTGGCTACAGGACTCTGAAAGCTGTAGTCCAACAGCGTGACTTTTTCTTAGCTCTGCTATTAAAGTGTCTAATTCACTATTTTCTATCTTTTGTTGATATGCAAAAGTGGCACCATTTTACCCTGCCTAATGGAAGGGGTCAGCCTTATGACATGACATAGGGCCTTTCCCCTCTACACTGTTAAAGTGCTATTATTCCACTTTCAGCATCCTGTTGAATCCTGGGGTTTGCAGTTTACTGAGGCCAAAGAGCTCTCTGGCTGAGAATTCTAAAGACCCTTCCTTAAACCACAAACCCCAGGATTCCATAGGATAGTGAAAGTGGAATAATGACACTACAACAGTGTAGTGTAGAAAGGTCTATAGTTTGGCTTTAGGTCTTCCTGTATGATGGTTCCCATAATGAGAGTCAACCAGGACATAAATTAAATAAATAAATGTTTTTTTTTAATTCAGTAGCATTTTATCCTTTGTATTCTCCCAAATCCTAATTAAATACCAGTGCCATAATATGTGCCTGTTGTATAATATGTGCCTGTTGATTTACAAGCAGCCACATGAATTTCATCGGGTTTTCTCAAGCAAGGGATAGTCAGGCTTGGTTTGCCATTCCCTTCCCCTTAAATATATCAAGCAGTACCTGTGGATCTCCTGTGCAAGTACCAGGCCAGCCCCTGCTTAGCTTCCAAGATCAGATGGATCTGTGTCTTTAGAGTATTTAGGCTACTAGTGCCATAATATCCTTTTCCAAATAGTGGGGGGAGGAGATGGCTTTGCTGCAGCACAGGGGAGAGGAATCTTCAGTCTATAGAAGTAGTTCAGCCCCATGCCTGGCTGTGAAGGGATTCACTGCACTAATCAGAAACAACAGGGATGCCCTGTCCAGCTTCACTGAGAGAAAGAGGAGACAGAGGAAAACCACCTGTGGAGGTGATGCTGTCCTTCCCCCAACTCTTACAGTTCAATTGCCATAGGAAAGGTTAAACAAATATAAATGGGTCAAGGGCTGAATTAAACATTTATATAAGAGTAGGAGTGTGGCAGACTTCTTGCTGTTCTTTGCTGGTTGTAAAACTCCTTTTCTCATGATCCAGCAGTGGCTTTGCAATGGGAAGGAAGCATAAACCATCCCTACCATTTTGTTTTTGTCTTTTTAAACCTCATTATCTGGTGTGAGCAGAGGGAAGAAGAGAGCAGTTGTGTTTCCTGTGACGAATGGTGTCCCTGGGACACCCCCATCAGTGCCTGGATTGGAAACTGGAAGAGGAATGCATGTATTACAACTGCTGAACACGGCGTTTTTCATTCCATATCTTTGGATGCCAACCCAAAGATTTTTTGAACCTAGGTCCTTTGTATTCTTTGACAGAGATTAAATTCCACTCATCAATGCCACTGTTGACATCTTTTAAGTCAGAGCTGCAAACGGTAACATCTGATCATTCTTAAATTTTTGCTAATATTGAACAAGAAGCAATTCTTTTCTTTGCCAGGTCACAAGCCTTCAGGTGGAGCACTAGAGGGCAGCAGAAACCACATAACCCAGAAGCTGCAAAGGCTCCTCAGCACACTTCCCTAGTAAATAAAACCCACGAGGTTGGCGTGTGAAGCCAGAATCCAGTTAAATGTTAAGCACCTTGTTGTTGCGTGTCTTCAAGTCATTTCAGATCCATGGCCAAGTGGGGAATTGAACTCTGGTCTCCAGGCTCGTAGTCCAATGCTCAAACCCTACACCACACTGGCTCTCTTAAGCACCTTACAGGCCCCGTGTGTTTCCTTGAAAGGGACTGCATGTGCTTTAATTCTTCCCTTAAGATCAGTGGGAATTAAAGGTGATGAGCTACCTCCCCGTTTAGGCTAGGGGAGGAGAAGCTAAGATTTCTCTGCTGGCATTTGGATTCCCTTTGGTCAATCTGATGGAAATGTGACTAGCCTCAGTCTTGCCTCTTTTTCTATGTCCAAATCAACGGTGGCCCCAACCCCCAAGTTTTTTTAAATCCCTTTTCTTGGCTTTCAGGTACTAAAGATACAAATTATAGATTGCCTACACAGGCATGGACATACATTGTCTGCTACTGTTGTCCAGTGTCAGAAATCTACTGCTTGGATTCCTCTTCTTGCTATTATAAACCATGAGAACTACATTATTTGTTCCCACAAAACACCTGTGACATTAACATCTGGACTGGCCAGAAGTCACAAATGCCTTTCCTCTATTCCAGGGATGAAGATTTTTTTTTTCCATTGAGGGTTGCATGGGAGACAGAACCTGGGAATGGTACTTCTTAACTACAACTCCCAGGCTTATGGTTGCGTTGGCTGCAGGATTCTGAGAACTGTAATCCAAAAAGTCACTTTTCTAAGCTTCTTTTGGAGTCTGCATGCCAGTGGTGGGTGCAGCCAAAAGGAAATGAGCCTAGCCTCTCTCCCCTACTTTCTCTCCCATTCCTTCAGTGCCCAGCTGGCAGAAGCAGGTATTCTTATACAGGTCTGACCAGATCATTTTTAGGGGGCTTTTGAGGTTAGGTTGGGGGGGATGCAGGGATGCCTACCCTGTCCATACTCCAGTTGAGACAAGTGACTTGCCTGCAGTGACTCAAAGTTTCCCCTCCCCTTGTCAGTAAACTTTCAACCTGCAGTGCATAAAATACAGTCAACCATGATTACAGGGCCCTTTCACACTACACATTTATAGCACTACGATTCCACTTTAACTGCCATGGCAACATCCTATGGAATCCCAGCGAGGGTTTAGTTTGGTCAGAGCTCCCTGGCTAAAGATTCCAAAGGCCTCATTAATAACTTTTGCCATCTTGATTATTCTCTGATATTGCTTGGACATACAGGTCCCAGTGTTCATGTGTGAAATATTAAGGGTATGGCACATACTGCTCTCTCCTTGAAAACTAACACAATTTAATGTTCCTATTTTATTTACATTAGAGACAGGTTTACATTGCTGTTTCACCATTACTGGCTAGGCTGGATTAATCTGTAATAATCCAACACAGTTCTCTCTTTAACAGTTGTATCAGCTGTACATAACATTACTGAATCCAAGTTAGTCATTATTCGGGGAGGAGGACTTGTCTGTTTAGGCAGGAAAGTCATCAGATATTAAGGGAGCAGCCGGTGAGGCTATTATTATTCCCTATGCAATTGCCATCTTTCTAATCTCATATCCTGTATACCGGCAACTCTGAAAGCCTTTGAGGTGGTACAAAAGAGGCCAAGCCAGCTGCATCATTAGATCACCCCCCACGCTGTACTCCAAAGGCTTTTAGGATAGATAAATCTGTTTCCCTCCCACCAGTCTCTTTGCAGATGGGGCTGCGGGTGCAACATTCTCCAAATAAATAAACTCCTTTCAGGATTATGGCTTTGTTTCGTATTTTGATGTGGCGGAGGCTCACTGTAGGTTTAGTACTCAGCCATCTTTGTAAGACAATGGACTTGATCCATTTGCAACATTACCTGCAAATGCATTTATTTTGCCTTGATCCAAATATAATATGTATCTTATCTGTATTAACAAGAATGAGACATAACTAGAAAATAATTTAGTCTGACTAAACTCATACTTTAAAAAAGAAACATACCACCAGTTCACCATAAAAAAGCAAACTAGATTTTAGATGAAGTTTTTTTTTTTGCGGGGGGAACAACTCCTGAAAGTACTGAACAGTCTTAAAAACCTGATGTCTCTTTTTGTGTTGTATTCAATTCAGCCATATGAATCTATACTTGTTAGAGAGAATCAAAACATTTCGAATCAGCAAGTATTATCATTTTCTGCTAGGATTACTGTCTTGAACGTTGGTTGCTGGGGGAATCGTAGCCACCTTGGCTGGTGACACAAACAGCAGTTCATCGTCTAAGAACTGGATAAAGCTAAATGACAATAAAAACTTTCAATAAGGGCCTTTCCACACCACACTTTTATAGTGTTATTGTTCCACTTTCAACCTCCTGAGGAATTCTGGGGTTTGTAGTTTACTGAGGCCCAAGAGCTCTCTGGCTGAGGATTCTAAAGGCATCTCCCTAAACTGCCATGCCCAGGATTCCATAGGAGGTTGAAAGTGGAATAATAGCACTATAATAGTGTAGATAGGCCCTAAGACAGAAATGTGCCAATGCAGTGTGACTTTCCAATTCCAGAGTTTCCCTCCTGCCCGTTCTACCCACCACCCTCCCAAGGGAGTGGTGCCTATTTTGACAGAAGGGCAAGATGAGCACCCTCAGATATCTTTTCCTTTCTTCTCCACCTTGCCTTTTTCTTCCTTCTCCAGAAACAGAGGAAAATAGTTTGCACTGCAGGCTCATGATATGTGTTCTAGGCCCTGTGCTAATTTCTGAGGCACACTCAAATAGTTTCAGCAGCAGGGAGCTGAAGTTCAAATTAAGTCATGATGCTCTTTCTTGTCATAATGGCAAGCAGACCAAGTTGGTGATTAACCTGTAGCAAAATGGTTTTTAAACATATTTCTGTTCAGTTTGGGAATCTGTCTTTTAGCACTGAAAAAGTGGGGAGGAGGGACATTAATTTACAACTTAAGATCTTTTTACAGATCTTGGGCTCAGCATTATGTAAGCATCTGACTCCTTATGTCTCCTGCCACGGCTCCACAGACACATGCTAAAGAAGTTACCAGAGGGCCACTTTGCCACTGGACTCCCCCCCACAAAAGGAGCAGGGGGAGGAGGGGCAGCCAGACAGAGCAAGAGAGGACATAGAAGCCGCCAGACTTCACGCCTACACAGTCCAGTGTAAACAGTTGCCTCTCTCAGCTCCCAGCTCCCTCTTGACCTTCATTATACAAATGCCAGAGGCAGGAATGCGAAACAGGATCGGAAGAGTATGAAATGGTGGCACCATGTCAAACATCCCAGCATGAGGTGACAGGGCACCCTCCCAGGCATGACAGGGAGTGCCAGAAAGGCAGGCAAATGTGCTGCAAGAGAAGTCAGGGGCAAGATTTGAGCAGCTACCCATGCTGACTGAGCAAGACCACTGATCTGTCTTGTCCACTGCCATCTTCTTTGAAGGGCAGCAGCTTTCCGGCACGCCAGGCAAAGGTAGTTCTCAGCCCTTCTGCCAGCATCCTTTTCAGTTGGAGATGGCAAGTATTGAACCTTGTGAACACATCTGAGCTACAGTCCCACCACAGTGCTTATTTACCAGCAGGGGGAAAGCATGGAGGTTGCAACTTCACAAGCTAATGTCACATCTTAGGGCCACTACACAGTGACAGCACTGATTCCACTTAAATTGTGATGGCAACATCCCATAGAATCCTGGGATTGGCACTCGAGCGAGGGGCTTTTGGAATCCTCAGCCTCTGGAGCCTCTGACTGAACTACAAAACCCACCCCCAAATCCACAGGATGCAGCCATAGCAGTTAAACTGGTATCATAACTGTGTAGTGTGAAAGGGCCCTAGGTGCCGTTGATATTATCACACAGCCTGCACAGAGCTTGAAAAGTTGCTTTTTGGGGCAACAACTCTTCTCAGAATCGCTAGCCAGCATGGCCAGGAGCTAGGGGAATCTAGAAGGATTTGTAGTCCAAAAAAACCAAACCCCACCCCACCCTTTACCACACTCTGCTCTTGCATATTCAGGCTTCTCCATTCTTTTCAATGAGGATGATGGCTCCAAGTACCCTGAAGAATATGCATGCAGATCACCTGGTTCAAATTAACAGGGCAGTCGTTGTGGGGCTGTGTACAATGTGCACATGTCAAAGCTCCCACATCCACAGGACATCTCTGGACCAGGACAAACATGCAAAGTTCAAGATTTCCTCCATATGCCAATGCAGACCCAGTTTTTTCCAGCATATCTTTATGTGCAGCATAGAACACCCTGGCATAACCAACCAGACAACATTGTAAGACATGTGCAGGCCCTCCCAAATATTCTGGATATCCAAATGGCACAGCTGCAGGGTGCCAGGGTGCCTATCAGTAGTATGAGGAAATCCATGGGCAAGGTAAATGTCAAAGACACAGAGATACTTTCTGAGATGCGTGTGTTTCCTCTAATATCAATCTTGCCTTCTCCCCAATATGTAAGCAGACTGTGCTTCCATCAAGAAATATCTCATGCAGTAAGATTCAGAGAAATTCTCTTTAGTTAAACACACACAAAAATACGATTTACATATTTAAAAAGTTAAGGCTGCTTACAAAAATAACCTACTCCTCCCCTACTTCTCCCTGACAAACATCAATTTAATACCCTCCATGAGGGAAAAGGTGACAGGAGATGACACTTAAATTACTACTTATTTAAATATAAAAATAAAAACTCTGGAGTGGTAGCTAAGAGTTAATCCTGTTACAGCAGGCTTCATAAAAAAGTGGAAAGGATTTTTAGGTTTGACAAACAAGCATTCAGATTGCCCCCATCTGACCTTCGCTGGCAACAGAAAAAGTACAGATGGGACTTGATCAAGGTCTAGGTGGCAGACAAGAAAAGGCAGACATCCATCACAAGAACAACCACTCAGCTTTTGCAGCCTACACAAGAGAGTCCCAGCCTTGTGCTTGGGAGACTGGAGTCTTCCTGCTTGTAACCCTTCTCCTTTTCCTAGTGAATCCAGTGTTAGAATTCAGGTAAGTAAAGGATGCCAAGTTAAAGTGATCCCGTGCACACTGGTTCAAAGCACCCTTGTTTTGTTTTGAGTCTCAGGCTCATTGTTTAGTCCTTCATGAGCCACCCACCCTACAACCATCATGGACACTGTTGGTTGCCTTCAGAAAAAGGGGGCAGCTGACCCAATTCCTTGGTTGTTGTTCACTCTACAATGTACCTCTCCAGGCCTGGGAGAAATGTCCATTCCAAACTCTACTGCGTCAACCCACCAGATAATATTTCTGCTCAATCCCTCCATGATTCTCCCCCAGCTGTCCAAGTTAAGCAGCTGAAAAGGGAGCAGGGAATAGCAATTATTTTATTTTTAAATGCTTATCAAGCAGAGTGCAGACAACAGAGGGAAATAGAAAAAAAAATCTCACCTCCCTAAAATTAAAGACAGTAGGGTTTATGACTCTTGTGGTAAATTTAGAGGAGGAACACAGGAATGTTGTGGGCAGCTGCAGGCTCTGTGAACACATCTGCAATTACCTCAGTGTCCGCCATCTACATCTTACCCTGGACCATTCATATCAGTTGATTTAAATCATACACTCCACCTCTACAGACACACAGGCCATTCCCTCTGTTGCTTCATCCTTCTCTCCCCACCTCTACCTCCAGTTTGTGCTCCCTTGCAGCTTCAAATGCTCATGTTTCAAGGAGCCATCAGTTATGTGGCCATTACCTAGACAAGACCAAGACGGATTCAGGACCAAATCAGTGTCAGACACTTTGTCCCTATGGCTTGAATGAGTTTCTATCTGCAGGGCAAACAAATTGCCAGGCACATCTCTATGGGTTAAGAGTATCCTGACCCAGCACACTTTGTGCCAGCTGGTACAGGAACTGTGAGTACCAGTGCATACCCATCTCTTGGGTGCTGCAGTTCCTAGCCTCACCTTTCCAAGGCAGCAGTGAGAAGAGGCCGTGGACAAGACGCAGTGGGGTGAAGGCATGATGGGCCCATTGGTGGCTTTCAAGTACAGCATAGCACGAAGCCAGCACCCCATTGACCAGAATGGTGCCGTGGGAAGTCAAAGGGGCATACACCCCAGTGCCCTCTTGCTGCCATATGCGGACCACCTGGGCAGGGTGCAACCAAGAGCTGCCATCCTGGTATGCCAGCACTGAGTCCCCCACACGAACCCGGCTGGCAAAGACTGGAGAGAAGTCTCTTGTGCTATTGGCTGGATCCTGCGCAGCAAAGATGAGATGCGAGGGTGTGAGGAGCAGCCGGAGCATGGGGCTGTCCGTCTCAATGGCCACAAATGTGGCCTGCCGGTGCTGGTCTCGGTCAAGGAACAGCAAAACTTCACTAGGTGTCACCTGCCCACTCTGATCAACACTGAGCACATAGTCTCCACGGCGAAGTTCCGAGAGACCTCTCTTCTCGCCACTCTGTAAAGTCACAGCTGCATCCCCAGGAAAGCAGCCACCAGCCCGAATTGCCATGGAGTTATCTAAGAGAGCAAAAGAAGATAGTGTCAGAAGTGCCAACAGTTGGCTTCCAGCCCATTGGCTTGAGTCTCTAGTTGTGTGGATGAGAACGAAGAGTCCCAACTCCCCTGCCATGTTTTGGCATCTGCTGGAGCTGCAGCTGGAATGCAGGAGTCTTTGTCTCTGGTTCAAGGCCAATTCTGCCCTAGGACAGTCTTAAGCAGCATTTATTCTACAGTAAGAGGAGGAGCGAGCCAGTGTGGTATAGTGGTTTGAAGACTGGATTAAGATTCTGGAGACCAGAGTTCAAATGACCCCCTCCACGCTTGGCCATGGAAACCCACTGGGTGACCTTGGTCAAGTCACAGTCTCTCAGTCTCAGAGGAAGTCAAGGACATCTGAACAAACCTTGCCAAGAAAACCCCGTGATAGGGTTGCTTTTGGGTCACCATAAGTTGAAAATGACTTGAAGGCACAGAACAAATGAGGGGGAGAAGTAAATTTCCTTGTTGCTGTGCCACCTCAGCATTTAGACAGCTCCCATTTGTTAATGGCGGGGAGCAAAAGGAAAGGACTCCTAACACCAAAAGGAAAGCCAAAACAGGACAACAGGAGAAGTGGGAAACCCAGCAGAGGTGGGGCCAAGTATGAGTTTAGACTGGCAGGGGAGGAAAAAGAAGTCGGACACAAAGGCAAGTGCTCTGTTGCTGGCCTAGGCTGGGAAGGCAGGTTGGCACGTGAAGGGTCTACGGAAGGAACAAGAAGTCTAAAGATTAATGCAGGAATGGGCATGTTCCAGAGCCTAGAAGGCCATACCAACCCATTTCTGTCTCCTCCAGAGCTCTGAAGGGCTGTAGGGTATTATCCTAGTCACAACCAGAAGTGGCAACACATCACCTGGCTTCAGGCTGTAGCAGGGGGAGGCCACTGAATGGGGTGGTGAATCACCTCTATGTGCTCACCAAGGGATTTTGAGGCATTTAACTGTAGATGTTTGGGGTTAAAAATGGTCTTTTTTTTGCCAAAATTTTTTGAGGACTGTCAGGGCCTTTGGATGGGTTGGGTGGGTCTCAAGGGGCACAGCTTACCCACCCCCAAAGGCCACATGCGCAACTCCCATTCCTGAATTAATGCACTTAATGAGGAAAGAAGCCTCTTGCTCCAGCTCCAGAAGAACAAGGGACACTTAGAATAGTTTGCCTGAAGTTGCAAAATGGCCATGTTTGGTCTTGCTCCCATTTCTTACAGCAGAGCTCTGTAAAGCAGCATGGAGGAATCTGTGGCCACCAAAGAGTATTTAGCTGCATGGGCCCAGCCAGCATGGTCAATAGCTGAGGATAATGGGAGCTGTAGTCCATTGGCACACAGAGCATCACAGATTCCAAACCCTTCTTCTCCCAGACCAGAGTCTGATCTTTAGGTCTTGCTGTACCAATTCTATGGCCTCCACATCCCTACCCCAACACACCTTTTCCATGGCTAGGACTGTGGCTCTTCTTACCTGCTCTCACTGATACATGAATGTGTGCTTTGGATTCATAGTAAACCCAGTCAAAGCCAGCCTCGACAGCCAAGCGGGCCAGCATGCCATATTTCTCTCTGTCACGATCAGAGGTGGTGATGTCCAAGGCCCTGCCCTCATAGTGCAGAGAATCAGGCAGGTGGTGCCCATCTTCATCCCAGCCCTCTGTCACGCGCAGTCTGGTGCCCGGCCACATGTTCATCACAGCGATGGCCAAGGCATTCACTCGGTCCTTGCAACGCTGCAGGGGGCAAAAGTATGGAAGAAGGATATTAACAACAGAGAACCAATAGTATGTGGGAGAGAAGCCAGCAGCCTCAATCTAGAGAACACTGGGAAGACCAGGATTTGGTTTTGTTTGCTTGTTTGTCCATTGTCTAAGGCTTAGGCCAATTAAGATGTTGCTGCTTCACATGTTTCATATGAGGAGGAGCATAACTGTAGTGCATCTAATTATCTGGTTACTCATCTGAGGAAGTGGACTGAAATCCACAAAAGCTCACGCTAAAATAATGAATTTTAAAGATGCTGCTAGATTCTCCTCCCCTCAATTCCCTTTTTATGCTGAAACAGACTAATACAGTTATCTCTCTTCAACATCTAATTATCTAAGAGTTAATTAGGACATCCTCTTCTTATTTTCAGCATCTGTCATTTGCTGACCTCATCCCACTTCTATCACAGTCTGTCAGTCAACCTAAAACACTCTCTTAAGCCTATGAGGTGTGCTCCAAGCCATCAGGCATTCAGAGACACATTTTCTTCCTGACTGCCTGCTCCTGCCCCATGATAAAACTTCTTCCACACTCATCTACAGCCATTTCCCCACTAGACTGATATAGTGCTATTATTCCACTTTCAATATCCTATGGAATCTTGGGGTTTGCACTTTAGCAAATAATAATAATAGCACGATAACAGTTTAATGCATAAATGGCCTTAGTTACACACAAAAATTTATCCAAGCCTTACCAGCCAATTCCACAATCCCACTATGCCAAGAGTCTGGAAAAACTGGAGGTTTTTCAGACTACAGTCTCCAGAATTTCCACCCTATAGAAGCCACTGGCCATGCAATTTGGGAGTTATAGTCTAAAAAAGTAATTTTTCCAAGCACTATTACAGCTAAATGTCATGCATTATCTTGGTGCAGGTAAATGTAAAACCCATACTCTTACAGCAGAGAAGTAAAACAATAGCAGTAGAAAAGAAGAGAAAACATAGAACCTTGGCAGCTAATTCTAGGCACCAATTATGCCCCTCAGTGTCTGTGCAGAGAAAACACAAACCAGCATGTGGCAATGTGCTGGGATGGCATGACATTGTGACAGAATTCAACACAGACCTTCTGTATGCACAGTTCAGGAGCACACTCCTAAGATATACATCATTACAATGCCACAAGAGAGCGTCCTTTAGCCCTCTGACTAGGAAAACAACAAAAGAACTTGCAGTGATAAGCTCCCAGGCTCAACCTCACCCCTCCAGCAAGGACTTCCATTCCACTGATAGCCCAAACACAGGCGGCAACAGCTGAATGAAAAACCAGTCTGGATAAAGAACAGACAGGGGAATAAAGATTACCATTCTTTCCAGCCACAACAACCAGCCCACTCTAGCATCCAGTGCTGGGATGGGCCATGGGCCACCTGAGAAGGCGGATTTGAATCCTGCTGTAGAACTAGATATTCCATACATAAAGCATTCGAAACAATGCACAGCACAGGGAAATCTGAAAGGGAGAGCAGCCAATGGATAAGAAAGAATAAGAACAACAATAACAACATATTCCCATGTGGCCTGATACATATGATTGCTCCATCAGATGGAGGCGGCCACTGAGAAACTGAGTGTGTAAGCTCAGTTCCTGTCCCCAGTGGATGTAAATATAATACAAAGAAAATAGTTACCACTTACAGAGTAGTTTTAAATGACAAGAGAGGGGTAGGAACAGAACAGAAGCTTTGCTTCAAGAAAAAAAAACCCAACGGAACAGGCAGGCTACCAAGAGGGCACCATCATTGGGATTTAGTTCATGATCTACTTTCATCACTCCCCATCCCTACCTAGGAATGTCAGCCACAGAACCAGATACTGAATGGTATCCAGAGCCCAGTCAAAGGCCATTTCCGCACTAGACTGTTATAGTGCTATCATTCCACTTTCAACATCCTATGGAATCCTGGGGTTTGCAGTTCAGGGAGGGGCCAGTAAGCCCCAGGATGCCATAGGATGTTGAAAGTGGGATGATAGTGCTATAACAGTCTAGTGCAGAAATGGCCAAAGTTTTGTGGCACCTTAAAGAGCAAGTTTCATCTGATCTCCTGACAAAGTGATCTATAGTCCATGAAACTTTATGCAAAATAAAACATGTTAGTCTTTCAGGCACTTCAAAACATTCATTCATCCATTCATTTCTGCAACAGACTAACTTAGCTCACTCCCCTGACTTCTAACTCCCAAATGCTTCATGGTGGCAATATCAAAATTATTCCCTTGTCCCACAGCAGCTCTAACCTATACTGCTGAAATGAGGAAAATGTGGGGCCAGCCAGGAGTGGATGTAAGGAAGACCTGGGAGCTCCATTCCGTTCTGGTATGCAGAACAAATATTTGGGCTCTAGCAGTCAGGAGAGCCTAGCCGAAGGATCTTGGGGTTCTGGCAAAACAGAAGAAAGCAGATGCTGCAAACATGAAGGCTGCCTGTCTGCTCCTAATGTACACGGGCATCACTGTCAGAGTAACATGGGCTTGAGGGACTAGTGGACTCATCTAGGGCACGGACAGTATGAATAGAACAGGATGTTTCAGACATTTATGGCACCTGTGCATAACCCAGGATTCCCTTGATTTTGCTGAGGTCCCTCCATCCCAAGGGGAAGGTGTGCAGCTCATGCTTTGTGTGCAAAAGATCCCATGTTAAATCTCTGTCAGGTCCTGGAAGATCCTGGAAACCTGACTGGATTCATTCTTTGGTGGCTTGCATGAAATTGTGAGGCATTTCTACGCTGGGCTCTAAGAACTCTAAGAGTTTCTCATTCAGATTCCGGTTCACATTTGCTGGCCAGGATTAATGCAAGTTTTAGTAGTAGTGCAAATTCATCAACTGAAATAAATATAATATTATTTTTTTTAAAATTTCCCCATCTTGGGAATGTAAAAGCATTCTTCATTGCCTGGAGCTCTTGCGGTTGGGCCAGCTGGCAGTCTAGATAAGAGAGGACATTACTAACAGCAAGCCTATATAGACTCGCTCGCATTTCATTCTTTTCTCTGTGCTGTTTTTAAGTTTAATGATCAGATATTGCATTGGTAGGAGTCTAGTGAGGAAATCAATTTAACAATAAGCATCTTTGAATCAAGAATCAAAAATTAAGAGCACAATGTTCCCAGAAGCCCAAAAAGTAGTGTGTATATATAGAAAGGTAACCTGGTGTGAAAGTATGCAAGTATTTTCTTGGATATATTTCTGTCTGCTTCTAGAACAGGCTTACATTCTACCTTCCTCCCACCCATTTGCTGCATAATCTGTTTATAAAAACAACCAAGAAAAACAAAAGCCAAGCCTTTCAAAGCAGGGGGTGAGGGGTTCCTGGCCATTGACAATTAACCATTAACTCTTTGGGATTAGCCCACCTCCTGCATGGAGCAGCCATGTGGAAAGAACACTGACGGTTGGGTTACCAGCTGCCCTGACAAAAACACATTCTGATTCATTATCTAGTTTTTAATTAACCCATTTTAGTCTACACAGGGTGAGATAGAAAGATTATTGGATTGAGCAATATCCTGCTATATATTCCCTCAGGTGCATGTCCTACCCACCCCCGTACTGAACTCAGCCGAACCAAGAACTTGCTCTTCAGCAGCAGTTCCCAGCTAGAACACTGTAATTCATGCAACCTGGAGGAAAAGGTGAAAGTCACTCTTGCATCCATTTTCTTGCCACGACCTTGTACTGTACAGTTACCTCTTGCTGTGACACTGATCTCTCAGAGTTCCCTAGGGTGCCCACCACTCCTGACCAAATTCTTACAGTGCCCCCTACTGGGACCTGGAAAAATGAAGTGGAGGCTAATCAAGTTGTCCCAAGGACAGATGGAACGCTCATCTCCGCTCTTGTGATCCCTCAGGGGCAGCCGCGACTGAAAATCATTCTTGTGTGATAAAAAGACAACATCAAGATTTATCACTGTATTGGCATTAATTGTAGCCCCCAAATAGTGAGCTATTGTCCCCATCTCACAAAGAAGGCGTAGCCTTGGGAATAACCATGTTGTACACGAGTTCTTTTCCTGCTCTCCCTCCCAAGCTGCAAATACCAAGCTGGATGTTAGTGTGGAGTAAGCAGCCCAGCAATGGCTTTCTTCCAAAAGCTACTCCCTTGGACGATAACTCCACATATTCTCCTACCAGCATGTCCAGTGGCCATGCTAGTCAGGTGATTTTGGGAGCTGCAGTTAAAAAAAAATCCCCAAGCTCTATTTTACAAGCTCTTAATTTACATACTAAGGAAACTTAAGTCAGGAAGCACCAGATTCCCAGCAAATGAGGACATTAAAAAAGAAAAAAAAACCTATCACAGAATGACATGGGCATGTCTGTGGAAGGGAACAACGATCATACCAAGGACTGCCCGACAGATAACTCTTGGTCCTGTGCAACTGCATTCCCCACAGCACTCACAACAGCAATGTATGTACGTATATACTGGTCAAGGGAAGACCTGCGTTCTCTCGATTAAAGAATAGGGATGTCTAAACACCTGCAAAAGAAAGGTCTAATGAAAGACACCTGCATGCTGGATCAGATGGAAATAATGTGTAACAAAGGCACATTTGTTGCACTATCAGCTGTTTGCCTAAAAGGACCCTAAGTCTTCAAATAAGATACATGGTTAGTTACATTTCGGGAGGCTTGGACAGTTGTTTGCTACACATGCAGTGAATCTGAAAATGCTTGAGATATTACTGCATGGTATGCCCAGACAAGGGCTTTTCAAATACCTTACGAAGTGACAGTTCTATGCCATACCATGTTCCCTCAAAATGGTGGTAAGAATGTCTGTGGAAGTATATTGAAATGTCTATGCATTGTTCGTGAGGCTCTTGGTATCCTGCAATTTCACAGAAGCACAGACCAAGTGCGGTCATTTAGGACAGGATTGCATTAACTGTCCTGAAAGCCTCGGCTTTCATTTTTAAATGATAAGTTTTTAGCCCTCAGGATTATCAAGATAGGCTTCAAAGAAACAATGCCTAGTGAATTTTTGAAACCAAAAGGAGACCTGTGGTGATCAAGAATGAAACGAAATATTTCCTTATAAATTAACAGAAACAGAATTAGCATAATGTGCAAATGACTCTGCATAACTTATGCAGGTCAAAGAAGTTCAATTTCTCTTGATAGAGATTTTCAATTTACTGAAAGTTCAGTATACGTAGCTCTAAACTTTGTATACTCTCTGGATCCACCATACGCTGGTTGCTTCACACATCATATTTTAGGAGTATATTTAAATTTTCTTAGTTGTAAATCTAAAAACTATGCATGATGGTCTCATTTGTGGAGCACCTATTTATTATAGCTACAGCAGTAAAGTAGCTGTGATCAGCAGCAACATCCTGTTGAAGACACATTCACTGACATATTTGTTTACTCTTGCAAAATATATGAAGTAGCCTCATGTTCTTTTATAATCTTTCATCATTAATATGTATGCAACCACACACACACATAATTCCTATGACTTACAAAACAATCATGTATGTTTGTATAAGGATATTTTCCCGCAGAGCCAAGATGCAGTCAGCTTGTGGGACGAAACAACCAGTTATTTAGAGATCTCTCCCTCCATTCTAAGGTTCAGTTGAAGTAGCTACGTAATGAAGTAGAAGAAAGAAATATATGAGAGACAGATTTTTTAAAAGAAAGACAGGAGGGAAGGAAGGAAGGAAGGAAGGAAGGAAGGAAGGAAGGAAGGAAGGAAGGACAAAGAATACAATTCTCTGATTTTCTCATGATGCAAAATTAGTGCAGTTTGAAACAAGGGGTGAAATCCAGATAATGGGAGAATGATAAAAGCTATGTCACCCAGAAATTTACTCTCTTTCAAGCCACAGGATCACTGTGATGCATGTATCTTAGTTCAATGACTGTTCCCCACAAGGTTTTTCTCTGGATCCTCCACAACAGATGGCTACCTCTGTCATGAATATTGATCAGCCTGCAACATTAACCTATTAGAAACCTCATCCTGATCCCAAAAACACATCTGGACACATAGTGCAATCTCACCTCTTAGAAAGAGTGAGGAGAAGGGGATTGAATATAGCAGGGTGCAAGCGGCATTTGAGAAAAAGGGAACATAGCCTTATCTATAGTGAAAGGAACATACTAGAAGCCCAAAGAGGAATTTGAGACACTTCCCATCGGCTCCTGGGCCCAAGGACAATAGCTGTTTTCCAGGCCCAGAATTACTTAACTCGGCGAGAATTCAAACTCCTCGGGTAATAACAGCAAAATCATCAACTTTGCCACAAAGAACTCTTTCAGCTGCACCACACTCCCTGGGCTGGTGTCAGTGCAGGGGGAAAAGGCCACCGTAGGACGTGTCATAGATGGGACCTTGCTGGGCTGACCAATCCCCCCCCATACTCCCACTGGGGAGTCCTTCAGCATCCAGCCAGCAGAGCTCATGGGAGGGGGGCAGCATGGCAAGCCATGGGCCTCAGAATCAAGTGACTGGTTCATCTATGCTGACTACATCCTACTGGGAGGTATGAAGCTTGGAAGCCTGCTGGAAGGCCTTTTAATTAGAATAATCATCACTCCACCCACACACACCCATTCATTTTCCTCACTGTACTCATGAAACATTCCCCAGCCAGATGTCCAAATAGCAGTGGATGGGCTGCCCCAAGCTAACAGAGGATGGGGGAAAAGGAGCATATTACAGAAGGTTAAGGACCCAGGTCCTTCTTTTCAAAAATTATACTCACATCCTGAACCAAAGGAAGGGACATATATATATATTCTAGTTCCTCCTTTAAGCTTCGGTGTTGAATGCAAGACTAAGGGCATGCATGCAACGCCACACCCAGCTGTGCAATCCTGCAGACCAGATATTTTGTGGCTGACAGGCTAAGAACATACGCTGCAGCCACTGCCCCACTCCCCATCCACTGTTAAACAGCAAAAACCATCCAAAATTAATCTGAAAACCACCACAACTATTCTAAATTCATGTGTTTAAATGCAATGTGATGTTTTTTTTTAGTTAAAAAACCCCAAATAAAACCATTCTCTTTATCAGAAAGGTCAAGGCTGATAAGAGCAGGTAGAGAACATGGACTGAGGGTCAGACAAAAAAGTTTGTTTCTTAAGGTCATTTTAAAAGAGATGAGACACAATAGAGGGTACTACATAAGAACAATGGTTTGCAAACCTCTAGACTACCTAAAACAAACATGAACAAGATGCTTTTCCTCCCTATCTAAGGACATTTCCACACGAGACTGTTATAGTGCTTTGATTCCACTTTCAACAACCTATGGAATCCTGGGGTTTGCAGGCCCCTCCCAAAACTGCAAACCCCAGGATTCCATAGGATGTTGAAAGTGGAATCAAAGCGCTATAACAGTCTTGTGCGGAAATGGCTTAACACTCTGTGTCTGCTCTTCACCCCTCTAATTTCCACTCCAGGGGTAAGCAAAATTTACCTTGGGACTACATGTACCCCCCATCCTGTTTTTGCAGCCCTTGAGTGCTCCAGACTTTCTGGAATGCTCCTTTTTGGAAAAGGGGACATTTTTGGCAGTCCTTGTAGCCTCTGGATGATCCCAGGAGCAGGCCCCTGGACCTACTACCACTTGTTTCGTGCTTTCAAGTTATCTCCAATTTATGGAGACCTTAAGGTAAATCTACTACAGGATTTTCTGGAGCTGACTGTATGTGATGCGCCCAAGATCACCCAGTGGCTTTGCATGGCTGAATGAGGAATCGAACACTGGTTTCCAGGGTCTTAGTCCAGCACTCAAACCACTACACCATGCCATCTGTCTTGCTACCACTGCCCTACCTGACTTCACAAGCAGCCTGTGGCTTAGAGCAGGGATTATGTCTTGTCCTTCAGGTGTCCCAATTCTTTCTTTTTTAAATGGTTACTCTCTTTCTCTTTTTCTATTGACTACAATTCTACACACACTTCACTGTGGGGTTAGCCACATGAAATTAATTGGGACTTTTTTCTCTGGCAGCATGCAGGGACCATAGTATCAGCTCAGTATAGTTTGACACTTGTGACACCTGGGACAATTGGCTATTTCTTTCGAATGCGATCAGAAGAGGATTTAACAATGACAATATAAACTAAAACTAAACCAAACCTCAAGCTTACCTTTAAACCCAATCAAACCATGAGGAAAGCAGTGTAGAATGAAAGCCACAAAAAGGAGAGGAAATGGGCAGAATGCAAGATAGGCTAGAGATGGTTCAAATAACCGAAATACTTTATTTCACAAAGATTTGTGTGAGGAAAGACTTCTGATCAAGAGCTCTTATATTGTATGATGATTTATTTGAAAATGGGCCTGGTGGAAAAAAAGGACTAGTGTTGTTCTATTGTATACTGTGACTACAGAAGTTACTAAAGCAGAAAGGAATGATGACAACATCTAGTTAGCTCAATGTTAGGAAGCAAGGCCATAGGCAGGTACTGAGCAGGCTGCACAATCCAAACTTTAGGGAGCCATAGAAAGACAGAAAGCGCATTGAAAAGCAGGGAGTAACCAACACACTTGGAAAGAAAACTATTTCCTGTGCACTACAGGAAATACAATAAACATACAAAAAACTGAAAGGCCAAAGCAAACCAGGGCTTCCGTTCAATATGACGCCTTGCTTGGCCCAGGGTGATATTATTAGTCATCTCCTAAGCATAAGCAAAATGCACTAATGGAATCATCCTAATGAATATTTGTACTAGAGCTTCAAGCCCACATCACCCAGCTCCCTGTCTCCATTTAGGGGACTTTCCTATGTGCCAGAGGAGCCAGCAAACTTTCCTGCAATTCGTCTCTTTGTTCTCCATACACCCCCATAAGTTATTCACAGTCCAAATGTCTGCTGCCAACCTTCACCCACCCTGCCTTCAGATGGTACATTGTGACTCAGCAGCCGGAAGCTGGAATGGAGTCAACTTTCTATCCACAAAAGGTGAAACATCCTTGTCCCAAAAGGAGACAATCCCTTCTCTCCACTCCTTCCTCCAATGCCCTCTTTCCTGAACAATTCACATACCACACAGGACCCCTTACACACAATAAACAGGATCATATAATATCTGCCAGGACAGGCCTCCATACTGAAGGTAGCTTTTCTTCCTCCAGCACCATCCAAACACTGCAAGCAAACAGAAACCTGTAGGATACACAAACAAAAAGCCACGAAAGTATCCACCAAACACACCAAAAAAAGGAGATCTGGTCTCAATAAGTTAGTGACTGTTTCTTGAAAGTCCAACATATTTCTGCCAAAAAGGCCTCCTCTAAAAACAAGACTACAAAGAATACACGCACAATTTATACGAACATACAGTGGCTCCTTGATTTCCATTACAGTTTGGGGTGCAGAATTCTCATGAAAATTAAAAAACAACAACAAATAATTCCCCCCCACACCCAAGTGAATGCTCCCCCTCCCATTCCCTTCTAGGGCTCCCCTCCCCATTTGCTTGCATTGTGCCCAGGCATGCTACCTTCCTTCCAGGCACCCTGGCAATAGGCAAGCGAATAGGAGGGGGCAGCACTGCACCCAGAGAATGTGTCCACACAAGCCTTCCTCCCATTTCACTTGCATTTTGCCTGGGCTCACTGCCTTCCACACACCCAGACAATAGGCAAGTGAATGGGAGAAGGCACCGATACAACCAGAGAAGGTATGTGCCAGGGGCGGCCCTCTGCCGTTCGTTTGCCTTTTGCCCAGGTCTGTGGAAGGAAGAAAGGCACAACTGGGCAAAAGGCAGGGAAATGGAAGCAGCAGAATAGGGGAGACAGCAAGTGGGCACCTTGTGAATTATCAAGTTCATGAAGGTCAAACCTGCAAATATGGAAGGAAGACAGTAATTTTAGGAACAACCAAAAATCAAGCCACTCATTTTCTTTCTTTTCCACAACTTATTTTTACTGCTGCATTTGAAGGACAGACACGCATACTTTCAAATGCATACAGTGGGCCCTCAGTATCCGCTGGGGTTTGGTTCCAGGATCTCCTGCGAATACCAAAATTTATGGATGCTCAAGTCCCATTATATACAATGGCATCCCTCATATGAAATGGCAGACAACTCAAAAGAATTACTTTTTAATTTTTTTGTTTCTGAATATTTTCAAGTTGTAGTTACTTGAATCCATGGACGCAGAATCCGTGGATACGGAGGACCAACTGAAATTTTAAAATAACAGTTCCAGATATATGAAAGTATATACATGCTATTAATTTTAAGGTGTCTTAAGAAAAAATTAATTTAGAATATTTCTAGAAAATTGGTTTGAGTTGCTTTAGTGGCTGGTCATAAAACTATTTTTACATAAAACTATGTACTGTTTGTTGAACGTTTTCTGGAGCCAGCTTCTGAAATGTTTTGGTGTAAGATCATTGAACTATTACTATACAATAATCAGAAATGCATATAACCTCTGTTAGGTAAGATCTGCTGGTTATGATTTATGGTAGGAATGGGCAACAACAAAGGGGGTGCAGACCGAGCATCTCCATGGGCCGTAGTGGCACACTGTGGCACACCAGAAGTGGCATTGCACCACTTCAGCCAAAAGCAGGTATCAGTGAGGAGGACAACTTAGTATGTTCTGGGGAGTGGGAAAGCCAAATCTATTCAACTGCTGGTATTTTTCTGGCATTTGGGTGAAATTTTGTCTCAAAGTCTTTTTGAGAAAAAAAATCCAAAAATTGTGGAGTCTGGGAGCCACATGCAGCCCACAGGTTGCATTTCCCCAAAAGTGCTTTATGGTAACATCCCTTATGTCAGAGATACAATTCAGCACACAGCTTGACCGCTTCTCCTCTTTCACAAGCTAGAACAGCTAATGTTTCAGGTATACTGGGTACCACTATGGCATTACAGAAAGACATTGTCTCCTTGAATTAAATTTCAGTGACATAATATAGATCATGTCCCTTTTCCTGCATATGATGGGGGCACAGTTAGTTGGCTACCCCTTTTCTGGTTGTTGTTGTTGTTTCAGTTCCAGGGAGACAGTAAAATTTTGCAAAACTGTATTTGGCCTCCTAGGGAAAACAGATATGCAAGCTTGTGCTACCAAGAAAGCTAGAAGCATTTTTGTCCTCTGTCCATATTCAAAGGAATGGAGATCTCAAAAATTTATTTTGGTTGAAACGTAAGGTGTGGGAGGGACCTTTTCTCATTCTTTCACTTCCGCATATATGCACAGGCATGCAGGTCTACAGTCCCATTTGTGAGATCCTCCGTGACCATGGTGAAGGAGGGAATTTGTGCAAACCATTAAATTTTCCAAAGAGAAACTGGGAAAACAGCATTTAAGGTGATAGCTACCATGGTGTAGTGATCTGTGTGCTAAACTTGGACTTTCAGAGAATGCAGTTTGAATCTCCGCTCAGCTGGGTGATCCTGGACAGGTCACACTCTCTGTCTTAAAGAAACCCTCTCTGAACAAATCCTGCCAAGAAAATCCTGTGAGAAGATTGCTGTAAGTTGGAGTTAACTTGAAGGCGCATAACAACAATAAAGCAAGAGGCACACCAGAACATATCACCACTGCATCTCCCCTTAGCAAACATTTCCTCACAGTGTATAAGAAGAGTAATAGAATCACAGTGCTGGAAGAGGCCTCATCGGCCATTGAGTCCAATCCCCTCTCAGTGCGGGATCTCCAGTTAAAGGCATCCCGAGCAGGTAGCTGTCCAGTCTGTTCTATAAGACTTCTCGAGAAGGAGATCCCATCACCTCCCTAGGCAACTGGTTCCATTGCTGAACCGCTCTTACTGTCAAGAAGCTCTTTCTGACATTTAATCAAAATCTACTCTCCTGTAATTTCAAGCCATTAGAATTGGTTCTGTCCCCTGGGGTAGCAGAGAAGAGCCTTGCCCCCCTCCTCTCTGTGACGGCTCTTGAGGTATTTAAAGAGTACAATCCTGTAGCCCTCCAGTCTTCTCTTCACCAAGCACAAGCCCAGCTCCTTCAACCTTCCCTCCTATGTTTTGTTCTCCACACTTCTTATCATCCTTGTTGCCCTTCTCTGAACCTGCTCCAACTTGTCTGCAGGCGTCTCCCACGTATTCAACAGGTTAGGGACCAGAGCACTGTCTAAATTCAAAAACCATCAAAATGTGGAAGCCAGTCCTTTTTTTTTTTTTGGTATGTCTCTTATAAGTATGAATTGAAAAGTGAGTGGTTGCAAAAATGCATGGAATGTTGTGGAAACATGACGAAATAGGTCAAAAAAGCAGACCACATGTCAAATATATGGGTTCTGGCTGTAACTGAAAAGGGTCAAATGAATGGATTGTTGAAAAGTGGACCACCAAAAAGCAGAAAACAGCTGTATATCTTCTCAAAATGAGGTACTACAGTTGAGGCCAGACCAGCACAGAATACAGTTGGACTATTGCTTCCCTTGACTTGGATACTATGCTTCCATTAACGCAGGCTAATATAGCATTTTCCCTCTTTGCTGCAGCATCACACTGTTGGCTCATGTTCAACTTACGATCAATAATATTCCCAAGGTCATTTTCACACATAGTACTGCTGAGCCATGTGTCTCCTAACCTATACATGTGAACTGAGTTCTTCTTTTAAAACTAAATCTAGAATTTTGCATTTCTCACTAGTTAATATCATTTTATTACTTTCTGTTCAATTTTCTAGTTTGTCTAGGTCCTTCTTCCTATCTTCCAATGTGTTAGCTACTCCTCTTAGTTCTGTGTCATCTGCAAACTTGATAAGGATTCCTTCTACTCCATCCTCTAAGTTATTGACAAAAATATTGAAGAATAATGGCCCTAGGACACCTCTGAGGCAGTCCACTCAAGACCTCCTTCCAGTTTGAATGCAACCTTTTGATGACAACTCTTTGAGCACAGTTTTCCAACCAATTATGTATCATCTGACAGTGTTTCCATCTACTCCACATTTACTCAGTTTGCTAATCAAAATAGTATGGGGGACCTTAGCAAATGCTTTGCTGAAATCAAGATAAATGACATCCATATCATTGCCACCATCTAGTGATTTGTCTAAAAAATTATACTTGTTTGGCATAGTCCTGGTACCGCATCACAGGTCAATTTAGCCTACTGGTTCTCAGTCTGTAGCCCTCCAAATATTTTGGACTTCAACTTCAAAACTGCTGACTGCTGACCATTGTAGCAGGGGCCTCTGGGAGCTAAAGTCCAAAACTTCTGGAGAACCAAAGGCAGAGAAGAACTGATTTAGCCTAGACTCTACTTCTGAAAATGGCTTGCCAACACCTCCCCCATGATAAGGAGGAAGGCAATACCTTTCTACTGCTTTTGCTTCACGGCAACCAATATTCAGTAGGCAATATTTCTTCTAAATACAGAAATTGTGTATTTAGACATGACCTTTCACTACTAACAGACTTAGCCTTCATAAATTTGTCTAACTCCCTGTAACCCTTCTAAGCTACTGGCCACCACCATATCTTTCGGCAATGAATTGTGTAAGACGATGACATGCACAGATTAACTTCTAGCTGCCAAGCTGCCGCTAGAACAGGCCCAGGGAAGCACTGTTCATGGCATTTCTGCCTTTGCTTCTCTATAACTAGAGTAAGAACTGTGCAATCCAAGGGTCACGTGGAGCTGGGGTGGCTCCAGGGTAGCCCTTCGAAATCCCACTAACTCCATCCGTAGCACCTCCTCCCAAACTATCTGAAAAATTCTGCATTGCAGCCAAAAACAGTTTTAAATATTCCACATTAGTTTAATATACTGGTTAATGGGGTTTCTCCTACTCAATACAACCCAAAAGACTACTGGGAGTGACTTGTCACTTGTAGTCAATAAAATCCTCCAGAACTCCAGAGGAGCCCAAATTCAGCTAGTGTGGCTCTCTGTATTCCAGAGTATATTAACTCCTACCCTACAACATACTAGAAGAGAAGCTGACTACATGTTGGGAAATTTGAGATATGAAAGGACTTCCTTTCAATGGATATTGCATTTTCAAATACTTTAAAGGATGAATGCATGCTGGCAATCATCTGAACTGAGTCCTGCACCATGAGGGGTGTGCCCTTTTGGCAAAGTTCTGCACATTGTCCTAGTCTTGAGAAGCCATAGGAATTAACTTTATTAGTGCTCCATTGTGCACACATCCTATTACTGAGTGAAAAGATCTCTTGGTGAGGGGTAGAAATCCAGCACTGGTATTTGCACATCTCCTACATCTCCTAAGATCATGTGCAAAGTAATATTGAGACACAATCTTTCTCAAACCAGTCTGGGATGAACACACAAGTGGAGGAATGCATCCATTGTAAACCAGTGAAGATCCTCTGTCAAAAAATGTTCACCCATCTAGCCACCTTTTGGCTCTTGGTGTGAAGTGTGTGCTTTTTGCTCCAGGCTTCCCACTTCCCCTAGAACTGTATGCTCTGCTTCAAACACTGTTCCTTGTACTGCACCAAGGGTTTGAGAGCTCCTGCTGTAGAGTTTGGTTAGATTTGCTTCACACATGTTCAGCTAGAGGCATGCTGGCATGTTGTAATTTTTCCCCACCTCCTCTTTGTGTAGCAGACTCTGATCATCTGGGTATTGTGACTGATTGCTCTGGATTTGCTTACCTTCATGTCTCTGTGCAAGCAAATCATCACAAAGCCACAGAGGAAAAGGAAGGGGTTTTTTCAAAAGGAAAAATAATCATCCTCATAGGACAGGACACAACAAGCAGCTAAGCAATCTGACTGACTACTATCAGAAATTCTTTCCACACAGGAACAGACTGTTTAGCTAAAATGTAACACTTTGAAAGTTGATTCTGCTGACCTCCAAATTAATGCTAAATTTGGAGGTCAGCACTACCTTTCTCATCATGTGCCAGGAGTTCACTGGTCCCTGGTCCAGTGGTTATGGTGTTCCCATTCTGATTCTAGGACACTTCAACAAAAGCTCAAAGACATTCTTGTGATTGAATTGTGCTAGTTTCAGGGACATTTCAATATCTTGCAAATAGAGGGGCACTAACAATTATTTCTGGTATTAAACACTCCCAGCTGTAATGTTTACAGTAAAGCCCTACCTTTTCCTGTAGGGCTACAGAGTCAGTCCGGGTTACTTCACACAGGACACTTTGCCTCGCTGGCACATGATTAAATTCCACATTTTTTCTCCATAAACATCAACTGATTTGTTACGTTTCTATATTTTCCATTAAAATATTCAAAGTAACTCATGATCAAATCTTTCCAACACAATATTCCCTAAAAATGAAGACACAAAATTAAGAGCAAATAATGGTGGGGTAGTGCAATGGGTGTGCTGGTTCTTAATATAAGTTATAAGAGGATTGCTGTTTATTTTTTACTTTTTCCTATTAGATTGTTTTAACTATTTTTTTTAACATGCAGTGTACAGTTGGCTTTCCACATTCACTAGGGTTAGGGGCACAGGACCCTTGCAAAAGTGAAAAAATCACAAATATCAAAATGTGAATGTGTGTGTGTGTGTGTGTGTGAAGTGGGGCTGAGGCATGGTGAGGGGAACAGGCACCCAGGATCCAAACCAGGTCAGGGAAAAGAAAGGGAAATGGCATGCGTGGGTATGGTAGCCCCATCTTCCTCGCTTTTGCTCATTTCCTTCCTTGAGTGTGTGGGGAGAGGGCTTGTGGTGCTGAGAAACTGGGCTGTGAGCCATCCTTAGCTGCCAGGTAGCAACTGGTGTTGGTGGTAGTGGAGGAGGAGGACTAAAGGCAGTTTTTTAAAGGGCTGTGTAGAGCTGCTGAGAGGGAAGATTCCCCTGGAAAAGAAGCACCTGAGCTGGGGGGCAGGGGTTGGAAAAACTTGCAAATAATCAAACCTGTGAAAGTCAAACCTGCAAATATGGAGGGCTGACTGCAAACTGCTTTGAGACCAAATGGGAGAAAAGTGGGATATAAATAAAATAAAGTATGACTAATTGCTACAATACCATGAAGGGTAACAAATCAAAATTAAATTCAAAAATGATTTCTTATATTATTAGTCTTCCTAAAAAGACAGCTTGCACTATTCCCCATTCCTGTAAAGCCCAGCAATTTATTAAAACAGTAATAGCATTAGATTCTTCCTTCTATTCCTGGTGGGTCTGAGATATTTTGAATTAACTAAGTGGTATGAACCGCAGTAGATTCAGTCTGAAGGAGAGCACTGCACACACACAACTCTTTTCCACTGGGAAGAGTACAGCCCCCTTCCCAAGAACGAGTCCATCACTGACACAACCTTCTTGCTTGAATGCTGCTGCATTCAATGTTCAGCCTCCACTATTTCCCTGCTCTCGTCAAGGTTCCAACACACAATACCGGCCAAGGTGCTCCTAATACGGAAAGCTTAAGTCAATAAAGATTTTCTCAATGGGGTGACCCCTGAATGAACTAAGGAGCCGGAAAATAAACAGGTTACAGCTCTTGCCTCCCCAGTAACATGATAAAACAGTAAAATTACAGATTCTCAAAACTAGGCTCACTTCATAGGCAAGAGTTTTTCTAGGTAAGAATCTAACCAGCTAGCAAGTGCTGGCCATTTCATTATATGAGCATCAATATGGTAGCAATTCCCACAGTTTGGGGGGGGGAGGGCAGTGGTTAGTCTGGATTTTTTTTAAATATAATAGGACTGAAAATACAGGTGCTATATTGGGGTAGGGAAGGATTTCCCCTATCTAGCGGACCTGTCTCTGGAGGACTAGGCCTTGCCTAGTGAAAGGAAGGCCATTTCCGCACTAGCCTGTTATAGCGCGATGGTTCCACTTTCCACCTCCTCTGGAATCCTGGGGTTTGCAGTTTCGGGAGGGGCCGGCCGGCCCCTCCCGAAACTGCAAACCCCAGGATTCCAGAGGAGGTGGAAAGTGGAACCATCGCGCTATAGCAGGCTAGTGCGGAAATGGCCGAAGTGAAGGGAAAGGTAACCCTTGCGTGCCCAGGCACACTTCTCTTTCGCCTCACTTCAGGCGGGCGAGGGCTGAGTCCCGGCTCAAGCGCCCTTAAGCCCCGGACCCTTGAGCCTGCGAGCGGCACCCACCTCCGTCATGAGCCGGTCTGCCCCGGTGTTCTCTTCATCCTTGAAGATGATGTCAGGGTTGTAGTTGGGCACCAGGTCCCTGAAGCGCTCGGAGTGGCGGCTGATCTTGCCCTCCGCCTTCCCGCTGGCCCCCAAGGTCTGCTCGGCCACGTTGGGCACGAACTGCTTGTACTGCAGGGGGGCCAGGTTCTTCCGGGCGGGCTGCTTCCGACCCACCGGCCCCCTCCCCGGGCCGCAGCTCCGAGCCACGGGCAGCAGGAGGCAGCTGGCCAGGCAGACCCCGAGCAGGCTGCGCAGAACACGCCGGTGCCCAGCCATCTCCGGCCGGGGCCCGCGGAGGTGCCGGCGGCGGCGCCCTGCCCCGGTGTGCCCGTCTCCCTCCGTCAACTGTCAGCTGGAGTGGGCATCCTTCCCGGCAGGGCTGGCGCGCTGAGCCGCCCGCTGCGCCCCACTGCCTGGGCACATGCCTCCCGCCGCCCCCTCCCCCCTCGGGGCCATCCCCACCCGCCGGTCCCCGCCCGGGCCTCTGGCCCCTCCCAGCGCCAGCGCGCAGGGCCCCTCAGCATCAGTCGCCAGGTACCCGCGACACTTTCCAGGAGCCGGAGCCGGCTCGCCCGCCCCCTCGGCCCGCTCCCCGGACGGAAAGCTCTCTCCCGGCCGGCGCCAAGCCTGCACCCGGGGGGCGGACGCCCCGAGAACGGGGCCACCGGCACCTCCCACGCGAGCCGCCGCGGGAGCCCGCGGGGGCAACCCACTCGGGTCCCCCTGTCGCCGTCGCTGCCGCCGCCCCTCCTCGGCTCCGCCTTCCAGGCCGCCCCCCACGAGGAGCCGCGACGGGGACCACATCCCCGCTCCCGCCTCAAGCGCCGGGGACCCCGCCCGCCAAGGAGAGCGGCCACCGCGTGGAGGGAGGGAGGGACACCCCCCTGAGAAACAGAAAGGGCGGGGAATCCCGCGCCGTCCGCGCTCCCCACCCGCGAGCGCTGCCCGACGGCGCGCTGCCTTCCAGTTCTAGCGCTCGGCTCAGGGGCGCCCCCCGCTGGAGAGGCTGGGACAGTGCAGGCGGGGCGCTGATTTCCCTCCGCGTCTCCTAAGTGTTTGGAGGGCTCACGGACCGCAGGAGGGGGTCTGTGGATCGGGCGGAGCAGGAAGATTAATAATGTTTTTAATAGTTAATGTGTTTTAGGGAGTTTTAGATGGGTTGGTGGGTGGGGAGGAGGGGTTATGTTTTAATCATAGAATCCTAGAAATGTAGAGTTGGAAGAGACCCCAGGGGCCATCCAGTCCAACCCCCTGCCATGCAGGAACACCCTCGAAGCACTCCCGACAGATGACCATCAAGCCTTTGCTTAAAAACCTCCAAGGAAGGAGACTCCACTACACTCCGAGGCAGCAGATTCCACTGCCGGACAGCCCTGACTGTCAGGAAGTTCTTCCTGAGGTTCAGGTGGAATCTCCTTTCCTGCAGCTTGAATCCATTGCTCCTTGTCCTGGTCTCTGGAGCAGCAGAAAACAAGCCCCCTCCTTCCTCCATGTGGCATCCCTTCAAATATTTAAACATGGCTATCATGTCCCCTCTTAACCTTCTCTTCTGTAGACTAAACACAGCCAGCTCTCTAAGTCTATCCTCATAGGGCATGGCTTCCAGGCCTCTCACCATTTTGGTCGCCCTCCTCTGGACTTGCTCCAGCTTGTCAATATCCTTCTTGAATTGATAATGCTTTTAATGTATTTGATATATTGCTGTAGTACCGCCTCAATCCGTTGGGAGAGGCAGGATATAGATATAAATAAATTATCTTCTTCTTCTTCCCTCTCATTTACTACATTTTACAGCAGGGCAACACACGCAGATGCATACCTGTACATGTGCCTGTACGTTTGAATGTAGGCTCTGCACAGGCGTGTTTCACTAAGGCCGTTTCCACACTAGACTGTTACAGCGCTATTATTCCACTTGCAACATCCTATGGAATCCTGGGGTTTGCAGTTTCGGGAGGGGTCGCAACTGCAAACCCCAGGATTCCATAGGATGTTGCAAGTGGAATAATAGTGCTGTAACAGGCTAGTGCGGAAACAGCCTAAGTCTCACCTCCTATGATAATTTGACCTACCCACCACCCCACCCTACCCTGAGTCTCCCTGTGACCTATATTTCCTCCCTAACAAAAAGGAGGTTTAGGGGAAAGGGCTAGGATACTGGCATAGAATGCATAGCGTAGAATAACAAAAGCTCTCACACCCTCATTTCCTCCTCTTTAGCTTTGTTTCCTGCATTCCAGGATACAGGAAAATCAATGGAAGGTTAAGGGGTAGAACTGGCCAGCGGAAGCCTCTTTATTGAGACCCCTTTCCTTCAGTCAGTCTTTCCACCCCACCCTTACCTGAGTTATATGGCAAGAAAGTACAGTCAAGGAAAGGTCAGGGAAAGGCTGGAATGGTGTCTACCTATGTCTTGTAAGAAGCCTCACTTCCCCTTAGTGCAAAGATTTTGAAAATGTCCTCCAGATGCTGTTGGACGATAATTCCCAGCATTCCTAACTGGCAAGGGCTTACGGGAGTTATAGTTCAGCAAGAGCTCCTAGGGAGCCTCACTTTATATACCTGCTGTGGCCTGGGATTTTATTTTCTCATAGGTAATACTTGTTAGAAAGATTTGAGATCCTGTGTCTCTAATTCCCCAAACTGTCTTGTCCAGTATCTGTAACGTTTCCCCATATTTCCCAGTGCAAACTGTAGACAGAGTTATTGACATACAGAGATTGGGTTCCTGAGGGAATACACTGCCCTCCTCCTTGCTGCTAGGCCTCATCTCCCTAGCAACCAGCCAGGCCCAAGAGCTCTCTGGCTGAGAATTCTAAAGGCCTCTCCCTAAACTTCCAAACCCAGGATTCCATAGAATCTTCTTAGGCAGCCCATCATATGAGGCCTCACACAGCCTGCCTGAGACAGACAAACCAACTTTGACTTTTCTATATTAGTAGATGAGACAGGAAGATCAAGTCTATTCCAAGAACCTTCTTTAAAAGGTAGAGTAGATAACAGCCAGGTTAACAGCAAGACCCCAAAACCTGGTATCTCAATTAGTGGTATAGGGTGTTTGTTACCATTTTGCCACATGGTACACAGAGCACATTAAAATCAAAACTACCCTCCGTTGGATGGGACAGAGCCAAAGCAACACAACATCCAGCCACAACTGGAGAAAGAGGAACAGCTCTGTATTTCCTCAAAGTAAAGAGAAGGGAGAAAAATCTGGTCCCATAGAGCCTACAGATCAGTGGTTGTGCCAGGTTTTTTTTATGTGTTTACACCATTGTTATGCTCACATCACAGTAACATGCTCAGTGACTGCTAATATTCTCAGGCAACTCAGTAGGGCCCCAGTGACAGAGGTTGGAAATACTATCAGTAAGAGGCACTAATGTCCAACTAGCCCTTTGTCATACTAAATATGTGTGCACATACAGAAAGATGGAGGTTTGTCTCATTACATTTATCTACTGCAGCACAAGGCTGACCCAAGACATTTTGCCACTTGAGGCAAAGAACAAGATGATACCCTCTCTTCCCATTCCATGTACAGGAGCTGATTGGACTGCCAGTTGAGTTTTCTTCAGCACTGGCGATTGGCCAGAGTCCTCCAGTGCACCTGAATGCACTAAGATGGCCTGAGGGGTGCAGGCCAGGCCCCATGGCATTCAGTTCTCTCCTCACATGCTTTGCTGCAGTCTCTGCATTTGCTGCCCAAGACAGCCACCTCACTTTCCCTAATGGTAGAGCCAGCCCTGGCCAGTAGAAGTACCCATGCAACCATTCTTTAATTATAGTAAGTAATCCACATTCACTAGGGTTAGAGGCATAGGACTCCTGCAAAAGTGGGAAAACTGTAAATATCAAAAGTGTGTGTGTGTGTGAAGGGGGACAAAGTATTGTGGGTAGAGTGGGCACCCATAGCCCAAACTGGAAAAGGAGAGGGAAAGGGTATGAGTTGGCATGGTGGCCCTATACTTCTCTCTCTCGCTCTCTCCCATTCCCTTCCTTGGGTGGGGGGGTGGTATCAGGAAAGGTTTGCGGTGCTGAGAAATCAGGACGCAGGCTATCCCTCACAGGTCAGGAAGCAGCTGGTGGAGCACAAGGAGGACCAGAGGCGGGTTTTTAAAGGGTTGCATGACCTGATTGGAGCTGCAAAGAGGGAATGTTCCTCCAGAATAGAACCACTCGAGGGGAAGGGCAGGAGTTGGAGAAACTCACAAATAATCAAATTCAAGAAAGTGAAATCTGCAAATGTGGAGGGCTGACTGTACTTCTTCTCCAGAGTCACCTCCTAATTGCTCATGAAAACCTTCGTAACATCCTCAGGACTGACAGCAGCCTTGAACTCTTATGAAGAAAGGTAAAGTATAAATTCAAACACCAGCAACAGACATGGTGTTATCATGGGAGAAAGATACAAGATGTTTTCAGAACAGCAGATGTTGTTTCCTTAGCAAGAGCACACATTCCTGCACAGTACACTGATGGTACCTTCAGAGCAGCTAGGAAGGACTGACTTCAATCCTGGAATCTCGTATGGACATCACATGAAAAAGTAAAACACTCTTTGTTGAATAAGCCTGGTCTCAGGCCTGCTGTAATTGAGAGTCTGTGGAAGATTTTCACACCCAAGACCCAACTCTATTTATGATTCATAAATTGTATATACACTTCTCCCCTTGGAGCGTTTTAACAGATTTAAAAAATGTGCAACATAGACCTCAGTTTAAAGTTAACTTCTGTGTATGCCCATCTTCCTCCTCCTCTCTCCAGAAGGAGATGGTGAAGAAGAAAGCAGGGTTCCTGCAACACTCAGCATTGTAGATGGTGGCCAGGGCAAAAGCAGCTGTGCCTCTGGAAATCCTCTCTGGGATATAATAGAGTCCTTGTCTTTCTTTGCATTTCGTCAGTTAGTCATTCATGTGCCCCCTCTAAAAAGGCATGAGAACGCAACAGAAGTAATGCCATTGCTACAATCCACTTTATGGTGGAGGCACAAGCCACCAACTTAACTGAGTCAATTCCAATTTAACTGAAGACTAGCACATCAGGAGCACACAGATGCATTTCCCCTTCCAGAAATACTTAATCTTGCAGTAAACAATTACAGCTGGAAAGGTAGAAATACTGAAATGTAGTTGGATAAAGAGATAAGTTTTTTTTAAAAAAAATGGATGAACTAGCTACTTTCCTTATAAACACACACAGAAGAAAACCACCAAAGTGTACCTTCTGGCTCAGGTTTTTGGGCTCAAGTCAGTTTTTATTGTCAGCTCATCTGTAGCACAACTGCAAAGCCCAGAATGCCCATCTACATTAGAAATGCCTCACCTTCACATTAAACAATGGTGACATTCAAATGAACAGGACTAGAGTGGCCCCAAAAGTGTTTGAAGACTCACTGTATGAAAGCACACACAGAGATTCTTGCTTTGTCTACTAACAGAATATTATCCTTCTTTTCCCAGCCAGTAACCAGAGAGAAGAAAAATACTAGGCAATTTATTGCTTAAATGGCTAAGAGTCCATTGAACAGTACAGTACTGAGACCAAAAAGTCACTACATGAAGTAGGGTTGGGAAGAGGAAGGCAAAGGTTACAGATCTCCATTTATATTGTTCCACATAGGTTGAGGACTGCAATGCCATTATGTGTGCCCACAACAGAATTTTTAATCCACACGCAGCTCCCTTCTATGTCTGGGGTGCAGTGAGAATGTAGGATTTTCTCCAGCTCCAGCCCTGGAGATTATATGGGCCACATCACACTAGAACCTGTCGTTCTCCATCTTACCTATAAGAGGCAACCACTTGTCTTGAAGAAAAAGATCTATATGTTGTTCTAACCTAGACTGGTCCACTCATGCACTCTAATATCAATGCAGGAAAGTTGTGTCACAGGTACAGTGTAAAAGATGAACAGGAACAACTTCTAACTTAAGATTCAAAGGACACATTCTGCTTGCTGTGAGGAATGATCAGATCGCAGCTGCAACCACCCTTCTTACACCTGTCCCCCACACCTTCAGGTGTTCTACCTATCACTTCCCCATACAAAACAGAGAAGGAATTTAAAAGGACAGGCTGAACGTCCTCATATTCCTTCTGCACAACAATGGATGCAAGTGGCCAAAACAGACTGGAGAGCCCATGCCATCATCCAAAGACATGGGCCATTTCCGCACTAGCCTGTTCTAGTGCTATTATTCCGCTTTCAACATCCTATGGAATCCTTCGCTTTGTAGTTTCGGGGGGGGGCCAACTGCAAACCCCAGGATTCCATAGGATGTTGAAAGTGGAATAATAGTGCTTATAATAGGCTAGTGTGGAAATGGCCTTAGCTACACCCAATGGATGTGTTCATATTCAATCCATGGACATGTGGTTAAGATGCCAACAACCACAGGAGTGTGTGTGTTTACGTCTGTTGCCTATGAAAGGAGGGGGCTAGAAGTGGTAAAAAGCTTTTGAATAACTGCAAACCAAGGGGCTGTTTGCACCTGCACCGTTCTTCCATAATCACTATTCATCACACACCTAAATCATTCTATTCCTTCACCATCAACCTCAATACTGAACAGGCTCACATTCTAAGCCCCTGTCCTCCACCAGGCCCTGCATGCAATAATGAAACTGCTCTTCAGCCTGGATGCCTCTAGCTCAAGGGTGGGGAACCACTGGCTCTCTGGAAGTAAACAGATTCCCAGCTCTCAGCAGCTCCCACCTCTCATGCCCAACGATTAGGAGTGTGGAAATTTAACCTTCCATTTTAATTCTTCCTCTGTTTTGCATGGAGAAGTAGTCGTAGGCAGAACATCTCAGGTCAGCTGAAGATCAAGGCAGCCTTGTGTAGGCACGGCATAAATGGAAAAGCTTGGCAGACTGGCCATGAAATTCACCTCTGTGAATTTGTTCCCACCAGCACGGCAGGGATCAGAGGAAAGCAGAGGAGTTGTTTCAGCCTCCTAGGGAGCTGCTCCTGACTCCCAGAAGGTCTCTAAGTCCACTGCCCTGAAACAGTGCAAGAATGAAGGGGAGGCAAGGGTGGCTTGTCTCCCATTATGCCAGGCAAAGGGCTGCAACCTACCCTCCCCAGATGCTCACCCCAAGAAGGCAAAGCTGATGTGATGTATCCACCAGACCAGGGGCCTTTCCTGGATGCCCAGCATTGTGGGTAACAGAGGCATAAGCACTGCATATTTTAAACACCAACAGATACATCACTAAATAAAAAAGAAATATCGTACAGACATATATACATACATACAGGGCAGCTGAATGGAAAGTCAGGGCAATATGGCCCCAGTAGTGCCAGCTTATATTGCACTTGAGTGAGGTATGTAAACATGGAAACGGAATTCAAACTGCTACTCAGAACTGGCTCAAAACTCAAACCAGGCTAGATTAGGCCACAGGATTTAGCAAGAGAGAGGAGGCCTAGATGATCACGAGGTTTAAGATAATGTCAAATGTAAACACAGGTGGAGCAAGAGCTGTGAACTGCAGAGTCTTCTGCCAGGACTAAGGACACCAGGCACTTCCACCAACAGCCTGCATCCTTGTTTTGCTCCCTACTAAATGCCCAAGGGCTAAACTCTACACCAGTATCACTCTTCTGGACTGTCCAATTCCTCTTTCTCCACCATTTATTCCTTCCACCTCAATTCTGCAGTCTCTACTTGGACTGCAAGGTGTTCCCTCAGCAGATACAAAAGGAGGCCTTAGAGTGCTTTGAGCGTATTGCCCTCTCCTTCTCTTCCTCCTCAGGCTTCTCAGGCACAGGGACACAAGAACCAAGATGCCAAAGACTTCACTTTCCCATCCTTCGGTTTTGTCAAGGCATTGGTCAAAAGGAGACTGCAGCAAGGAAAGGCGCCCTGCCCTCCTCTGCTGCAGTTTGATGGCTCAGAACAGGAGAAGCACAATCATGATGTCAAGGTAAGGATACCCCTGCGGTAGGTGGCAAGCAAGCTTGCCATGCCACATTTCATCCAAGCATCAAAACCAATTCTAGCTGAGCTTGCTCGGCTGTTGTAACCGTGGCACAGGTAGAGGCAGCTTGTGGAGGCCTGGAAAGAAGAAAATAAGTAAGAGAGAGATGGGTTAGAGACCAACATCTGCAGTTTCTCACCTTGCTACCCAGACAAGCAGCTACCCAAGAAGTTGTTTTTATTTTCTTATTTTTAAAAGGTTGTTGTTAAGTAATGTTAGTTTTTTATAATTAACATTTTAAACTGATTCTCTTTAGAAGCCACCTTGGATCCCACTCTGGGAGAAAGGTAGCATACAAATGAAATAAACAAACATATTTTCTGAAAGCTATTTTTAGTGTGTTGCTGATGCATAGCCAATAAAAACAAAAATATCAAAAGGAAAAAAAGCTAAGGACACGATGGATGTGTTAAAAATCCATTGTAGGTAAGATGACAAAATGGCAGGAAGGTTTTCTAGATTATGAACTAGCAGCTCTTGATAGAAGGGTCATAATTTTCCAAGCATCACATTCTCACGGATACAGGGCCCGTACACTATGGACAGTCAGTCCCAAATTACAGGGCTCATGTGACCATTCTTCTCTTCTTCCTCTACCCATGGAATATTCCATTCATTGCTGACCGGAATGTTGCAAAGCCTCAGAAGTATTTTGCTACCATTACCCCTTGCTCAAGTTACCAATTCCTTTTTAGCTCCCTTTGGCAAGGAGGAAAGCTATCTTTAAAAAGAAAACAGCCTAGTTAGCCCCAAAAGCGGGAGTTAGTCCCAAAATGTAACAGGTTACTATTTGCATGGACTTCTTGTTACTAATTACATGAGTAAAGCACTATCGTCAATTCTTATGTTATTGGCAAAAGGAATGTCTTAATGCAAAAGGAATGTTGCTACTTGGAACCTGTTATCTCCAATGTCTGGAATCAGCTCGTTTAATATTCCTTGTCCACCATTATGAACACAAAGTGGTGGCATGGTGGTTAAACACTGGTACTGCAGCCACAAGGTTGTGAATTTGATCCTGCCAGGCTCCAGGCTGACTCAGCCTTCCAACCTTCCACAGGTCAGTAAAATGAATACTCAGCTTGTTAGGGGCACTTAGCTAACACATTGTAAACTGCTTAGAGAGCACTTAGCTGAGAAGCGGTATAGAAATACACATGCTATTACTATTGCTAAATAGAAGAGCTTGAGAGAAAAGACCCCACTTACCAAAGGCCCTGATGAGTTCAGCTTGTACAGTCCAAGTGAATTTCTTCACCAGGCAAAGAGTAGTGAGGCCAGCAAACAGCATGTTGTAGAGAAAGACGATGTAGAAGTTTCCCAGCCAGTTAAACCTTCCAAAATCACCTAACAGGTCAAACCTTGTGATCCCTGAAACAGAAGGAGAAAGAAAAAAAAGATTCCTTCCATTAGACAGACATTTATATTTCCAAACTCATCTTCTAATTCTATTAGCAATTCTCTACACTCTGTACTTCATCCCAGACTTTCCTGAAGACTTTTGCACTTAACAAAGCAGACAGATTCTCTCTAGAACACATACAGAACTGATTTCCAGATGTTTTTCTTCTAGTTTTATCCAATATGGGTAACACTAGCAGAAATGTGCTCCCATACCAAATTCAGTTTCACAGAGTTCCCACTGTCCCTTGTTACATGACAGCACTGTGATTCCATAAAAGCAGCATGCCCATTTTCTAATTCTCATGACCATGCCCAGGAGAGGTGTTCTGCAGAACAACGGAAGACTTTTGTATTTGCACACAGCATCCCAGGACGACTACTGCAAATATTCCTTCCACCAAACACAAGAGAAAAGATGTTCGAAGAGAAACATCAAGGCCCCTGTTACTTTACTATCCTATCCCAACTCCTCACAATTGCCAGGATGTCCTTCCTCATCCTTTATGACATCATTTATCAGAAATAAATTACAGGGAGATCATAGCTCATTGTGTTTCACAATTTCACAAGCACACAATAAAAAAACATTGGGACTCTGAAACCAAGTGCAGAGTGCAGCATTATGACCACTTTTGATTTTTTAAAGCAAGGTTCTAAACTATATGGTTCTAGAAATAAGTATAGGGCAGTGCCTGATGAAGTCTTAGAAGTGAAAGAGGAGAAGAAATAAGGAAACAGATCTCTAATACCATACCATTTCTTGCTCCTTTCACTATGCATGCAACTATGCTTACCAAGCAAACATGTTGAACACACATTATTTACAGTGATAACACCATTTAGACTTTGTTTCTGCAATGTGTAAAAGAATAGAATCCCTGGCTATCACCCAGTTTTCCATAATCAGCTTAAAGCAATTGCTTTACTTGGGCAGCCCCAGGAAGCTGGGGAGAATTCCGTGAATGAAGGTGGATGAGACTCACCCAAAGTACGAGACAATACGGGGAGCGCAGAGCTCAGCACCAGCAGGGAGACACAGTTCCCAATGATCTGCAAGGAAAACACAACTTGAAAAATAGGTACTTCTGTGCTTCTTGCTCACTGTCTGCACCCTGGTAGCCCTACACAACACTGGCTACTTTTTCCTACTTTACTCTCAGATCACCTCCTCAGTCCAGCTATGAAGTGGGTAGACCCTCCCCAAGAGACGGGAAATGGTAGACACTGGATCACATGTGAGCATATTGACTCACAGAGACTACTAGCTCAATTATGTTCTTCCTCTAGGTGGACAGGAGAAGACAGGAGTTCACACCACTAGTGACTCTCCTGGAATCATGAAGCCTCCATTGTGCCACGTGCCTCTGCTTGGGTGGGGACTGGAGGGACACAGAGAGAAAGCCTGCAGCACTATGTGGCACTGAAAATTCAAACACTGATCTGAGATGCCGGTAGCCTTCTGTCCCCCAGCAGCATCCTTGGTTTGCAGCACACTTCTACCCATGAAATACAAGACGTGGTCAAGACCTTTGCCAGGACTGTCAAGATGGGAGTAGAACAAGTTCTTCTTTGACCCCACCTCCTCCTCTTCCTTCCTAGACTCATTCCAATGATCCTGGAAGCTCACGTGGCATTTGACAGGAGATATTGGCTAAGAGGAAGTATATCAACTATAATGGTCTGGATCTGAGATAGAAGACTGTGCCAGAACCCTTGCCTGTCTCTACTGCAACTCAGAGTCAACTCGGCCTATCACTTCTTTGCATTTCCAAGCCTGTTCACTAACAGCCTGTCTGATTTCCAGTTCCTGTGTGAGGCTTCCCCATCCCAGCCTGCTGTCAGATTAAAAATTCCAAAAATTCTGTAGGATATTCTGAATAACATTCCCTTTTCCTTCTCACAATTGTTGTATTTCTAGCATTCCATGACATCATCATGTCAATCCTCCAATACAGTATCTTGAGGGGAGGGAAGTTACTAGTGAGAGTAGGTTAATTTAAAATGTATCATATACAACAGCAAGAGGACCTACCTTGGTCATGGCTGTATCATGCCGTTCAGGCAGCAGTTTGGTGAACAAAGGGGAGCTGTAGAACCCCACAACAGAAGAAACCATTAAGTAGCTAAGACAGCAGAATGTTAAGGAAGAATGGTGGAGGAGCCATTATTAAGCTTCCTGTTGCCTAAGGTGGGAGGAAAGGGGCTGCTACTTACCACTCCTCTCACTGCTGCCACAAATCGCCCACCCTACTGCCACCACCCAAATGTTTTGGCCTGAGTGGTCTTTTGTCAGTAGGAAAGACAACCCTATATGGAGGCTTTTGGGCCTGGCTTGCTCTCCAGAGCAGGTGGCTACTTAGTGTATTACCTGGAAGAAACCCCTCAGAGTGAGGCAAACTGGGCAGCTGGCTGTTCTATAGAGCCATATTGTCACTCTCCTCTTGCTATCACATCAGCAAGAGGGTAGCTGGTATACAGTTCTCAGTCAGAAAAGCCATCTTTCCCAGGGTGTCTTGTGAAAGTAAGAACTCTTCTGTGGTAGCAGGGCTTGCCTGACTCACTGCTGCCCCTTATATACAATTTTATGGGGGGCAGCAGGTGGGCTGGGTAGCATAATTTCTACAGAGAATAATTTCAACACACACATACACAAAATTACGTGCACACACTTTATGATCAAACTTTTTGGCCCTCCTCCATTATCTCCGAGGCTCAGAATAAGAAAAAGAACTGCCACTAAGATGTTCAGGTAAGGCTTCCCAAGGGCAGGTAGGATCTCCCTGACGCACTCTGATAAGTGTGATAGACACAAGTAGAACTGTATGGCAGTGAAGGAGGAGAGCAGATGAAATGCTAAACAGAGACAAAGAAGTTGGGTGTGGAGCCAACAACAGAAAACACAAATGGAAACTGAAGGAGAAAATCAGAGATGCCCTGACAACACATTCTTATCCAAAAAAAATGGTGCTGAAGTGTCCAGAGAGGCACACTGCAAAAGGATACAATATGAGGATCACTTGCAAGGCTGCTCCAAAAGAGCCAAAGACAGAGAAGGAAACTTTTCCCAGTGGTGCATCCTGTGGAGGGAGAGAAGAAAGAGAAATATAGTTTTGTGAAGAAGAAGAATCTGAATAAGAAACTCTCAAGAATCCTTCTCTGTTCAGGATGCTTTCACAGTGAGACTGGTAAAGAAGCTGATTCTACCTGTGTGTGTGTGAAGAACATGAATTCTGGAACTAAAAACCAAACTCCTGTGTGTCACACGAGCAGTGCCCTCTCCTTTCTTTTTAGATTTCAAAACCATACGGCCAAAAAAGGACAGTGAGGCAGAACAAGACTAGGGAACATATAGACTGCCAGAAGCTGTTGAACTGCAACTTCCATGATTCCTGTATAGGCTGGGGCAATCAGCAGCAATGCAATCTAACAAAATCTGGAGGGACAGGCATTCCTGATGTCTAGTGTAGACAGATGTCTGGAGAAATCTAAGCAACAGAAATGCTCAGTAGGGTCAGGAACAGAGCATTAAGCTTGCTTAACTCTTTGCACCTCTCCATAACCAGGATGAGGCTGTATGCAGTTAGCCTTTCCTGATGAAGGCTTTCTTCCATCAGCAGAACAGGAAGTAAGATAGTGTCTACTGCCCCCGCCCCTCCCATTATGCTCTGAAACCTGCTCTCTAGCTCTGGGGAACCTTCTGGTTCTTGAGGAGGGAAAATCACAGAATCACAGAGTGTAAGGGACCAAAAGGGCCATCTAATCCAACAGTCAGTCACGCAGGGTATGTAACTAGAGCACTCCTCCCATCGAACCTCTGTTTAAAGACCTTCAGAGATGGACAGTCCCAAGGGATGAGAGGATGCCTGCTTGCATGTTGGTGCACCAGATGCTAAGCTAATCTGCTCAACTGGAATAATTTATACAGGTCTCAGAACTCAGCTTCTCTTCAGTCCACATTTGTTTTTTCTTAGCACGTAATAAACACACAATTCTGAACGAATGCAAAGCACAGAGGCAGCCATTTTTGGAGTGCCCTTCATCTATCAGGGCTCACGAAGCCTTTTAATGTACATGTTATATATGGGAAAACTAACAGAGACAACAACTAAAAGGATGACAAGAGCTTCCTCCTCTCTCACCTGGATTCCTCTTGGCATTGCGGAATCATCCAACAGCAGCTCCAAGACATGGAAACAGACAACAAGAACAGAGATGCCCTGGAAAAGCCAACCAGATAGGGGAGGGGAGAGACTTTAGTACAGCATTTTAAATCTCAGCCTTACACAGCTAAAGCTGTAGAGCTTTTGCAAAAAGTACAACTGTCCTTTGGGGTACATATTAATGCAAATTATAACGTAAGAAAGAAATCCTTAAAACTCAACCCAATTCCCCTTACTCCAATAAAAAAACTCAATACTGGACATCTGTTTCAAACTAAATACTGTGAAGCCTTTCTAAAGCTTCCTCAATAGTGGCTCTTTGTCGCCTCCTAGTGGCTTCTCTGAACTAGGTATAAATCACACCGTTTCAAACAGCGCAACCTGAGTTTGCACACCTCTGTGATAACAGAACTCTTGCTGCAACTCCAATGTTACACTATACTCCTCTTTGCTAAGTGTGGCAAGATCATTAATTCTCAGTTTTCTGTACCCAGGCATATCTTTAAAGGTGGTGCATTGTGTGCTCTTAATGCTTTGCTGTATGGTGAGGTCTACTGCTGTCTTAGCTTTAGAAAAAGGAATTAGCCAAATCCTTGGAAAAGAGGATTACCAGCAGCTAACACAGCTAAAATTGGAACCTCCATGTTCATACAGCTTGCAGGCATAGGGACAAATCAAACAGGATGGCTGGCTAACCATTGTGTCCTCTTTCCAACATGTAAAATGAAAGCATATCACCATTTTCTTTCAACCACTTATAATCCACATATGGTAGCTGCACACTATGGAAAGCTTTAGATCTGTGGTTTTCCAAACAGTATTTGGGAAACAGCAATGATAATGTCATCAGGTGAAAGATTTTATAATACCAAAGCAGAAGTTTCACTGCCAATTTCTGCTCCAGCATTTACCATCAGACAGCAACTAATGTCAATACTCACCGTCAGAGACAGCAAAGACAGCATGGCCAGTGGGTAGCCCAAATTCCGTTGCCAAGCTGAGGCTTTGCGGCGCGTTTCTGCCAAAATCGAAAGACAAACAACATTCAAGCGTGAATGGATAGAAGCTTAACAGCTCCCTAAACTGTCTTAAGAGCAGGTGCATGCATGAATGCTTACAGACATTTGAATACGTCCTATTGTTCATTGCCCTATCTTACACTCAGCAAAAGTAGGATTATTTACTGAAGATACGCTCTACATAAATTTGCTTCATCTGTCTAATTCATCCAAGCAACAAAACTCTGCTTTTCTTGATATAAATGTGAATATTTTTATTTTAAAGCTATACTTGTCAGAACGCACTGATTTCCAATATCACAGCGGAACTAAATACAGAATAGCTACCTCTGATAGTTCCAAACTTGGCACCCTCTTGATGTGCTGGACTACAAGCCACATCATCCTCAGCCAGCATGGTTATTGGGAACAGTGGGGCTGTAGTCCAACACATTAGGAAGGTGTCCAGTTGGCAAAGGCAAGTCTATAAGGATAGAAAGGTTGGAGCATCCAACACCTTCTCCCTCACCACTTTGTTCTTACCTAGTGTTATCCTATGTGCGTGAATTGCCAGATATTGTTGTCTCAAAAATTCCATGTCAAAGCTGAGCCAGCAGGAAGTTTTCCCTGTGCAACGTAGAGATAAAAAGAAAGGTAATATCATAAGGAAAGAGAATCAGGATCAAGGAGGGAGAGGAATCTGGATGGTACCCACGTCTGGCAGCTTCACTTTCAAGACAGTAGCACAAAGATAGGGAACCACTGGCCCTCCAAGAGTTTGGAACTACAGCTCCCACCAGCCCTTACCCACTGGCCATGCTGCCTGGAGCTTCAAGTAGTTGTAGTCCAAAACACCTGGAGGGCCACAGAATCTGCGTACTAAAGATTGTCAGGACTAGGAATTTCTATGTGGGGCCACACAAGTTCTACTTCCATCCAGTTTGAGTGGGATGCTTACCAGAGTTGATCTTGCGAGAAATAGCAGCCTCCTCAAACCCTGTGCAGTTCAGTTGCTCATCTAAATCCTCCAGTAGCTAGAGAGAGAGAAAGAGATATAGAAACAAATGAGATACAAGACAATCAAGAATCCCCTCAACACCAACACTGTGGATGGATCTGCTTGCTCTGTTGTTTTTCAAACCATTATTAGAACACATGAGCAGGAAGGCAGAGGGTTTCCCCAACCTTCACCAAGACTCTCTGGATCATGGCACTTTTGTTCAAGCCCTTTATTTCATTCCTCCTTTCCCAAAAGCATCTGAGATACCATGAGACACAGCACCCACATTTTCAATTTTATTCCCACACCTGCAGAACTAGAACCTTGCGTTTTTTTTTTTTTAATTTTAATTTATTTGGTGATGTAGCTCAGTATTTCTGGATGTTCCTACAACTGAACAGCACTTATTTTGACTCACAGAGGACACAGTTCCCTTACGCAGGAGAGACAGAGGTGCCTTCTCAGGCCCTGCGTCTTCTTGAACATCTTGTGCAGTGCTCAACAACAGATGATGGTCCTATATTCCCCCCACCCCACCTCTAGCTCTGCTAAGTCTGGAAAGCACAGGACTCACCACTTTGCTAAAACTAAGCAGGTCTAGGTCTTGGTCAGGGCCTAGATGGGTGACTGCTTAGGAACGCCAGGGAGACCACCTTGACTTCCATTACAGAAGGAGGGCAGGATACTGCAGTAAATACAAAGGCCTTCAAGCTCCCTACTGGAGTGCAGCCTTGTGCAATTTTTCTCAGAGCCTGAAAACTTTGCTTCTTTGGACTACATCTCCCAGAACCTCTCAGGTCACCCTGGCCAGGAGATTCTAGGAGTTACAGTCCAAAGAAGTATTGTTTCCCAACTTGGAGACCCTAAGACCTTCTGTCTGCCAGACAGCTGGGCCTAGACTTGAGATGAACTACAGCTGACTGGGTGACTGGACTCTTCTCCAAACCTGGCACCATGACATCAGTGTACATGGTGTGCCCTTGACACAAGTGGGGAAGCAACATACCCTGATCTCACTGGCTCCCAAGCAGCTCACCTGGGACTTGGCTTCACCTGCACTGTGTGTTCCTCCATAGGAGAGAACATGTCACAGTTGAAGTTCTGACCAAACTATGCAGCATGAGACAATGTCACTCCTGCCACATCCTCTTCTGCTAAAGACCACAACTCACTCAGGAGCCTTCTCAACCAGTGTGTGTGCATGGAGTGAAGGACTGAGAATCCCACTGTTACTTCCAGCCCCAATGACCCAAATAATGGCAGAATCTCCCCCATATCACCGGAAGAGGACACAGATACTCAGTGGGGCAGATCAGAAACCTCTGTGGGCTGGATTAGGTCCAGAAGTCAGAGGTTTTCTTCCCCTGATCCACATACCATTCCCACTTCTTGCCCAGCTAAACGTTTCTGCTGGTAATGGGCAACTTAGTTAAAGATTTCCCCCTACACTCTCTCCCACCGATCCCATTTTGTACTAGGATTGGTAAGTCTTGAAATCATCACAGCTCTTACCCTGGGCTTTACCAGCAGCGTCCCTGTGACTGTGAACATACGAGACAGGCCGAAGGGCGTGCACACTGTGGAGAAGCAAAGAAAGAAAGAAAGAAAGAGAAAAACTTGTGAACATCAACACCTGTCATGAACCCATCTGCCAGCAGAGGGTGCCATTCTCCACATTCAAGGAATAGCAGTCTCAGCAGGAAAACAGACACCTCCCTCTGGCAGTTTTGCCAGACCAGCAAACCCACAAAGCTATTTTGCTTGCTCAGGGTCAGATGCAGAACATCTCCCTGGCATAGGGACAACTCTAGGAATCTAGCTGACCCAGAAAAATCTTTGGGTTGGTCTGCTTCATAGCTTTTGGTCATCACAGCTCTCCCCATCACCTCCTGTAAGGTCAGCAGGTATGGTGGTTAAGGGTGGGAAGAAGATGCCCTGGGACTTATAGTCTGAAAAGGTAACCATTTTTCAAGCTCAGCCTTCCTTCAACATGATCCTTCTTGGGACCTGTGCAGGCTGAATCCCAGGCAGTTTCAGAAACATTCTGTCCTCTTGGACCTCATGGGACAGACACACATAGGCCATTTCCAATACTAGACTGTTATAGCGCTATGATTTCACTTTCAACATCCTAGGGAATCCTGGGGTTTGCAGTTTCGGGAAGGGCCAGCAATGAACTGTATCCAGCCCACATGTCTCCGTGTGGTCAATTATGCCCACATCCAATAGGAAAATGATCTGCACCCTATTCATCAATTATTTATACGGCTGGCCCTTCCTGCAGATAGGAAATGCAATCTTCAAAGCTTGGCAGATTTTCTAAATCAAATGGAGGAAGTTACCTTCCCCTCTCAGATCTACCCACATCTCTGCAGTTCCTCTGAAAAGGAATAAGAAGGCTGGTAGGAATTTATCATCTACAAGAGAGGGGGACTAAAACAGGGACAGGAAAGGTGGGTCTTTTTTGGTGTTACTGGACTCCAATACCCATTTTTCCTAACCAGTCATATCACCAGTGGTGAGAGGGATGATGGAAAGTGAAGTCCAACATCGGGAATGCATCACGTTGCCCACCCATCCTGGGCAAAAGATAGGAAGGATTTTCTTCCTGTTTGAAACCTTACAGAGTTTCTGTCAAGCCAAGTACTGGACTAAGCAGATGAATAGCCCAACTTGGCATTAAGGTAGCTTCCTCTCCAAGAAATAAAGCTGGATGGTCTCCTTTACAGAAACTCAAAGAAGAAATGCAGAATGAGCTTGCAGTGGTTGATCACTCCCAGGTTTAAAGGGAAGAGTTGGTTATCCAACATAATTCAACAACATGCAGATCTGGCCAGGAAACCTGGACATTTCAAGCCCCTCTGACCCCCCTGTCTGCTTCTTTGGCCTGGCATGTGCTCCTCTGTCTCCTGCCACCCCCCACCCTCGTCAGTGTCCCAGTAAAAAATTAAACCGATGGGCTTACACAAGAGCAGCAGCACACCAAACAGGGAGATGCATGAGTAGAGGTAAGGGAGGTAGTATTCCCAGAGGTCTGTAGGGGGGAGAGAGAAATAGAGAGTCAAAAGAAACACATCATCCTTGCAAGAGTAAAGGAAAAAAGGGAGATGCAGGGTTTGATTCCCCACCCAGCCATGGAAACCCACTGGGTGGCCTTGGCTGCGTCACACACTCTCAGTCCCAGAAAACCCTATGATAGGTTCACCTTAAGTCAGAAAGTACTTGAAGGCACACAACAGCAACAACAAGGCCAACTCATCATGAAGTTGTCATGTTGAGGAAGGCTTGTTCAGTTATACAGACTTTTTTCCCACTTTGCTCTTCCTGCTCATAAGATTTTAATCATGTGTCCAAACAGGAGGTCATTAAATGCTCAGGCTTCCACTCCACAAAGAGAAGCAAACTGGCAGTTCAAGTACAAACAGGCTAAGGGGCAGTGCCCTCCACCACACATAACAAGGGCATACTCATTTTAGAGGGTCTGGGACAGGGTGTGTGGCATCCCATGACTGGTGGTACTGGGGAAATGCCCACAGGCCTGTTGCTTGAGGTGGTTTCCTCACTTTGCCTCACAGAAGGGCCAGCCCAGTAACTCACCATAGAGAGACTCCCTGCTGGCAGCATCATTGTCTACAATGGCAGAGGCGACCCAGACCATTCCCAGTATTAACAATGTCAGCAAAAGTAGCACCACAAACGTCTCATATACACGGGCCATAATCCCCTGGAGATGGAAAAACGAAAGGGGATGGACAAGGGTTAAGCAATCCTGCTCCAAAGCTGAGAGGAGAATACAGAAAGGGAACACGAGCAAAGGGTGGTGGGTACCTTCTTTGATCCTGCAAAACCTTCAGACTCCGTGAAGAAGTAGGCAAAGGGCATGAGGAAGACTAGGGAGAGGTTAGAAAAGAGGAAGACAAGGTTCCAGAGCCCTAAACAGAAGGAGAGAGGGATGGGTTTAAGCTGAGGCAAATCTCTAATCATCCTGTTCAACCTTTCCCACCTGACCAGTACTTGAACCCCACCTCATTCCACAACACAAGGTTTCATTCAGGGCACCCAACTGCCCATCTTCCATGGTCCCATTTATTTCTTCTCCAAGATGGACCCCGCATGTCAAGTTCACTACCAAACTTGTATTTGGACTCTTTGCTTACTCTCTAAAGCTGAAAGCGCTGCTTGAAATTACAAAGCCAAATTCAAAAAGGCATTGCTAGATTTTTCACTTACAAAGTTGTATCACATTTTGGTACTGAGCCCATAGAACACCTATGAAACCCCAGGCATCCTGGGTCTCCATCCCTGTGCTGAAAAACTGAGGAAGACCAAACCAGCTCCCTTTAGAGTTAACAGATTGCATGTCAGTTGGGGGAACACTGCTGGCATGCTGGTATACCCACAGCTCCTCCCTTTCTACCTCCACCTAGTATGGAGGCACGCTTTGAAACTACTAGGAGTAGCACTTTGGGCTACTGGATCCCATCTTATGGAAAATTCTTCCAACTGAGATTTGCCCCGTAGCCTACACACACACATTTTTAAGAAAAGAATTTCCTGACTGAATATCAACTTCCAGGTCCATTTTTTTAAATTGACCTCTTAGATTTTACAGCAAATTTTTGTATTCATGTTTTAATTTGTTGTAGATCACTCAACTCTTTCCTAGGTAGAGTGGTTTACACATCCCATAATAAACGATAACAATCATAAATGAAACAAATACAGAGGGCTCCACTGAGGAACCAGCCTGCATGCAAAGGGAAGGGTCACATGGATCTCACCATGGATGAGGGAGCCATTCAGCCACTGGATGTAGTAGTTTTGTGGGAAGGAGAGGAGCACTTCGTTGCTGATGATGGAGAAGGGCAGCAGGAGCACAGCTCCAAGAGAGACTGCCAAGGTGAAGGTGCAGAGCCACAACCTGAGGAAGAGGACAAAAAAAGGAAGGAAAGGGGACTGAGACACAAGGCTCATGGCTATTTAAATTCCCTTCCTTCTCCACCTCAAACCAATGCAATTCCTTTTTCATCAGAAACAACATGTCCCTTTGCATAGACACAGAAGCCAAAGATGGTCCTTCATCTTAAGGGACCCTCCTCTACTACACAGGAAAGAACAGGAAACAGTTTTGAAAAACTTTTTTCCCCCATCTAAGTATGTTCTCATCAGGGCACTGAGGGACAGAGAAAGACAGTGATGTTTCTGTCATTCTGCATCTGTGTGCAAGTGTGTATACACACATACATACATACACACACACATAGGACAGCTTGAAATTCCTACTGACTAAAGAACATGACTGACATTCTTTGAATTCTCTGGGGACCATGAACTTTTTCAGCAGGACATGCAATTCCATCTTCTACCATCCATGCCTGTAGGAGAAACACAAATGTTGCCCCTCATTTTTAGCACTATAAACCTTATTCTGAAGATACTTTTGTCAATTATCTAATTGTTAGTAGGACCTACTTGGACATTTGCAGTCCTTTCTAGTTCTGTTTCAAACTTCTTTTTTTTTTAGAAAAAAAAAGACCAACAAAAGGATATGCAGAAGAATATGGCAATAGCAGTAGAACTGCAGGAGGAAACAGAGAAGGCAAGGATGTTGAGAATGCCCGCAGTAGGAGTGAGGAGGGAAAAGGAGGAACTTACGCAATCCTGTTGACAGCAGCATCTTCATCCACTAAAAAAAAAGGAAAAAAAATATTATTACATATGTATCCCAGCTGTGTACCAAAGAGATCAAAATGGCATACATGGCCCACTCCCTACCCTGTTTTATCCTCACAATCTTGTGAGGTTGGCCAGCCATCACCTCTGAGCCTGACCAATGGGTTTCCAGTCTGAGTGGGAACCCCTCCAGTCCTAGTCCAACAAGCTTTCCTCACAGATCAGGTCCACATTACAAGTAGACTTGCAAGATAATATAGGCTAGCAAAATCCTGGAAAGGCATTTCAGTTCAGTACAGAGGTATGCAACTTGTGGCCCTCCAGACGTTCTGCAATTCCAGTCAGGCCTAGCCAGTATAGCCCATGGTGGGGATGATGGGAGATGTAGTCTAAAATATCTGGAAAGAAATGTCCAGTTCTAGGCATAACAACTTAGAAAAGAGGATTGGAAACATCAAGAAAATGTATTTTAGATGCACAGCGATCCAGAAAGACCTGCATCAAAGATAACCATCAAGACCTCTGTGAAAAAGCTGTATTTGCTTGCTCTCTGAAACGCTGGGACTTTGCCCAGTGTCACAATGACATCAACATGGATACATGTGTCACTCATCTCTTCCAGAAAATAGGAGAAATCTCCAGGACTGACATAAATTTTTGCTTCACAATGCAACCAAATCACTAGTATGTTTGAACTGCCTAGTTGGAAAGAAAGAACTACTAATGATAACAAATCCATGCAGGGGAAAAAACCTCACTTCTACAGGATTCCTTCTGTGTTAACTGAACGGCAGTCCTTTAAACCGAGAGGCCTGGAAGAACTGCCTTCCTTCACTCATTCTGGACCCTTCTCAGGCCCTTCCAAGTACAGCTGGGCCTCTAATGTCACCAGTCAGTGACACAGATAGTGTTGAAAATGGGCTTCCACACAACATACAACAGGCTGTCCCAATTTGGTGCCTTCCAGATATGTTAAGATTACAATTCAATGAGTGTTTTTGGGGGTTGTATTCCAAGACATCTGGAGGGCACTAGGCTTGGAGGAAGTCTGGCATAGTGCAACTGAGCAACTCCATTCTCTCTGGGTCAAGCAATCTCCCTCAGCCCTAGGTTTCATTACAATTGGGTGAGACTTGGTGAGTTGCCAAATGCATTCTGGTAGCCGGCAACATGCCCAGTAAGCAAACTGTGGGAAGCTGGGTGGGAGGACAAGAAAAAATGGGGGTGGGTGGGGGATGGGTGTCTGCTGAAGACAGAATTTGTGTATCCATGCAAGTAAAATGCAACTCATTAACTACCCCTTCCCACACCCACAATACAGAAAATTGCACATTATTTCTCCCTGAAGAACTTCTCCCTTACTCCACACTATGGGTGACAACAACTGGTAGAAGATGCCCAATCTGGGGCACAAAGGTCAGCAGCATTCCAGAGCAAAGAGTAAGCCACATTCCTGGGTATCATTCATTATTTGTTTTGTTATTTTCATGTAAACCTCACCATTCCTTCAAGAGCTGAAGACAGTTCTTATGGCTGTCCTCTTCCTTACTGTATTCCCACAACCACCCTGTCAGGTTGAGAAAGTATGAGTGGCCCAAGGTCACCTAGAAAGTTTTGTGGCAGAGCGATGACAAGAACCCACATGCCAAGTCCCAAAGTAAAAACCCATCATTTCACCACATGTGCTCTCTGTGGGGTCATCTCTTTCAGGCCTTAGGCTGAAAACCCAAGCAAATTGACAGGAGCACAGTAAAACTCTACAGTTTTAAGCACAACTCTGTAAATCCAAGGATCCTGTGCAGTGTGAGAAAGAGACATGGGCAAGGAGATACAACAGTTCCATTTTTACAAGCTCCATTCTTACACTGACAGGTTGCTATGGTAGCCACTGGAGACTAGCTGCCCAGTTTTCAGCTTCCATGTCACCAGATGTGGGTCATCCTGACCCCAATGTTCCTTCCCAAACCAGGTGCAACAGAGCAATGTGAAGGAAGGGGAAAGAGTTGTATAGCCCTATTGCAAGATCATCTTGTTTGTCAGGCTTTCCACATGTGAATAATCCTCTGGAAACTCCAGAGACAATGAGAGAATGGATCTCAGGAAAATGATTTTTCCACAACTACTGTTCCCTTGTTAACATACAAATTAGGTCCCAAATGGAAAACTGTTTGCCACCGGCTTACAAACTCACTAGGGGATACTCCAACCAGACAGGGAATTAGTTCTCTACACTATAGCATCTAATCACTTTTTTAAACAACAGACCGCTAGATATTTCCGGCTGGTACCAGGAGTGTGTTTGTCCCATGGCAACCTTACAAAGAGGCCACCTAATGGCAAATGGTTGTCTGCATCAGGCCTTTGTATGAGATACACGTTGTATAAAACAAAGCACACACTTATGCGGCCTCCATCTAAGGGGTATTTGGAATTTTTCTACCTTTTAGGGGCATTTGGAATTTCCAACTGGAATGGCTCTAAGCAAACTGTGAATCCTAGGATTCCACAGGATGCAGCAATGGCAGTTGGAGAAGAACCCCTGTGCACTGTCTGACAGTGTTAACAGGTGTCTGACATAAAGACCAAGCACAAGGGAAGACACTCTCTGTAGGCTGCTTGTGAAAAGGGTTTCTTCCTGCTTTCTCCACTTACTTTGTGCCCAGGAACTGCAGAGCCACAAAGCTCTTGCAAGACAAGAAAGGGCTCCTAGTGAACCCTTAGCCCACATTGCCCAGGTCAATTGCTGCCAAGGCAACTGGGTTAACAAGAAAGTAAACAAAGCCTCATGTGAAGGAGAAAGAGCCTTTCCATAGGGGCTGGCTAAAATTTATACATAGCAAAGCTTCTGCAACAGTGCAGGACTCTCGGGAATGTGCTTTCCCCAAGGTAACCCTCTTGGGCAAAAAGGGACATAACTGTCTCCAATACCTCAGTTCAGAAACTAAATTCCACACAGAAGGCAAAACAGCCAAAAGCCAGAGGGAACCTATTCTGACCACAGAGAGAGATAATCAACAGATTCTCCCCAAGACCTCTCCAGGGCTTCTTGGGGAACAATTTTAGTCATTACCTTTGAAGTGACAAAAGTGATGCTGTTAACTGGGCTTTTCCCCTTGCCTCTAAGGAAAGCAGCCTAGGAAAACTAATCAAAATAACATTGTTATCACTGGAAATATTTGCAGGGGCACTGAGAGACAAAAGCAGACAGGAAGGAAAGAGAAAGCAAAAAGGTCATTCCTAGATTTTGTGTTCAGAGATAGAGATTTTAATCATTCTGCAAGTTGTTCACCATTGGGAAATGGAAAAGAAGGATTCTCTTGGTCTACAGCAAGGGTGTTCAAAACTTTGTCAATGGAGATCTCCCCATGTCAGAGCTGAAACTTTGTGGGATATAAAATGTGTTCATTCTGACCACTAGCTCTGTAAACAAAGATTTCATAACAGAAAGAAAGAGAATCTGGCCTGCGCCGCTTTGCACCAAAAGCTTATAATCGGATCAAAAAGAAAAATCCCAGGGATCCAAAAACCCAAGTGGGTTCACACTCAATAGCAAAAACATCTCTAAGAACAAGCACAGTGTAAACACATCCTCCTACAACCACATGATTCAGGTTGGGACCGTCTTCTGGCAGAGTCAAGACACAGTCAGAGAGGAATGAACTGTTCTCTCCCAATGCCTCTGGAAGGAAGTTAAGACTACACTTGGCAACCTGAGAAACTCAGACTCTTGTTCATCCCAGTTCCCACTCTCCCACTTACCTGTGGTGAAATCTGTGTGCCTTTTGAAGCAGGTTAGGATGAAGTAGCACAGGATGTAGAGGCTGGCAAAGAGGAGGGCGCAAATCTGCAGGAAGAAGAGGAGGCACAGGTAGGTCAGGATGCTCATTGCAGAGGGAACTCTTCACTTCCCAACTGGTATCTAAAGACATTCAGTCCACCCTATATACAGTACCACACAGATTGCAACCACAGATTAGGGCAAAAATAGTTTTGGATTACAATTCCCAGAATTCCAGTCGCTATCATGGCTATGGGAGATTCTGGGAGCTGTAGTCCAAAAAAGTAATTTTTCCAAGTTCTCCTTTCTGCCATATGAAGATTCCTGTTTGCAATTTGAACTCAAAAGCCATCCCACCCCAAAATTAAACTTAAAACAGATAGGAGAGGTAAATGAATTTAAGCCTCATTCACACTCTAGACTAGATATTAAACCTCCCATTCCTCACACACAAATCCAAGCTTACCCTGTTCCAATTCTCATCCACAGCACCAGAATGTTAGAGGCACAAGGGGTGGGGAACACTTCTTTCAAAAATGCATTACCAAAGAAGTGATTATGGAGGAGAGATTAGCGAGTATTGGTTTAACCCTGCCAGAACATTCTTTCAAATGAGGTCACAGCTGTTTCTAGAAGAACTCAGTGACTGCAGCCTTGGCACAGCATCTGCTTCCTTTATTTTAGTCAAGGTACGCCCCTGCCACTCCAATATCTTTGTACGCCAGAAGGAGCCTTACAAGAATGAAATACAAGAAGAGCAAACAAGAAATAATTTCATTTCAAGCATGAAATGAACGTGGCAGGGCTGAATCCCAGAATCTGATTGTTTGCCTCTAAACATTGCAAAAAGAATCCACCTCCTCTTGCCGGACTCAGGAAGAACACATCACTGCTAGTGCAGAACTGTGACTCTCAAGGTCTAGCAGGAACAGGTCACTTGGTAGATGTGGGCAGAGCAGGACAAGGACAATGTGGTTGTGCCAATGAAAAAGTGCCAGATTTAATTGGAAGGGTCATCTTCTCTCACTCACACATTTTGAAATCTATTTTTGGTTTTAAAAAATGAGTGAAGCAAACCACTATTTGGCAACAAAGGGTTGCAGGAACTCCAATTCAACATGAGGTATCATTTCAACCATGTTGAAAAGTCAGTGGTGGTATACTATGTGTGCACACACACAGACGCACCCAAAATTAATGAGCAGTATTGCAATATGGCTGCTTTAAGCCGTTTCTCCTTGGTCACCTTGGACCATTCTGATGTAGTTCAAAACAGCACCATTTTATACATGAAGTAAGCAAGATGGAGGAGACCCCAAAATTTGCAACAGAAAAGACTTAAAAAAATAATTTAGGAAACAAATTTTAGAGAGATGATTTAGAGAAGAACCTCCAAAACAACCACCAATGCCTTCATCTATGAAACAAGTGCAGTGGGAAGGTAGAACAAAATGGAGCGGCAATTAACCTAAGCACCTCATGCTTCAATATTTTGCTGCAGATTCCACTTCTTAGAGAAACAATGACATGCTTTTGATGAATAGGGGGCTGATGAGGTTTTTTTTTTATTAATCCTGTACTGATGAGGTTTTAACTAGAAATAAGTCTAAGAGAACTAGGCAAGCTGGTATCCTCCAGATGGTCTAAGACTGTAATTCCCAGTCCTCTGTCTACTGGCCATGGTGGCTGGCTTGAAACAGATGATACAGCTGGAAGGTTAAGGGCTTTCAATACCAAGCCCATCCACTGTTGTCAGAAAGCAATTTCACAGCCATAGACTAGGGATCTGTGGCAGTGCTCACAGCAGGCCCTTCTGGTCTGTGGCACTTGAGATCACAGGTCCTGATCCTTCCCTCCTAAGGAAGAGAAATGACGGAGATGGTTGAAAGTAAAAATGCCACCACTGAGAAACCAAATGATTTGGGCTGGCCCAACATCCTATGGTATGTGATTAAAAGTTGCTACCTTGAAAGCAAGAGTAAGTTGTTTAGTGTTTTCTGAAAATCTGTTCTAGACTTGCATCAGACCCCAAGAGGTACACCCCATCCCTACAAGACCAAAGTAATCAGTACACAGGGGAACAGCTTCAGAGGACTTATTTGAAACATGCTTTGAAGTTAGACAGAAAAGAACATCAGAGTTGTGTGCATTCAGCATGTGTGAGGTATAACCATGCAGGTACAATATTTCAGCTTTCTTTGTGTTGTTATTGTTGTTGTTAAAAGCAGCTTTCTGGTCCTTATTGGTGCAGATGTTTGGCAGCATGAGGACAACAGAAGCTCAGAGAAGAGAACTAATAGCCAAGGAACACCTTTAAAGGAACAAAGGCGGAACAAAGTCCATTAGACTTTGCACAAGTGTTGCTCTCCATTGCACATTCCCCTCCTCGCTGCTCACGGGCCACATGACTCTCCTCCTGCTTCCACAAAACACAAAAGGGAACTGGGAAGCGCAAAACAAGTCATTCTAGGCCAACAGGCATCCTGTGCTTTGATGGCTGAACTTTCCTGCCTGGGAGGTACTATGGGCAGAGCACTAAGTGGCAAGGCAGGCTGAGTTAGTTCTCCACGTCTTCTAAAAGATGCCCTGAACTTTGACATTTCAGACCAGAAAGAAAGAAAACATACCCATCCCAAATAAAGGGAGCCCATCAGCTCTTTGGTGGACTTCCTGAATAACAGTCCAGAAACCTTACTGGCAGACCCATGACAAAGTAAGAGTGAAGCTGTGGAAAGTGTTTGCAAGAGGACATCAGGCAGAACCCAGTATTTTCCAAGCTGCAGAACACAGGCTCTTTTCAATTAGCTTACATTTAAGCAAAGATGGTTTATTTGCTGTAAGAATAAGAGAGAAAGCTGAAAGAATGTGCCAAAGACTTAGACATGGGTTCAAGTCACTGGAGGAAAAGATAACATGCAAGATCTTTAGGCGGCAAGGTGAGAAGATATGCTAAATATTTAGAACGTTTTCCTTCAAACCGGGGGTAGCCAGATTTGGCTCACCAAAGCAGAAGGAAAAGATCTTCTGTAGCTACCGTATTCAGGCTCAAATGCAGCTTTATCAGTCTTACAGCCAGGAAGTTCAAAGCCCATGGTTATCTGCTTGGACTAAATTCCTGGAATTCCCCCAGCCAGTGTGGCTAGTAGCTTGCAGCTATACCTTTTCTAAACACTCAGCATGTGAATAGCTTGCCCTAAAAACTAGCATTGAGTGACTGAATGAATGAATAGGAAGAAACCTTGGAAGTCTTCTGGTCAATTCCTCCATCGCTGACCACTGCTGGCTTTGCAATATGAAACACAGGAACAGCTGAGATGGAGAACAAGTGGCCCTCCAGTTTTTTTAAACTGCAACTCCTATCATCCTCCACCACTAGCTATATTGATTAGAGATGATGGGACATATACAGCACTCCAATAACATGGGGGGGGTGCACCTTCCAAACCTCTGAACTGCAGCAATATCTTTGACAGACAACAATTCAGCCTTCACTGCTAAACAGCCTTCGCTGTCAGAAGTTTCCTCTCCTGTCCAGCAAACATCTGTCCTTCCCCCCATTTCCAACTTATTTGTTTCCAACTGCTCCATCTTCTGTATGACGGCCTTTCAGATACCAGGAGGCAGCCTTCATGTCTCCCCCTGAGCCCCTCTCCTCTGGACTTCTTACACTTAACTTTTTCAACCATTTCCCCATAGGATTCATGTTTCCAGACCCATGGCTGTTCTGTTCTAGTTTGTCATCCCAACAATTCCTCTGTTTACCCCAGAGTTCCCCTCCAATAACAAACACTCCAACTCCAGCCTCAAGCACCACTGAATATTATGAAGAAACACATTTTTCACCAAAACTGTCACAGGGAGGACTGTCTAGCTGTCAGGCTACAAAATCCCTACCCACCCAACAAGTACTGCCTCCCTGCAGCACACAGTCATCTTAGACCCCTTCATTTGATCCAGATGACTTCTGTCACAGTACCCTCAGTGAAAGGGCAAAAACTGCTTACAGGCAGAGGTACTGCTTCACTTGATATCTGTCTTCTATGGCAGAATTCATCCTCTTGATGACTGCAGATTTAGGAGTGGGAAGAAAGAATAAGCATCCTCTAGCTCCCCACCGCTCTCTGCTCCCCTCTTGGATTTCAGGATAGATGAAGGAAGAACTGAGCCACTAAAGCCAATACTCAGAACGTGTGAGCCATGTCAAAATAGCAATAAATGTTCTTTGAGATTGTCTCTCTGATGCTGTTCATCTCCACAGTTCAAGATGGCCAATGGGCAGGGGCAGGGGCGGTGGTGGCAGCAACAGCAGCATCCCCACCAGGTCAATTTTTTCCTGGTTCACTCACTTGTGCCCTTCCTAAAGACGAAGATCACCTATAATTTCATTCCTATGAAAAACCACAATGACGCTTCCCCCTGCCCCCGCAAAAACACAATGATAATTTCTCAAAGACACAGCATTCTATGTTTCAATGCTATTTCTCCTTATTTATAAACAGCACCCCAAATGCTATTTACTTATACAGATTGTATACAAGATGCAGGGCACTATGTGGATTATACAGGATCCAGAGAAGATGCAGGGTGGTGATTTATTTCTCCCTTAGCCAAGAAAGCTACTTTGGAGACAACTTCCTAAAGCCCAGCGGCCACACTGACCGGAGATTCTGGGAGCTTTAGTCCAACAGCATCACTTTTTCCAATCCAAGTCTCCCCATATTAAAAGGGAGCTTCCTTCCAGGTTAGTATTGTTCGGATTATAGCCATAGATTATTAGCAAACAAATGGGGAATTCAGTGTCCTGAAGGGATCCAGTGGAGTTTCATGCCCCCTGAAAGAGGGGCTAGAAACAGAGGAACCTCAGATATCTGTGACTAGGAATGGCAATCACACAGCTAGACAGGAATGCCAGCATTGCTTGCACCTTCCGAGCCCAAACCAGCCAGATTGTGCTATGACTAGAATGTGAATCTACCTAGCAATTTGCATGTCTGTCCTGCTGCTAAGTTCAGGAATCAGCTACCAGAAGTTATTTCAGACTAGACTAAGATGATAATGGCAGGCAGAATCCCTCTGGAATTTTATGCAGCCAGAGACATCCTGACGCAACAAATAAGCAGAAGCTGAAAGTTCAGATGTAGAACTCCACGCTGTCTCTGCTGAGGCAAGGAGTTTCTTCAGGAGTCTATAGTACTTTGGGTGGAGGGAGGGAGCAGGAGATTATTTTTAAAAAAAACAGGTTGGAGTCTAACTGGGGGAAGGAAACACAGCTCTTAGCAGCCAACTGCCCTCAGTGAACTTAGTCAAGTGAGTTCTAGGGTCCAGGATCTTACTCAAACAGAGACCAAAGCTTCTAATAGTATTTGCTCATAAAACAGGATGTGGAATGATTTTTTTTCCAGAAAAGAAAAGGAATGGGTCAGCATCCATTAATTGGTTTTTATTGCAGCATGAGCTTTTGTGGCTATATATCCACTTCTTCAGATGCAATTCAGAGTGATATTAAAGCCTCAGGTTATAAAGCATACTTACACAGTTGTGGGAGCAGGATAGAATGTACTAGGGTCCAGAAAGATGCAAATTGTGACCCTTGTCCTAAATTTTCAAAAGTCAGGGCAAGGTAATACAGGTATTTCAGATCTTTACAGTGGTCAGTTAGTGTTTATGACTGAAAGCAATACATCTGCTTAAATCTTGCTTCACGAAGAATTCTGATGAAGGAAGGAAACTAGCAAAGCTGCTTCCCTCTACTTATAGAATCACAGAGTTGGAAGAGATCCCAGGGGCCATCACGTCCAACCCCCTGCTATGCAGGAACACACATCAAAGCACTCCCAACAAGATGGCCATCCACGTTCTGTTCAAAAACCTCCAAAGAAGGAGACTCCACCACACCCTGAGGCAGCATATTCCACTGCCGGACAGCTCTGACCATCAGGATGTTCTTCTTGAGGTTCAGGGGGAATCTCCTTTCCTGCAGCTTGAATCCACTGTTCCTTGTCCTAGTCTCTGGAGCAGCAGAAAACAAGCCCAAGCCCAACTCCTCCTCAACATGAGATGCCTTCAAATTAAGGACAAGACTTACTTACTTTAGGGACAAGAATTTGGCTTCTACAGCTTTTGGGAGTAGATCAAAAATTTCACAGGAAACTAGTATTCCTGTACCTCCTCTGCTTTTCCCAAAGACTGCCAAGAGAGATAGCTAAGCTCTGTTGTCCACGGCATCCCAGCCTACTTCCCAGCCTTTAGTTGGCTGCTGTTTCCAGCTATTCTGGCAGATGGACTCCATGTGTCATATTCACTCACAAACAGCAGCGGGCAGAGCAGTTGCTGCTTCAGCTCTTTCTGGAGCCAAGAACTTCCTGTATCAAAAGGCCCATTCTCTGCTGCAAAACCAAGCGTATTGGAAATCCTAGCTGCCAACACCCCAGACAGTGCCAAGCATATCATGTCTGTTGTGCCAGTGGGAGCAGAGACCCCATTAACAATATCTATGAGTGAAAGTGCCTGGCATTTCATCTAGACCAGTGCGCTTAACTGCACCATATTACTGAGGGACAGGAAGGGGAAATGTCTGTAGGTAAAGACTGCCAGGCTTTGACTGGAAATGCAATGAAAGTAATGATGATAATGAACACATATGGGACCTTAAAAAGACAGCACTGCCTGAGATAATTAATGTAAAGGCAAACTGCAATAGTGCAAGTTTCTCTTTACAACTGGCAGGAATGACATACAGTGTGCCCTCTGCATATGCAGGGTTTCTGTTTCAGGATCCACCGTAGTAAAACAACAATGCGAGTGTTATGTCCCATCAATGGAGGTGATGTCCATGAGCATGTGCCCACGTCAGCATGGGCCCACCACTGACTATCATGGCAGCAACACTTTGTGCAACCTTTCATTTGTGTATGTGAAGGTTGCACTGGAAGAGGGTGTGCTGTTTACAAGACTGACTGTGGCATACTCTGACATCCACGATTCCCCTGTAAGCTATGAGAACTGAGTTATATTTGACAGAAAATGCTTGCAACACCCTTGATCTGACCTAAAAGGTTTCTTTGAATGTCCTCACATCCAAATCCATTGTTCAATGAATGTTGGCAAGTGCACAAGAGATTTTACTGCCCAGTGAGGAAAAAAATATCCTAACTGCTCTTGCAGAAGCAGCTTCATGGCAGTGAATTTAGAAGCTGCAGCAGAAAAGATGAGCAAGAAGGGTCTTCTTTGCACAAAAGGGATTTGGTAGTGGAGAGCAAACTTACCAAAGGAGAATCAGCTGGAGTCTGTCACTCTGTCCACAGATCATGACCACCACCATGAACTTAGTTCTGGACCACCCTTGGCTACTTATATGAATTTACTTAACTACCTCAAGAAGCAGAAAGCTGTCTTGTCTTGTACACTCTTTTATGTATTAGCTACCCTTATGAGCTATGTTTCCTCCCTGGCTCTGCTCCTCCCCAGCGCATCCTCACAACAACCCTGGGAGGTAGGTCAGGTTGACAGAAGGTGACTGGTCGAACATCACCTATTGAGTTTCATGGCTCCATGGAGACTTAAATCTCATGAGTCCCTCTACCACATACACAGACAAAGATGACAAAGATGTCTTCACATCCATAATAGTCAGCTGTCATAACACACACAGGCACACATACAGCAAATACATATAGAAGTATGCCCCTATTGTGACTGGGCCCAGCTGCAGCTGAGAGTCTCACCAAACATCTCTCTTACCTCAAGTGCTCCAGCTGGAAAATGCAACAGAAGCACCAGCCAAATGCCTGGGCCCAGCTCCACCTATGCCAGCTGCAGCCAAATATTTGCAGCATCACCTCATAATCAAGATACAACCCACATACAATGAAATGGACCTCGTATATCATATAGATGGTCTGGAGGGGAAAAGCTACTCAGGACAAGCTGGAAGTGGTGAAGGAATGGACTCGAGATTGATTCGGCAGAGGAATACAACCAAGAACGGATTCAGCAAGGCAGAACCTTTGGGCTACGGAGAGCTGCCTATCTAGACACAGCAGAATGGACTAGGATTCTTGCATATTTGTCTCTCATATATATATATATATATATATATATATATATATATATAATATATAATAGTCCAACTTTGTCTGTGACAGGCAGGCAAAGATCTCATATGATTGGCTAAGAAGATTCTATGGAATCCTGGAGTTGGCAGTTTAGGGAGGGACCTTTAGAATTCTCAGCCAGAGAGCTCTTGAATAGGCTGGTTGGTTGCTATGGTGATGAGGCCTAGCAGCAAGGAGGAGAGCAGTGTATTGCCTCAGGAACCCAACCCCTGTATGTTAATAATTCTGAATACAGATTGGATTGGGGAATATGGGAAAAAGTTACAGGTACTGCATAAGACAGTTTGGGGAATTAGAGACTCAAATCTCAAATCTTTCTAACAAATATTACCTATGAGAAAGTAAAATCCCAGGCAATGCTGGGTCTATACACTAGTTATATATATTTGCATATATTTTTCTTTCATTTTATTATATTTATATTACTTGCATATATATTTATTTCACTACATAGAAGAATGGATAATTGAAAAAATAGTGGATGGAAAAGACAAAATGGGGAGGTAAAACAACCCTGTGAACGGCAAGAATTATGAACTTCCATATTACAGGTTTTTGTGGGAAGATTCCCAGAAAATAAATATGGTATCCTGTTTGCAGACCCTAACAAACCACCTAATGCTTCCACATGTACATCTCTATATGGAAATCACCTACAAAAGCCCTCCTGCAGAAGCAGATGTAACACAGACACTACACTAGCACACAGATTACTATCTAGAGATCATAATGGCTTAGGAAATGAATTCTCCATTTCCCCATGTTTGAAGCACAGCCTCAGCGCACTGCGGGAATGAAGGCAGGGAGACGATACAGCATACGGGCAGAAGTGCAGATACCTCTTCCTTACTGTTTAGCAAAATCCCCATACATATATGATTCCCTGCTTAGCCTATAATCCATTCTAATTCTCTGAAACATGATAATCAATCCAGTTCTACTTCCACAACTACACAGGCACTATGTGTAGATAAAGGAAATATGGAGAATTCATTTTCTGTTCCAGTCTTTTACAGACTAAAATTTTGGACAAATACATAAATTCTGGCAAGCATATTTGGGAAGGGTACCTGAAGAACTAAATTAAACTGAAGTGACAGGAGAAGGAGCCGTTCAACAGTGGAATATGCTGCCTCAGAGTGTGGTGGAGTCACCTTCTTTGGAGGTTTTTAAACAGAGGCTGGGGTGGTCATTTGCTGGGGGTGCTTTGAGTGTATGTTGCTGAATGGCAGAATGGGGTTGGACTCAATGACTGTTATGGTCTCTTCCAGCTCTCATGATTCTATTCTTTAGCTTCCCTGTGTGCATCTGTGTGTGCATGCATGTGTGTTCAAGTCACCTGTCGGTTTATAGTGATCCCATGAATTTCATAGGGTTTTCTCAGGCAAGGAATACTCAGATGATTTTGCCAGTTCCTTCCTCTGAAATATAGCCCACAGCACCTGGTGTCTGTTCGCAATCTCCCATCTAAGTACTAACCCAGGCTGACCCTGCTTAGCTTCCACAATTGGGCAGGATCCTTTTGTACCTTAAAGGTCATTGAGTTTGGAAGGCATACACACAGGAATTCTTAAAGAACTCATATGTACTATTGTTGGCCTTTTCACAAAAACACGAATCATTACTAAAAATGTCCTTCTCTACAGACAGTTAGAACGTAGCCAGTGTAACACTAATTTTGGAGGAGGAGTGGGATCAGGATGGTGTAGTGGTCTGTGCATTGAACTAAGACACTGGGAGACCAGAGTTCAAATCCCCACTCAGCCATGGAAACCCACCGGGATTGCTTGGGCAAGTAACACTCTCTCATTCTCAGAGGAGGACAAAGATAAACCCCCTCAGAACAAATCTTGCCAAGAAAAACCCATGACAGATTTGCCTTAGAATGCCGTAAGTTGGAAATGTCTTGAAGGCACACAGAAACAACAAGAGGGATCAAGGACGTTAAAGGACAGTTAGACTAATAGCTATTCTGGATCAGCTGGTAGAAAGTATTATTAATGAAAGAATTATGCAGTATCTAGACGAAAAAAGCCATACTAAGGAAGAATTAATGTAGCTTGTGCAAAAGGTAAGTTCTGCCTCTCAGACCTTTGCCATTCTTTAAGGTAGAGCTTTCCAAATTGTGTGTCGTGACATGTTACTGTGTCGGCTGCTGTGTGTAGGTGTGTCACGTGAACGTAACGGGTGGAGGGGCTGCCTCTCCTGCCCCATGACAGGCCAGATCTGCTGCCACAGGCCAAGGAAGACTCCAGCGAGAATGGCAGTGGCAGGCCATGCTCAGGTGGAGGGGCTTCCACCACTTACTGAATTACTTTGTCATGAAATGTTGCATGTCTACAAAGTGTGTCACCAACATGAAAAGTTTGGAAAGCTCTGCTTTAAGAGAATCAGCAAATATGTAGACAGTTCTCCCTAAAATTTAACTGAGCATCCAAAAAAAAAAAAAAAACTTTAACACAGTTCCTCATTAACTGTGCCTGCCTCAACTTAGCATTCACTAAGAAAGAGGACAGGTCCATTTAAGTACTACTAACTTTTTAGAAAAGCACTGGATAGCAATCAAAAGAGAATTCTCCCAATGGAGGGGATAGGCAGCAGAATGCCAAGGGTCTCTACCCAAAATCAATTATATTAAGTGGAAGCGTAAGGATCATAAAGTATAGAACTCTGGGGATCATGGGGCACAGAACTACAAAGTGAGAAGGCCACAATCTTCATGCCCTCATTGTACACTTTGCATTACAGCATCTAGTTGCTCATGGTTGAAAAAAAAGATGCTGGCCTAGCCAGTCCTTTGAATACTTCATATCCTCTTAGCAGAATCAGAGCTTGGAAGAGTTACTTTTTGGGGCAACAACTCCCAGAATCCCCCAGCCATCATGCTGGCCAGAAAGTCAAAGAACTTTAAACCAAACAAATAACATTTGAAGCTCTGGTCTAGGCAATGCTTTATACTTGTCTGTTACTCTATGCTACTGGCTAAGCACTGGTACCTATCAAGTAAACTCATGCACTTTGAATCCCACAGCTAATGCCAAGTTGGCACCATGGGGGTACATACTTGTCTTTCATAGCTCCAAACACTCTTCCTGCTAAGCGGATAACTGGTTGTTACAGAACTAAAAATCTCTGCTAATATGCTCGAGTCCACAGATGGGACTCTGGACTAACCTTTGGCACACAACGCCACGTTGGGAAGGCTGAACTCTCTGCCCTCCTTCCCCTCCCTAGCAAGGGACACCAAGAATCTCTCAGCTTCCCAGTCCATGCCTATCATGCATACACTGTATGGGTGGCTGTCTCTGGGCAAAGATACTGCCACAAATAGAGATGTAATATGTGATGCAACCATCTATGAAACGTACCCAGCAACCTGAGCTGCCTAGACATCAGGTGACAAAACGCAGCTCTCAGCAAACACCCAAAGAGGCTTAGTCCAGTGCTGGTCATGACACAGCAGAGTCCTCATTTAAAAAACAGGGGGTCAAACCAGGGTAACATTCCCATGCTAGTCCATCAAATACAAACTTCTCCCATGATGACAACAGCATAGGTTTAGAAAGCAGGTAAGGCAGCCAGATTCAGGGGGGGCGGGGTGAAGCTCAGCCGCTCTGCTAAGGACGACAACATTTCAAGCACCCCTGGTATTGTAATGGGTTTTGCACAACTGCAGGCATCAAGCTACTAAGAAATAAGGGGTTCTTGTATGTGGACTTTGACAAAACTAGCATCAACAAGTACAGCTGTGCTTATGCATGCGTATACTAGTAATTAATAGTGTTTTTCAAGCTGGGCATTGTAACAGAACTGTGGCATGCTCTTCCATCAGTTAAGAAACTATCGTATCATACTCAAAAAACACATCAATATGGCTGCAAGATTATCTATCTATCTATGCTACTAATTCAGGCACACAACAGCATGCCCCAGTGATTTTATATCTGCCCTTCTTCCAGGGATCTCTGAGTAGCGGACATGATGTTCCACATCAAGATCATTCATGCAGGCCCTGAACAAATCTATAACCTGCTTCACTTCAAAAATACACCAAGGGACACACACACACACACACACAGGGGACTCTTGAAGTGTTAAGAAGTGCATGCAGGCTGCATCCAAAAAATCCGCCAGGCCAGAAAACAATGATATAAGCAGCTACTTTAACCCAGAAAACCCGAGATCAGCCTTCTCCAACCTCATGACCTCTAGATGTCTTGTATTACAAGCACTAATTGTGTTCCCAGTCATTATCTCTGCTGGATGAAGACGAGTCCATACATCTAGAAGGCATACGATTAGGAAAGGCACATACAGATCATCTACTGTGTTATACCTCAATATCATCCTCAACCAGAGCATGCACACTCCACCAGAAATTGACACAAGTCTCTGGCTTTCCTCACTTGGGAGGCAGTCTAGAATTACTACTTAGGTATTTCAGGTTTTTTCTATGTCACAAAGCCTCACAACCACAGAATTGTGAGTGCACACAGAGACTTCACATTGCACAATTCATCACTGCTGTCACACACAGAACACAGCACCACAGCTGCTAGGCCATAGGCTTCTCAAGGCAAAATGTCTGTTTTTCACAGGGTGCTAAATAAATATAAATAAAATACAAATAAAAAATCATAAAATCATAAAATCATAAAAAATTAAAAAATTAAAGAAAAAGAAACTGGTTCAACTCTCTACTCAGTTAAGAAGCTCACTTGGTCAAATCACTACTTGTTTGCCTATGTTATCATACAGAGTTGGTTGGATATATATATATCCTAGGCTTAAATAATTTCTTGAAGCAGTCTATGATGCATTTAAATAGAATAGATTGGTCACTACTAACGCAAAGAAAAGGGAACTGTTCTGAGACATACCAATGACAGAGAAAAGCAGCAAAATTAGCAATCTCTTAATAACCGCAAAATTAAGTTGTTAAGAAGTTAAGCGTTCTATTCAGACCTTGCTGGAGAAAGAGCGAGATAATAATATGAAGAAATTTGGAGGAAAAAGAGGAAATCCTAGTCTGACCACTGAGCCAAAGTGCAGCTGTCGGAGAGGAGCAAGCAGGGGTAAAGGAAGACGCCGTCACCTTTCTCCCTCAATTGTCAACTCTGCTGTTGTCCTAATGTGTCTTCAAGTCAACTTTGACTTATGGTGTCCCATCTTAGGGTTTTCTTGGTGATATCTGTTCAGAGGAAGTTTGCCGTTACCTTCCCCCTAGGCTACAAGAGTGTGACTTGCTCAAGGCCTTCCAGTTGGTTTCCATGGCCAAACAGGGATTTGAATTCTGGTCTCCAAGAGCCATAATCCAACACCACGCTAGCTCTCAAGGTGGGGAGATTTGGGGGAGAGGGGGGGGGGGGATGACAGTAGTATGGAGCCCTGGTGGCGCAGTGGTTAAATTCCAGTACTGCAAGCCAAAAGGTTGTAAGTTCGATCCTGCCGGGCTCCAAGGTTGACTCAGCCTTCCATCCTTTCGCAGGTCGGTAAAATGAGTACCCAGCTTGTTGGGGGTATGTACAGAAATACGTATTGAAATACATGCTTTTTGTAAGTTGTTTGCCACCTCGATCCATATGGAGAGGCGGGATACAAATAAATAAATAAATAAAAAATATGACCACTGAGACAGTGCTGCTATCAGAGAGAAGCAAGCAGTGGCAGAGAAAGGTATCTTCACTTTTCTCCTGCGACTGTCAATAGCAGCAGCTATTCCCACCACGTGTCTGAACACTTCTATCCAGCTGTTTTTTTTCTAAGTAGTGAAGTTAAATTTCCATCATCTCCTTCCCTTTGTTCTTGCCTGTTGTGTCTCAAACTGAGACTAGGAGACTGAGGGCAGGTATACTTCATACACCGGGAGGCACTCTGAGAGACCTTTTTGGCTAAAGAGTGGGTTAGAAATGCTTTAAAATAAATAATAGCCACTGTGATTGCTCTAAAAATGTGGACTGGCTATTCTCACCAGGTAATCAAAGCCCCAATCAGACACAGGGTCTCCCTTGCTTTCACAACACCTCTCCCAGTCCTGCTTGGGGCGGTGAGAGTTTGTCAAGCTAAAAACTACCACAGCAAAAAACAGCGTGAAGACTGAACCACTTTTGTGCCACATAAACTTCCCTTGGCTGCATCGGACAAAGCTGGCTGCAGTTCAGAAAAGCTTATACAGCATAAAACTTGTTAGTCTTTCGGCCATAACATTTTACAACTTCAATTTAGCCGCCCGTCCCAAAAACACCTTGACGTGGCTGTTCGGACCTGATCTACAAGTAGGAACTTGGCAAGTCAGCAGCACTAATCCCACTGGTTCAATGGTTCTGGCTTCCCCTGGACCAGCAAGGGAGTTTAGGCCCCAGAGTCTTTGTTGCCTATTCCAACGAGGTTCCCAACAAGGCATAATAATAATAATAATTATAATAATTATAATAAATAATAATAATATATAATAATATGTTATTATAATAATATTATTATATTATATATAATATAATAATATATTATAATAATAATATATTATAATAATAATATTATTATAATAAATAATAATATAATAAATAATTATTATTATTTATATCCCGCCTCTCCCAACGGATCGAGGCAGTATACAGCAATACATCAAATACATTAAAAGCATTAAAACATAACCCCTCCTCCCCACCCACCAACCCATCTAAAACTCCCCAATGGAATTTCACCACAAAGAAGGTCCAATGGGACTTGTTGATCTCTCTATGAAACTACAGCCCCCCCCAGTTTCCCTATCTTTTCCTCTCTTCCTCCCCCAATTTCTCCCCATAGGGCTCACAGCCGGCTATCTCGCTCGTTACTCACAATGCACTCCCGGACCCTCTCGTGGAAGAGCTGCTCCCGTGCGGACAGCCCGTCGTGTTCCCCCGCGTCCATTCTCTGGTCAGCATGGCTGAAGGTTAGAAGGGCGGCTGGCAGAGGATCCGGGGGAAGCAGGGGATGGGGGTCCCAGCACCCCAGCGTCGGCGCCACAGTGAAGAGAAAGCCCCGCAGTGCCGCCTTCCTCCTCCTCCTCCTCCTCCTCCTCCTCCTCTTTCGTGAGGCGCAACTTTTGGAACGTCTGTCGTCACAATGCCTCCGCCGAGGAAGCTCCGCGTTCCATTCTTAAAGGGACCGGGATGCGCCCTCCGCCCGCCTAACCTACTTCTGCAGACAGCGACGGGGCAAAGGAAGGGGAGGGGCCCGCGCCTCCAAACCCCTTTCCACAGCCACGGGCCGATTGGCTGGAAGAAGGCTTGAGCGAAGGACCGCTTTTCATTCGCTACCGCCGGAGGCCGAGGCTCAACGTGGTAGGCTGAGCGCGACGCCCATTATTCCGCCCCCGGCCACTCCATGTTGGCTGTGCGATGGCGGCTGCCTCGGCTTCTGTGGGGTTGGGTTCCGTGTCGTTGTCGCTCCCGAGCAGCGGCTTTGGAGAAGTTTTTGGGACGTTTGGGCTGGTGGATGGAACTGACACTCCACAGCTGCTCCCTCGCCCGCCTAGCTCTAGGGCCATTTCCGCTCTAGAGTGTTATCCGCACCAGCCTGTTATAGCGCGATGATTCCACTTTCCACATCCTCTGGAATCCTGGGGTTTGCAGTTTCGGGAGGGGCCGGCCAGCCCCTCCCGAAACTGCAAACCCCAGGATTCCATAGGAGGTTGAAAGTGGAATCATCGCGCTATAACAGGCTGGTGTGGAAATGGCCATTATATAGTGCTATCATTCCACTTTCCACATCCTATGGGATCCTGGGGTTTGCAGTTTCGGGAAAAGTGCAAACCCCAGGATTCCACCGGATGTGGAAAGTGGAATCATCGCGCTATAACAGGCTGGTGTGGAAATGGCCATTATATAGTGCTATCATTCCACTTTCCACATCCTATGGGATCCTGGGGTTTGCAGTTTCGGGAAAAGTGCAAACCCCAGGATTCCACCGGATGTGGAAAGTGGAATCATCGCGCTATAACAGGCTGGTGCGGAAATGGCCATTATATAGTGCTATCATTCCACTTTCCACATCCTATGGGATCCTGGGGTTTGCAGTTTCGGGAAAAGTGCAAACCCCAGGATTCCACCGGATGTGGAAAGTGGAATCATCACGCTATAACAGGCTGGTGTGGAAATGGCCATTATATAGTGCTATCATTCCACTTTCCACATCCTATGGGATCCTGGGGTTTGCAGTTTCGGGAAAACTGCAAACCCCAGGATTCCACCGGATGTGGAAAGTGGAATGATGGCACTATAACACTCTAGAGCAGAAATGGCCTAGGTCCCTTGTCCCATGGCGACCTGATTTGTGCCAGGCAAGGGCTAAATGCTTCAGGCTGGTTGAACAACAACGTGGAATGTATCCCAGATGGAAGTCAACACAGTTCAGTCCTTGTTTTTTTTTTTTTTTTGCGCTAGGCTAACAGAACTATTGCCTCTTGTTAACTGTGGGAAAGGAGTGATACTCCCAGGACTCCCAAGGACTGTGGACCCTGTGCAGGAGACATCTCTCTGACCAATCAAGAACTCTCGCCATTTGCTTATTGAGCACCCCCTCCACACATACATATACACACACAACACAACTATACCACCATGATTCCACTTTAAATGTCAAAGCAACATGCTGTGGAATCCTGGAGTTTGTGATCAGGTGAGACACTAGACCTACTCAAAATGGTGGTCCCTGGACACCTTCTGGTCTCCAAGCCTTTGGCTATTGATCCCCAGTGAGTTTCCAGGAGAGAAACAGTTGTAGCAGATGGGTCTCTGGCACACTGGAAAAAAAATAAAAATTCTTGTCCCCTAAATTAAATAGCCTGAGAGGAGCTCTTTGATTGAAGACACTAAAGGCCCCTTGCTAAACTGCCAGTCCCAGGGATCCACAGGAGGGGACCATGACAGTTAAAGTGGAATCACAGTGCTATAACTGTGTAGCCCCACACCCGCACAGACCTTAATCTTCAGACCCCCAAGAGTTTGACACGCCCATGTGGGACCCAGGTTAGATTGCCCAGCCTTGTGTATCATGGCACCAGCCAGGAGGAAGAACATCTTCATGCAGGAGGACATTGCTGTACCAGCAGATGTAGTGTGGCAGATACTGTTCAACAATTTGGGGGAGTGATAAACAAATTAATTGACACTGTCAACAGCTACTACTGAGTGTGGCTCTACATTACCTCCTTCATGAGGGGCAGTATAACTCTGTATATCAGGTGCTAGGGGAAAAGAGCAGAAAGGAGGTAGCATATTCATGGCCTGTTTGTCAGCTTCTTTCATGCAGCTGGTTACCCACTTTGGAAGCAGTAGGCTGACAGTAATGGCTGATGCCCACTGGGGCTGGTGGAGCAGAAGACAGGATCAGCAGAGGAAAAGGCATAGATTCACCAGAGGTGGAAGCAACTATAGCTAATTTGTTATCTGACTTCCTCCCTGGCAAAGTCTGAGCATAACTTGTCCCAAGATTCAGGCAGGTCAACATGAAAGCTACAGGCAGGTCAAAATGAAAGCATTCCCCCATAAACGCATAAGAATTCTATCCGCAGGTGCATTTTCCTTCAGTCCCCACATTTCCAGTATCACAGTAACCAAAGCTTCAGTAGAGTGTTAAGAAATAGTATTTAGGCATCCAAAGAAAAAGAGAAGCCAAAGTCACCAATGGAATGCAAACACAGCAAGGATAAGAGTTCTAGGTGTGAATGATTTCCAGTATTTCACTCTCACCAGTGCTATACATTTAGGAACTGAAGGAAGGTTTAACTGGAGCAGGGAGAACTTTTATCTAGGGGACAATGCCCTTATTTCCACCATGCAGCTACACTCTTCCTTGTTAATGCACTCATGACTGGGAACTGTGTTGGAGGATAAGTTGGCAATGCCACGTCTGCCCAAAACAGCAGGACCATTGGAGGCTGCCATGATTAGATGGGCCTTCTGTCTGAACCAGTGCAGTCCTCCTTGCACTCTTTACAGAAGGCAAGCTACCTAAACTTGAATAAAGCCTTGTAGTTTTCTTTCTTGTACAAATACAGATGCACATACATAGGTATAGACATATTTATTAGAATGATTAACTGCATCCTTCGATCCAGGATGCAGAACAATTTTGTTAGAAGTTCTGCTGTGTGTTTGTTTTTAAATCATATACATATTCCTTTCCTATTTGAAAGTGCTTGTGATGACATAAAACATTAAAATATTACTTCTGTTGAATTAAAATACAAACAATCACATACAAACCAAAACAGCAAAACTACCGTTAAAAACTAATACGAAACTGACAAAACAAGTATACAAAGTGCACAGTTAAAAGGCAAATGGATGCATAAAACTGACATTTTAAAAAAAAAATCAATCTCACCAGCAAACAGAGTGCACAGCTGTATTAACAACCAGCGAAAGCCCTTTGAAACAGTTCTCACCTTCTTCTGAGAGATAAAAGAGGCTTCTCTCCAGAAAGAATTCCATAACATAGATACCATTTTGTGGGAGGCTGCAGTTCTCACAGGGGTAGATTTTATCTGTACCAGTGATGGAGCAAGTATCAGGGTTCATGGTATTTATTCACTGTTGCTCATTCAAATGCTAGCTGGTTGTTTAATCTTGATGCAAGGCAGGTATGAAAGCACAGGAATCTTTTGTTATTCTTCTCACTTATTGCAGATGCTACGTGATGTGTAATATAAAGTCTTGTGCAAAATTTGCAAAAGTGATGAAATAGCTTCTGTTTTCACACACTGAAAACTTGGGAACAAAATGTGATTCTTGTTTCAACTTGTCTTTTGTAACGCTGTTGCACAAATTCCTTTCTCAGGGTCTGGAGTAGGTTTTCTGTTTCCATTTCTGGTTCATAAAATATTAGCCTACTTACATGCACGGAAGATCTGCCTTGATTTTGCGAAACCTACTATGGGTAAGCAACTAACTATTATAAAATAATCCTAGGCATTTGAAATATTTTATCTATACTTTTCATGTTGTGATCTGTAGGTAAACAGAGAAATATCATTTCTATTTTTCTCCCAAGAAGATTTGACAGAGCAATCCTGTACAATAGGATTCTGCAGGAGACAGAAGATGAGAAAGAAATATTACTGCTTCTAATACAACCCTGTACTTATACATGTTTATTCTAGGCAGAAAGGGCAGAGGAAACAAAATTTCTCAGAAAATCCAAAAATGGTAAACCCTTTCACAGCCTCTCTAGAAACACTGCTGAAGCCCATTATTCACAGACTATGTTTTGGCAATTCCACCTACATGCTGCCCACACATGGAGAGAAGCACCAGTCGATATGCTCACTGTTTTGGGGCACCACACACAAACTGAAGGAAAGACAGCCCACACAGTGCAGCACTGTAAACATGCAGTTCCTTAAGAGATAGCTTTGTTAGTTTCAGTATAAAAAGGTAGGAGGGAGGGAGGAATCTAGCAGCACCTTTAAAATTAAACTGTTTATTTTAACATGGAGTTCAAGCCACTGCTTCTGATCTGTACATCTGTATTCTTTTGATTAATGTGTTCCATCAATGGATTTGAAGAATTTTCAGCCCACGGCTCCTCACTGACTGCACTGGCTAATAGGCAGCCCTGCCAGGTAGCATGCCAGCGAGAGACTGACTTCCCTCCCACCCACCTCATCTTTAGCCTGTTATCCCACACACCAATTAATTGTCTCAAAACATACTAGTCCTACTGTCTCGCATTCTACATGCAAACTCTCAGTGAGCAGAGAAAGTGAGTTGCAAACCCTGGGATCATAAATGTCTTTGTTTTCCTGGGGCCCAGTCCTGAAGCCAGGTCAGCCGAGGGTAGATACCTCTTGCTCTTAACACTGCATGTGGGAAAGTTATAGCCACAGGGGTCATCATCCTGGAAGGAGAGAGTGAATGGGAAAGACATGTCACAGAGAGAGAGAGAGAGAGAAAGAGATGAGGTTGCCAGCCTTTCATCTTAGCAAGGCTCTTTTGCCTTGGACTTTGGCTTGAGTTGGGTGCAGTGTCTCTTCTGATACTAGTGCTATGCTAGAAGTCATGCTGCCATTGTTACAGGACTACGCAGAACTTTCTGTCGTCGAGTTTGCTAGGGTGCAAAAGCCTCCCTGAAGTATAATAAACCCATAGAGCAAAGGTGGGCAAATTGTATCCCACAGCCTGCACGTAGCCCCGGAGCTATTTTTGTGGCTCACAGGGATCAACAATTTTTTTTGCATTTTTTTCCTCCAAGATGGACCCAAATGCACTCTAAGGGGTGTGTTGGGCATTTCTACTATGCTTGGAGGCCCACTGCCTCCCCCCTCCCCTTCAAAAAATAATTTTTGCATTTTTTTTTTCAAAAAGCATTCCCTGAAATGCTCCAAAATGTCCACTAGGGGGCATAGGGGGTCCTTCCACCTCATTTTTCTCTCTCACACACACACACACACCAGGGAGCTGTTTAGACCCAGAAGAGGCCTTTTTTGAAACCCAAAACGTTATGAAAATGTCCCACGCTACCTCGAGACCTTTGGGGACAACCTATGGGGAAGGCAGGAGCAAGTACAGTCCTCTGAGGTCTCCTAGAGGGCTAATAGAGCCATCTAGCCAGTTTCTCACCCATGCCATAGAGGAAAAGCCACAGATATCGTGATCCCTCCTGCTGACTATGGGCTGGCCTCCCTTCCAAAGTGTAGGAGAGTTGTTTTTAAACTACAGTTCCCAGGTTCCTTTTGACAGAATGCCAGTGACAGGGCTACCTTGGGAATTCTAGGAGGTGTGGTCTAAAAAAACCAATTTTCCCAATCTCTACTCCATCAAATAATTTCCACACTAGACTTTTATAGTGCTATTATTCCACTTTCAACATCCTATGGAATCCTGGAGTTTGCAGTTTAGGAAGGGGCCTCAAAGGCTCCTCCCTAAACTGCAAACCCTAGGATTCCATAGGATGTTGAAAGGTAAATAATAGCACTATAAGACCCTAGTGCGGAAATGGCCCCTGGTCAGCATCGAAAAAGGTATGGCATGAATTTTGTACCTGTGGAAGAGTAACCTGTGGAGAGAAAGGAGAGACCAAGTAACATACAATAGTCAATAGTCAATAGCTAGAGCGTGTTGCCCCTAAACCTGTATGGACAGTAGGGACTTGTGAAGGAGAGAGGAGGCACAACCTGGCTTGTGTACTCCGGAGCCAGAAATCTCATCCTCAGGGGAAGATTCTGAGGTACAATTCCTATTGACCCCCATGCTTACACTTAGAAATGATAGACAAGGCCTCTCAGCAATGACCCACCTGGACCCAGCCTTGGGTGGGGACCCTGAAAAAGTACTTAGGTACCACAGCTGACCTGCTTTTCATCCCATTAACACCACTAAATATGACGCTGGATCTCAGGAAATTGCCAGCTACAGATGACATAGTGTGCGTGTGTTTGGTTATATTGCAGGGGAGAAACTTCCCAGCAATCAGCATCCTGTTTTCCATGTCTTTGAAGGACAGTAGCTTATGCTGACAAACTTCCAGTGTGTTTTAGTGGTTTGAGTATGGGACTATGGCTCTGGATTCGAATCCCCACTCAGCCACGGATACCCACTGGGTGACTTTGGACAAGGCATACTCTCTTAGCCTAAGAAGAAGGCAAAGACAAAGCCCTCTTTTTTATCTTACTATATATATATATATATAAACAATAACATTAATAATACTATGTTTACACTGTCTGCAGGTTTCAAGAAAAGATAATTTGCATAACAATAGCAATACCAAGTTACATATGATGCATATTACATTCTTATCCCTTCTTGTTATTTCCATCTCTTTTTATATAGTTTGTCTTTTTAACATGTGTTGTTATGTCTTCCCTTAGTCAGAAAGTTTACCGTATATTTACTTAAACTTCTTGATGTTTTTTTTATTTAGAGTTCATCCTGCCTCTTTCTGTACAATAAGTATTCTTGACCTATATTTACTTCCAGTCTGACAAAGTCCTCTGAATAAATCTTGCCAAGAAAACTATTACTGAGCTCGATATGCCTGAACCCAGAGTCTACAATTTAATATAAATAGGCTATTAAAAATATACCCCTCCATGTGCTTGAGAGGCCCCCAGATGAGCATGCATAACAGGCACGACTGAACGGCTGAAAGATACAAGAAAAATCCCGGTCAGGCCAGTAACTTTCCATCACACAGCTTCAGGAGACCTCCAGGCAAGTACGCATCAAACCTCAATCAAGTATGCACCAAGCACACAAAAGATTCTCAGCCCTGAACCGTCAGCTTGACAGGATTAGCGCTTCTGACTACACAACTGTCAAGCGCTCCCTATTTACATACTGTCTGGGCTGTTGACAAACCCAGATGAAAACCCATCAAGTCAAGCACTGACCTTTTGGAGGCTTTGTCCCTGCTTGAGAATCTATTGTTCTCCCCTGGAAAGGGTTAGCCTCCAGGTACATTTTCCCCTGTAAAAACCCCTGATTTTGAACGCTTCCTCGCCCTCGGCTTCCTCCCCGTCCTGCTGCCGCTCTGCTTGCCGAAGCTTTCCCCTCAGCCTCCACGTGCTTAGATTCACCGCTCCCGACTCTCTGACTCTATTTTGACTTCCCGGACTACAGGATCAGGTGGAGTGTTACCCTGATATCCCTCTTTAAATCCCCTTTTCCTCCCTTTATTTTTCTTAGGTCTGTGTGAGTGAGTGCATAGGTGCGCTGTGGCTTAGGTTCTAAATAAAGAAAATAATTATAAATGTATTTTGTCTGGGTCTTGACTCGGCCTGACCCTGTAAAAGCTGGGTACAAGGTCTTGCTAGGTTACCCTACCTCTCTGGTGTGCTGGGCACGTGCTTGGTGTAACTTGGAAACCCCCTTAAAATCGGGGTCAGACTAGGTGTCCTTTGAGAGAGCCCAGGGAACTCGGATAGTGACCGGAAACTCGGGTAACCTACTCGGTGACCGGGACCTCCCTGAACTCAAAACATATCTGGTGACTGGGACCCCCCGAACTTAAAATCATTGATTTGGTGACCGGGACCTCCCTGAACTCAAAGCAACATATCTGGTGACCGAGACCTCCTGAACTTAAAATCATTGATTTGGTGACCGGGACCCCCGGAACTTAACTAATTTGGCGATTGGGACCCCCAGGCCCCCCAGAAAGCTAGGGTAACAAAACCCCATGATAGGATCATCTCAGGTCACCATAGGTTGGAAACAATTTGAAGGCACACAACAACAAAGTTATACCAGTGGGCATCATTCCAAACCTGTTCTGCCCCTCACTATTCCCAGGAATTCACATTCTGAATGAAGATTTTTCTATAGGAGAAGAATTAATTAAACCTCTGCTAAGCCATTGGGGGGAGGGGTGTGGGATTATGCTATTTTTGGAAAGTAATGTCTTTGATTTGAATGTTAATCTGTTTTTGTAATTTAATCTGTAATAAAAATATTTAATAAAAAAAATAAAACTGCTCCCAGGAATTTTTCTTATTTTTGTGTGCCTTCGAATAGTTTCTTATGGCAGCTCTAAGGCAACCCTATCACAGGATTTTCTTGGCATGCTTTGTTTAGAGGGGATTTGCCATTGCCTTCCTCAGGCTGAGAGAGTGCGACTGGCCATAGGTCACCTAGTGGGTTTGCATGGCTCAATGAGGATTCAAAGCCTGGTCTCCAGAGTCATAGTCCAATATTTGAATACAGTTGGCTCTCCACATTCACTAGAGTTAGAGACACTGGACCTTCACAAAAGTGGGGAAATCACAAATATCAAAATGTGTGTGTGTGTCTGTGGGAAGGGGGCCAAGAAATGATGGGTAGAACAGACACCTAGGGTCCAAATTAAATTAGGGAAAGGAGGGGAGTTGACATGGTGGCCCTCTATTTCCTCTTTTGCCACCTCCTTCTTTGGTTGTGGGGGACATCAGGAGAGAGGAATCTGGCTGTGAAGTGTCTGTAGCTGACCAGGCAGTGGCTGGTGGGGGAGGAGGAGGACCAGAGGCCGGTTTTTAAAGGGCTGTGTAGCCTGATTGAAGCCCCGAGAGGGAAGGTTCCCTCAGAAAATAAGTGCCTAAAGTGGTGGTGGTGGTGGGGATCAGGGCTTGGAGAAGCTAACAAATAATCAAATCCGTGAAAATCAAACCTGCAAATGTTGAGGGCTGACTGTACATACATACATATACACATATATGCATATAGTGACATCTAGTGGTCGTGCAAGAATTTTAAAAGAACAAGAGGACTCTTGTCCAAAAAGCCATGACATCAGAACTGTATCCTCTCAAAAGACATTCAGTGCCCAGAACTTGGAGTTTAAATATGTTGGAGAGATGAACATCCTGTTAAATGAGAGATTACTTTTAAGTATGAGCAAGGTATATTTCCTTGAATCTGATGTCAAGCCAGCATGACTCAGCCGGCTCTCTGTACCCTCACTCATTTTTAATCCAAGACCCTGAAAAGTGGAAGCACCTGGTGGGTTAATCAAGCCACTTGTAGGATACTATCACATTGCTGTTCACTTGCTTTTGACCTGATGGGTTACATGCAGGCAAGTCTCAACATCCTCAGCTCAAGAAATATCCATTTTGTTCTGTAGCTAAAATTGTTCTGGACAAGCAGGAAATATCACTACAACTCCCACCCACTTCTCCCAGTAAAGAAGGGGTGGGTAACTGCTGCAAGTCAACTTTTGCCTCTGATACCCTATGGAGGTTGCACAAACAGTCAGGAAACTATTGGGAAACAAAATGGGAAGTGACCGGGAGTGGTTTTGCACCTTATGGAGGCTTTAAATAAGTTATTCATCACTTTTTTTGGCCAGAAAAGGGGCATCCCAAGGAGACTGGAAAACTGAAGGCCACAAAAGCAGCTCCCAAAGGCCATATGAAGCCCTAAGGCCACACTTTTAAAAGCCTTGCAGTGAACTCCAAAGTGCTTTTTTATAGTTTAAGTTCAGAGCACCACTCTAAGATCTGATGTGAGAATCTTTATTCCTGAAAGATTGTTGTCTCCCTGTACAACCCGGCCAGAGTCTTAACACCCTAAAGGGACCACCACAAACCCATGTGATGAAGACACAAGACAGACTCCTCTCAGCAGCTGCTCCCAGACTGTGCAACTCCCTTCGACAGGAGACTAGGATATTCCCCCCACGTTCTCCTTGTGCTGGCAGAAAAATATTTTTATTCAAGCAGGCATTTCATTGATAACTGGTTACAGGGAGCCTATTTACCTTGTACGTACACTGTATTTTTCACTATTATTGAGGTTTTAAAAACCATTTTATACATTTAAAAACCTGATGATGTTTTAATACAATAATTTGTGTTTTGATTTTTTTTTTATGAATCAGGTTTTTAAGTTATTCTGTTTCAGCCTTTTCTAAGCCATCTTGGATTCCATGCTAGGAGAGAGGCAGCATATAAATGAAATACGATAATGTTATTCTCCCCGCTCCCTTATTCAGTTCTGTCTCTTACTGGAGATAATTTTTTTAAAATCCTGATCTCAGAGCAGATGGTGGTGGTGGGGAAGAGAGATAGTGGTCTGAATGAGATGTTAAATATATAAAGCCATTCTAATTCAGTTAAAAAGGAAAATGATACAGAAAGGGAACATTTAAGGCAAGCTTTCTCAAACACTGTTGTAAGCCTCTTTAGGAGGGAATGAGGGGCAAGTTTCATGCACAGTGCAGCTGAGCACTCAAGCACTTATCCGATCACTGTCAGGTGGCCAGATTTTTTTTTGACCCACTGAATACACAATGAAGCTTTGTCATACTGCCAATTGTAATGTGCACTGAACTTGCAATGAAAACAGGACTTGTTTTCAGTGGTCTATATTGGCTCCAGAGGGTTTGCAAGCCCTCAGCCATTTGCTCCTTGTATCATTAGCATTTATGACTTGTACCTCTCACCAGACTAAGAGAAAGGAATTTGGTGACATGCCCAGTGTTGGTGGAAGAAGAGTTCTACTAAAATGTACCCACATTATGTTACAAAACCTAGTTACAGGCTTGGAGACAGAGACAGCTTCAGTCACCCTTGTGGACAACCTACACTGGGAACTGGACAAGGGGAGTGTGTGCTTCTGTTGGACCTCTCAATAGCTTTGAATACTATTGACCATGATATCCTTCTGGGGCATCTCACTGGGATGGTAATTGGAGGCACTGTTCTACTGTAGCTCCATTTCTTCCTAGAACAGTGAACCCAGAAGGCGGTGTATTGAGATTTCTGTTCAGCTCCTTCTGTTCAGCTCCCTGCAGAGTCTTTCGGGATTGTTGTGTTTCCTATGCCATTTAACATTTACATGAAACCACTGGGAGAGGTTGTCTGGAGATTTGGGGTCAGGTGTAATCCAGACAAGGCAGAGATGCTCCTGGTCAATTGAAAGACAGATTCACCCTGTTTTAGATGGGAGTTACATTCATCCCGAAAATGCAGGTTTGCACTTTTGGAGTACTTCTAGATTCAACCTTGAGTGTGGAGGACCAGGTTTCGGCAGTGGCTGGGACTGCATTCGTGCAACTAAAGCTAGTATACCAATTTGCACCCATTCCTGGAGAAGAGCCACAGACTTGGTTGCATCTGGTTTGGACTACTGTAATGAGCTCTACATGGGGTTGCCTTTGAAAACTTGCTCAGAAATTTCAATTGGTCCTAAGGGCTGTAACCAGATTACTAAATGGGGTTGATTACAGAGAGCACACAATTCTCTTTTGCAACAGTTCCACACTGGTTGTTGGCTTATTGCCAGAGACCATTAAAAGTGTGGGTGATGACCTATAGTTCTATATGGCATGGATCCAGGCTATTGAAGGACCTTATCTCTCTAGTTCTTCTGGAAAAGTCCTTCACTCTACCTCACTACCTTCTCAGGCTCATTTGGTTGGAACAAGAGATTTTCTTGATCCTGCTGTCTTTGGAACTCCTTCCCTGAATAGGCCAGGATGGCTCTCTCCTTGCTTTCCTTCCATTGGCAACTAAAAGCAGTTTGACCAGGCTTTGGGAAACTAAATGGAATGGGCTTTTAGGATGTTTTGGTGGTTTTTATAGTTTAATGTTTTTAAATGTTTAATGACTAAACTTTATAAATTGCTTCAACTGTTTAATAAACAACTTTTATTTATACTTTATCATTTTGTATAATTTAACATGGTAACTACCTTGAGCTGCAGTATTGTGAGAAAGACAAGATATAAATGAATAATAAACCTGTCATACAGGTAGAACTAATTATAGGTAGCCCGATTGGTCAC
>CAOLHI010000807.1:440000-507712 GCA_948474755.1 Ctenosaura bakeri
GATAATAGCTACATTCCCAACATGATTTTGTTCAGACCTATGGCTTCTTGGTAGGTTGGTCTCCTCGACTATAGAAACCTCATGTACAATGAAACTATCCCAATCAAGGTACTGGCTGCAGGACCAGGCCAGTTTTGTTTTTCATGAATCTTTTCCATGCAGGGAGTGCCTGGGTCCAGCAAAACACAAAAGGAGATTCCATTCTGTTGTATCAGGTTAGATATCTCTGCCCAGCCACTGATTTAATACTGCACAGCCTGAGTGAGCAACTGTCACAGACCAAGGGAGCCACTTTTTCAAATGGATTAGAGGACAGCAAAGGCTGCTGGGATATACAGTCCCAACAACATTCAGCAGGCTGCATGATTCCTATCCCTAATTTAAAGTGTGGCTGGTATAGTTCCAATGTTATTGCAAACAGCACCACTTCACTTCAGTTCTGCTCTAGGCCTCCTAGCTAAATCCTCTGTACTCAACAGGTGAAAACAGATTGCAGTCATTTCAGTTACTTTGTTGTGAGTTTATAAAAAGGCATAAAGGAATCCAGTAGCACTTATAAGATTAACTGAAGAAATGTCTAGTGTAAACTTTGGTGAACTCAAGTCAACTTCATCAGGTTTACATTCAGGAACTGGAATTGGCATTTAAATGCCCAGTTCAGATTTGACTCCCTTGTGATCCAACCAGGAGATGATGGGGTACATAAAAGGGCAAGGATTCTGAGGAAGTCCACAGTACATCACAGTAATATGGATGCATTAGTCTCTGTCTGACAATTCCAGACAGCAAGGAGAGAAATCACAGTAACCTTGTATCAACTGTCTATTACTAAAGTGTGCTGCAAATGCTTTTCTACAACCCTTAACTATTTCCACATGCCATATGCTGCCTGCCAAGTACATTTAAAGAATGTTAGCCTCACAGGGGATTGAGCCTTCTTAGGCCTACTGACTCTGAGCAGTGCCAAGTGCTTCACCGTGCACAAGCTGTGAAAATAAGGATGAAAAAAGGACTAGGCAGGTATGAGAACTGGAATGTTCCTTCTAAGACTCCTTCCCCCAGCCATTCTTAGCTCTTTTAAGTTTGGTGCCAGAAGTTCTGACAAAAAAAAAAGGATAAAAAAGATAGTCAATGCCTACTTCTGACACAAACAGCAAGCTACCAAAGCACTATTCCCTGTAATGCTGAACAGAGGCCCTGAGCCAATAGCTTTTTAGTCAAAACAGCATCACATACATAGAAAAGAGATGTTTAAATACAGGTGTACGTGCAAGTATGCACCTAAAAATCTAGTTTGGCATGTGCAGTTCTTCCCACTGCCGGACAACTGTCAAGCCCTGGAATGGGTTCTGACTGCTGTTGCTTATTGGGAGGGAGGGATTCAGAAGCAGCCGGTCTGAGCCGGTGAGGGATGAAGAAATGAGAGTGCATTCTCTAATGGAGTATACCTGCTTTTTCCTTCCCTCAGAAACCCAGAGAAGTCAGATCGTCATTAGCTGAACCACCTCACCACTCCTTCCCTCTGATAAGGAGGAACAGAAACAGCCCCTCCTAGGAACTGACAGCTGCCAATTGGTGGGAGACCTTGAGATGGAGCACAAGTTTAAGCAAACAGCACTCTGCATCCCATCCAAAATGGGGATTCATGCATGGGTATATAAGTAACATGTTGCCAATCAAACTCTATTCTGACCAAATTCGTATTATAGATTTTCTGGATCTTGGCTTCATGTGTGTGCAGAGGTTAAGAAGTAAGCAGTGATGGGTGGAAACATGTAAAGAAGACATTGATAGCAAGGGGGGGAAAGGGCATGAAAGAATGAAAGCTGTAGCAGAGAGGAAGAAGTGGCAGAACAACAGCACAAAGAAAGAGAGAAGTGGGAGATGCATCAAGTACAAAGAAGTGGGAGCTAGAAATGGAATGACAAAGAAAAGAGGAGAAAGAACTGAGAAACAGTGGAAGTGCAGACTGGACAGTGCAACATTTATTGCATGTTTCAAATGTGCAGTTCTAATAGTACTATTAAATTTTGTGCTCTCTCATTCACTACTTCCTCACATATCACTCTTCCATGCACCCTTCTAAGAATTAGCCTGTCCTGTTTCTAAGACCCAATTTTAATCTGTGCATCACAGAGACTGATTGAAATACCATTTGTGTGCTTTGCTGGTCATAGCATTGTGTTCAGACCTTGTAGAAGCATTTTACGCCAGCCCTCCCTTTTTTTCTGACAACAACTACTGAAGACTATCTCTAACATCCTGTAGAACCAAAAGCCAGTCATTGCTCCATTTAGTTTACATGAAGTAAGTTGCTTCAGGCAGAGGCTGCTTTAAGCAGTTGCAGCACAGTAGTCCATGTTTTAGACAAAGACACTATTAAAAGGAGAGCACTTAAATCCCTATCAAGTAGGCTATGTGAGAAATATTCCTAGCATTTTACCAGTCCATTCATTTTTAACTGCCCATTTGTCTATGGCCTTTTGATTTCAGAGCATAAATATTCATATGCTTTCCCCTTTGTATACCTTCAACCTCAGAAACAATCTTTTTCTGAACTGCTGGTCAAGACAGCTTCCATTTTCAAAAAATTCACTATTTTGCTGTGCCCTTAGATATATTCTCTAACTAGTCACCCACCAATCCTGATTCAAGCCCATCCACAAGTTAATTACCAGCTTCCTGATCCGATCAAGGACCAAGTCAATGATCTCCTTGCCAATGGTGTAGTGGCCCCTGGCATAGTTGTTGGCCGCATCTTCTTTGCCCGTAATGAGCTGCTCAGGGTGGAAGAGCTGGCGGTAGGTTCCAGTGCGGACTTCATCTGCAGAAAGATTCCAAGAATTAAGACATCTTTCTATGTATAGATGCACAGAGAGACTAAAATGCTGTTTAGAGTAGCTTGTTTGCTCACCAATCACAGTTGGTTCCAAATCTACAAAGACCGCCCTGGGCACATGTTTGCCGGCTCCCGTCTCACTGAAGAATGTGTTGAAGGAGTCATCTCCTCCCCCGATGGTCTTGTCGCTGGGCATCTGCCCGTCAGGCTGGATGCCATGTTCAAGGCAGTAGAGCTCCCAGCAGGCATTGCCAATCTGGACTCCGGCTTGGCCAACATGGATGGAGATACACTCACGCTATATAAAGGGAAATGGAGAGAAAATGAACAGTTGGGATATTTAATGGACTTGTCTTACTGAGGCCAAGCAACACATAGGTCTGCAAATGTACTAACATGTTAAAGGGAGGAATTTCAGGCTGAGCGGGGAATTAATAGAGACCCTTACCAAATGTTTATGTAGTCCTATTCTATTTTTCCCTTCAGTTGTAGAACGACTAGATGAATTAATGAGGTCCAGAGAATGCATGCCTCTGAATACCAATTATTGGTGACAATGGGAAAGAGCCACTGTGCTCATGTCCTTCTTGTGGGCTTTGAGGGCACCTGGTGGACCACAGTGGGGAGGGAACTATGCTGTATTGGAGGATTAGTATTTGTTCCATCAATGCACACAGCCCTGTCAGGCCTGTGAGCCTTTCAGTTGTCTCGCTCCGCATTTGTGGAATGGTCTTCCTCTGGACCTCTGGCTGGAAGATCTTACCCATTTTCATAAAGGGCTGAAGACCTTCCTCTCTGATTCACCAGCCTAAGCCACTGAGTTGTGTTTAAGATGCTGAGACGGGTAATGACTAGTAGGGTGTCGGAGACTTCACTTCATGTGTTGCTACAATGTTGTGTTTATTGTCTTTGTCCCTGACTGTATAGGTTGATGTTCTGCCCTTTGGTGAAAACAGTGTTATAAATAAACTTTACTTTACTACTATTATTACTATTATTACTATTATTATTAGGTATGCCTTTTTCTCTGATACAGCAGAGATCTTACACTTCCTCTTTGGGAACAAGTTGCATGTATTACAACGTATCTAAGCTGGCTGGTTAGACTTTCACTGCCAAGGAAGCACCCCGATGGACAGTTACTCAGACTATGCCCTTTTTATCTAAGTATTTGCCAGTGGATAAATGGGGTGCATCTTATACCTCAACAAATACGGTAATACAAATGGCCATCCAAAATGAGGCACCTGTTAAGTTCAGGGTCTAAAATTACCTACCCTAGAGTGTGCAACTGCCTTACTCAGGCCATGGCAAATGGTGTAAGAGCATGGGGGGCAGGGAACACTTTTTTTTAACTACAGCTCCACCAATCTCCATCCCACATGGTGGGCTTTTTAAAGAGGGGAACTCTTTTACCAAGGGAAGTGGAGTAACTTTTTGGTATTTTGTAGTAGAAAAACTCTATCAGAATTTATATAGAACTTCCTCAGAACATGCTTGGATTTATAAGTGTTCTATAGCTGTTTTGTTCTTAGGTTTTGCTACAGCCCTTATGAATCCTTTTGGTGTTAAAAGGCTGCAGAGTCTTTCTCAGACTTTTAGGAGGGAAGCCCTATGTAGAATGTACTGGGCCAAAAAAAGAGAAGAGAGTAGGACAAAAAGATTGTGTTCCAGTTTAGTTTGGTAATGAAACACCGTAACAGTTTGGTTTGTGGTACTTTGCTGGCTGGAAGAAAATGCTTGTAACACTAGCTTTTACTCGCAAAACAATGAAGTGCCAGCATTATGGAAGACTCAGTCACAGAGAGGAATTCTGTGGTCTATAAAAACACCATGAATAAGCTGCTCAGTACAAAGCAGCAAGTGTACTCTCTGCAGCCACCACCCTGAACAGCCTGTTAGCAGTCACACCACTTCCAAAATCATCAGCTGACTCAGTAAGAAAGCGGATGCAGAAACCAGCCACCCACGTCTACAAAGCACAAAAAGCAGGGAGGGAAGAAGATGGGCCTGGGCAAAATGGCAGCTCCTTGCAAGCTTGGGATATCCTTTGTGGGACATCTGCTTTCAGTTTGCTGCTAGGATTATCTCAAGGCCAGCTCTAGATTCCTCTCAAACGTCTTACTTCTACCCCTCCACTTGGTTCATTATTAAAGACCCCACCCATCCAGCCCAGTGCCACCTGCTTCAACACATTCCTTTAGCCCTTGGCAATAATCTTCCCAGAAACAGATGGCCCTAGGATGTCATCCACTGCTGAGAGGTTTTCAAACATTAGGAGACATCTAAGCCAAGCCAAGCAAGCGGTTGCAGAAGATACTGTAACTGCTATGAAGTTATCCTTTAATTTTTTTTAGCCATACTGATGTTTAGCCCTCCCTATAGAGCAGTAACTGGTAAATGAAAAGTGTAGTGACAAACAGCATCAGTCACTTTGGGTTCCTCTAGTGTTGATTGCACTTCAGATACCATAACAACTATGACACTCCTGTTAACAGCCTGCCAGATTTGAGTCAGTCCCTCTTTTCAGCTTTTCACTTTCATTAGCTTCTCATCAAGGGGCCAGGTTTGAGAGAATTTTTACAGATGTGGTTGAGGGAATTTTTGACCAACTCACTGAATGCCCACAGGAAGGAGGGAGTCAGCTGAATCTCCACCAGTTATTTGTGACTTTCACAGGCCTTCTTCCCAGACGCATAAACTGCCCAAAGCAGCTTATATAACTAAAGTTTTGCATGCTACCTTCCCAAGTTCAGACCAGAAAAGAGGTTTCTAATATATCAAAAGCAGGCTTTATACGCGTTAAAGAGCCATCACTCACTCCCCTCAGTGGATGGCTGACTCCAGTTTCTTGCTACGCTATCCAGTTACCGACTGCGAGTTGGAGAAAAGGGAAGGAAGCAGAGGAGAAGAAGAAGTTTCGATTCCTTTATTCCTGGTGCAATGGAGGAGAGTGGGAGAATAGCGGAAGGCAGTGGGTTCGGAAGATACTGAAACTTCCTCTCGCCTCAGAAAGAGCCCAACACCGCAGCCGCCCGGACGAGCCACTCCGCCAAGGCTGCTGCAGCGGAAGCAGAATTCATGGCGCGCGAGGGGCGGTGGGTGGCGGGGCGGTGGGTGGCGGGGCGGGTGCGCGCGCCTGCCACCCTTTTCGACCAGGCAGAGGCACCCAAATCCCCGCACCACCCTCCCACCCACCCTGCTGCGCGGGAAAAGTGTAACGGCCGGCGCAGGGGAGGAGCCAGCAGAAGGAACTCCATGCGCCCGCTCGCTCCTGCGCGCTCGCCTCTCTCTCTGAGAAAACATTGTACCCATTATCCTCATCCTCGCCACCACCACCCTTTCCCCCATATCGTTCCAATGCTGCCCCAGCCTACACGGAACAGCGGTTGAAGTGTGAGGTTCCAATGTTTCTGGGAAAACTAGGTTCCCCGCTCTGCCATGAAGCCCAATGGCCACCTTCCCCCAATCAGTCCCCATAAGCCCGGCCTACCTCACAGGGTTGTTGTCAGAATAAGCGGGAGAGAGAATGGGGATGCCACATAATGGATAAATCAAACCAACCTGAACCCCAGCCTTTCTGTGACCCCCTCCCGGTACTGACTGCCCTCGCGCGCTTTCTTCTAAGCTCGCCAAGCGCGCGCAGCTCCTCGCCACTTTCTAGAACCTTCCCCACTAATTCCCGCCCATCCCCCAGCTCTGCGAGTGCCAGAGAAGAAGCCGCACCACGTTTCCCAGAAGCCCAGAATGACCTGGTTCCCGCCATTCATTTTCAACCCTCTCTTCCTTCGGGCGCAACCCGCCCTTTCTCCGCGCTTCCCTTTGCACCCTTTTGCAAAAGCCCCTTCCAAAGTCCCCAGATCACTTCCCTCCTTCCTCTCTCTCAAATCACCCCGTATTTTTCCCTTACCATTTGTAACAGCGAGATCCAGGGGTCCCCACACGAACATCTTCTTTCTTTGAAATGACCCAGACCTTTCCACCCTCTTGGACGGCTCAGGCTCCAAGCCACCCATCTTCCTATCGGCTTCATTTTCTAAGCTTCCACTGATTTCCGTCCAGCCTCCATATTTCCTTCCGCCCGACCAGTCTCCATTCCCCAATTCCACAGCTCTATTAACAAGCCCCCCCCCACCCCGTTCTTCCCTATTCGAGGCGCTACTCTCGAGCATTCATTCTCCACTCTGCAGTTTCTCCTCCTCCATCTGATCTCACTCACTCACCATGATGTTGACGAGGAAGAATTGCAGGAAACAGGAGAAGGAAGGAAGGGAAAAAAAAATACGAAACCTCTGATGTTACTTCTCCCGACAAGCTAAGAGTCGATGTAAGTAACAGAATGGGAAAGGAAGGGGCCGCCCGGCTGCTTTTATATCACATCTCCCTCTCGTGGGCTGGGCGGGGAAGCTGGCCTTACATGTATTTAGGATAATAAACTTACTGCGCGGCCGTCATTGGGCAGGTTGGCATGTCCATCTATGAGCTCATAATCGGGGATTGGCTGAGACCAATGACCCCCTTTTTGCTGGGAGAAACAAGAGGATTTTTTTTTTTTTTTTTTTAGTGGGAGGGAGGTGGATGTTCAGGGCCGGGGGTGCTGAGCGGAATCGAGGCTTCCTCTTTAACAGGGAACCAGCCCGACAAATCTTTCTGGGGGAAAGACTGCATGGCAGCCAGCGGAATTCTTTGCCTCAAAAAACCTCATAGGAAGGTATTAACTCTTCCAGATCAGAGAGTAACAGATCAAAAAGCAATTCCCCCCCCTCTGGGGAGGGGGATCGTTGTGCCTTCGAAGTGGCCATTCCAAATGAGAATTCAGGAGGGGATGTTCCCTGTAATTTGTTTTTGAAGGGCTGAAGCAAATCTAAGGGGTAGCTCCTGCGGGAGGAACTACAGCAGAGAATACAGCATAAGGAGCCCCCCCGTCCCTTCTTCACATTCTGCTTTTCCCGGAGAAAGATAATAGCGTGTTCGGAGACATTGTTACGTTGCCTTAAGTCTTTCTGCTTCCAGCAGAAGATCGAATCTTTAGTATAATTTTTCCGAAATCAAAGGTACAGAGAGGCACGTATTCAAAGCACGTGTACAGCCTCCGTCTTTAACATGCTTGAAAACGTGCGTAAAAACTGTTACTGCCTTTTACCTTGCTTTTAGCCTATTTGTCTCCACGTTACCCATTCCCGGTTGCTTGATATTTCTGTGCAGAATCTGGTGTTGTAGAAACAACCGGTTCCTCAGCGCATTGTTTAAAATTCAATTACCCGACACCGAGAATGCTCCTTCTCGGAGTGGAATTGGGTGGGAGGGCGCAGAAGACAAATGGCCGACAGCTGCGAGGGCTTCGCCGTAGTTCGTATTCAAATAATTCAGATGTTTTGTGGCCAAGCTTCAGTTTGAATGCGTTTCCCATCCCCCCTGGGTCAGAATTTGTGGAGAGATTCACAGGACAGCCGCTTCGTAGGGGGAAAACGGGTTAAGGTTACACAATTGCTTTTGGAATGTTATTTTGTCATTTCTGGAATCTGCAGCATTCTCGGAGGCTCCCAGGCCGGTAAACCCCCAGCTAACCAAACAGAAAGACTCGGCCTCTCTCGCTAGATGTGTCTTTTAAAAAAACAAACCTAGTGAAAACTGCACGGTCATGGGGGAAAGGATTTAAAAGGCTCCAGAAGAGAAGAAGATGGAGCCGGAGCCGCGGCGGGCGAGAGGAAAGCCCCGGATGCCATAAATAATGGAAAGCGCCGCAGCGCGGGGGCGACGCGAGGCCGGGCGCCGGGACTGCGCCTCCGTCCTGCAGAGGAAAACTGCGGCAACGGCAGTGACGGCGGGAGCCGTAATCTCTGGGCTGGAGCTGCGGTCTCGTCCCCGCCTCGGACACGAGCGCTCGTGGACGAGGGGGACGAGGAGGCGGCGGTGGAGAGGGGCAAAGAGACCCGCAGCGCCCGCCAAGCTCCAAGTCGGAGCCCTCGGCTCCTAGCACGCGCGGGGCTGGGTAGAGAAATGGGTCGCAGACTCGGCCCCCGGCGGCGCCACTCCATAGACTGCAATATCTTTAAGGCGGATGTATGTTCCTCTATAGAGTAGAGCGGGGGCCGGACGGGAAAGAACCGAGGGCGTCTGCCTGGGACGCCATTTTTGGCCTTTCCTGCGCCTGTTGTAAAAGCCTGGCTCCAGTTTTTGTCTGCAGAGAGAAATAAACTGGGCCTTTCAGGCACCCGCGTGGCGCGCCCGCCCCCCTTCGCCCCACACTCTGTCCCCGGAGGTCTTGCGCTTCGGCTTCTTCGGAACATTTCAGCAACTCCTGAGCCGCCCTTGCCGCTGCGCATTGTATTTAACGAACACCTCTAACCTTCTTCTTCTTCTTCTCTCCCGGGCCTTGCTCTCCCCGTGCCCGACCCCTCAGCTCCTCAGAGCCGCCCTCTCGCTTCCCTGTCTCCCGCTGGGAAAAGTCGTTGGGGTACGTGGCGAGGAAGTACTTAAAGCCAGCTGGATTATGCGCTCTCGTCTGCCCTTGTTAAATCTCTGCTAAAAATGGCACTACTGACCCATTTTGCTTTGTGCAAGCCCGAGGGGGAAAAAGGGGGACGATACCGGTCCTACCCATTCCTGCCGGTAGCCTGTGTATTTTTCTCGAATTTTGCATGCGCTTTAATAAATACAACCGCTGTTTTTTTCCCCTTAAACGTGAAGAAAGTGCTAGATTTGATCACCTTGGCAAACAGCACAAAATCTGTAGTGAAAGCGGACTGGTGTGCTTTGGAAATGAAGAGAGTGCTTTTCTCATCTCTAGCTTTTCCTAAGCTAATCAAATGTCCAGGAGTGATGTGCACAGTCCTATGACCAACATATTATCAAATCTGAATTTCTTTGGTTATCAGAAGATATCTAGGGAAGCTCAGTTAAAGCAGCGTAACTTAGGGATATGTGAGAATCTGTCTTAGTAGCAGGAGGCTACAGGAAGATGCTTTCAACTGGAATCTTTTTGCTCTTTGTTGTCATTCTCCTAATGATTCTTGAATAACTGAAGGATATCTTTCCTCCTCCATCAGCTACATTTTGACCTTATAAGCCTCATACATGTATCCAATTCAGCTTCCACCTGTTGTACTTTTTACTCTTTTTTAAAATACATTTTTCCCTAAGAATTAACATTTGTGCTTTCCAGTGTTCAAAGTACTTCACATGTGTTTGTTGTGTGCCTTCACGTTGTTCCTGACATGGGGCCTTTCTGCACTACACTGTTATAGTGCTATTGTTCCACTTTCAACATCCTGTGGAATTCTGGGGTTTGTAGTTTACTGAGGTCAAAGAGCTCTCTGGTTGAGAATTCTAAAGGCCCCTTCCTAAACCAGGATTCCATAGGATGTTGAAAGTGGAATAAAAGCACTATAACAATGTAGTGCAGAAAGGCCCTTACTGTCACAGAGTTTTCTGGGGCTGAGTATGGGTGCGATGTGTCCAAGGTCACCAAAGGGGTTTCCATGGCTGAACAGGGAACTGAACCCTGGTCTCTGGGATCATAGTCTCAAACCATTACACCCCTCTCTCAGATGTAATCTTAACTATAAATCTTACAATCAGTACTTTTGTCCTGCCTACAGTGAGTCCTTGGTACCTGCTAGGGTTTGGTTCCAGGATCCCCCCTCATGGATACCAAAATTTGTGGATGCTCAAATCCTATTATGTATGGTGGTATAGTAAAACAGCACCCTTTATATAAAATGAAGAAATCAAAGTCTGCTTTTTGGATTTTTAAAAAATATTTTCAAGCCATAGTTGGTTCAATCAATGGATACAGAATCCACAGATATGGAGGGATGATTGTATTCAAGATGGGATGGGGGCAGAGGCCCAGGGAGAGAGCAGGGTGGAAGAGAGGCTTGCCTAAAACCACCAAGTGCACATGTGTTAAACACAAGGCCCACGGACCAAATCTGGCTCACCAGGCCATTTCATGCGGCCCTTGCACCTCTCCTGCAGCTGCAGCACTCTCTCCCTCTGGTGAGCCTGATCCCCATATTGCGGGCCCCCAGCTGCCAGTATTCTGAAGAGCGGCCCAGCAGCCAGCACTCGCAATGTACTTCTATATCTGACGGCTCCTCTGTCCAAGTCTCACCTTCAGAGCGTTGCCATTGGGGGGCTGAAAGAGGCACAGAGAGGGGCTGGGGAGCAGAAAGTGGCACATTTTGGATATGTTGACCAATTCTATGTCACTTTACAGAGGTATAGGGACCATAAACCACAATCAAATTGCCCCAAAATGTCCAAGAAAAGAAACACTGATGCAGACAGAAGGCAGTTTAAAAACCAGTAATAATCACATGCAGAGGCAATGATTTAATATGATAAAAGAGTAGAGCCATTTATATAGTCTGACAGACGCAACTGGCCCTTTAAGGGCAACCATAATGCTGATGTGGCCCAAGCTGAAATTGAGTTTGACACCCCTTCCCTAGTAGTTTGATAACAAAAGCAGGATTCAAAGTGAGGAACTTCTCCTTTGTGTTAATAATCACATCACCAAAAATTAAACGACTGTGATTTAAAGACTACAAGTCTGGTTGAGGGCTTCAGGGAAAAGAAGGTCTGATTTTGTACAGTGACAGATGGCACAATATATAGGATCAGAGATGCCAAATAGGTGCTTGAGGACAAGACTATTCTGTTTGACATCTATACAAACCCTCCCACCCTACAAGAAGCCAAAAAGGGGGGTTGGCTGTGGACCCTGGCCAGGGACAGAGAGTTTGAAGAGGGGACAAGATGAGAGGCTAGATTGCACAGTGGGAGAATCTCTGATGTCCTGAAGCAGCAATGAAGGCCATGCCAGGAAAATGCATCCCATTTACAATACTGAAGGAAAGAGAGGAACAGCAGCTCACAGGAGGTTCAAACCCTCTCTTGCAAGGTCTTTAGAAGTCTTGTGCTCTAGGAAGAGAGCATCAGACTGAATGGATCCCACCACTGAATATGAGGTTCTAAGCATACTAAGACAGCAGGCAAAGGTCCTACTTTTATGAGTTTGGGAAAGCCAAGTAGGAACATCTGGAGGAACACATTGGAAGAACCTTGTATGAGGAGGATGAAGCTGACATGTCCTGTCCTGTTAATCATCTTGGGTAATTTCTCACAGAATCTTGTGCAGCATCAGTTTCTGCTGATGTTGAGCTTTTGTAGTCTTGCCTTCTGTTTGTCATCATTACAGACCTGGTGTAACTTGGGAATGCAATCTTGCCCCAATCACCTGTCCAGGTTGTTTTCCAGTTAAGTGTAAACACAAAAAAATTGGTTATCAGAACAGCTATTATTCACCTGTATAAACTTAAAAAGCAAACCCAGATGTGATTATTTTGAAGCACATGTCTAACAGAGAATTGATGCGATTGATTGAAAGTGGAGAAATGCATATAGAAGGGAAATGTAAGCTGTACCATAGGAGCTGATTTAGATAGAGGACTTGCTCTATATATGCTGCCTACTCGTTAACAAATGTGTTATGCCTTCTGTCTACTAGTATGTTTATTGTCTCTGTACCCAAAGAATCACCTCCATTTCCAAAACAGTATTAAAAATGAATAATGTAAAAATGGGATACTAGCCTACACTAAACTCTTTTAGGTGTCATATTCCAGTGATGTATTTAAGTCTTTTACTCCAAGTCTCAGGTCAAGTCTCAAGTCTTTACCTTCAAAACTCAAGTCAAGTCCTGTCAAGTCTTTGGTCTGGGAAACAACTTTATACCCCAACCTATATTCCAGAATTTCTGGACAGAGTTGAATGGAGTCAGTTTTAATAATTTAAGCAAAGTTGGCCCTCCACATTTGCGATTTTGCCATCTTCAGCTCCAGAAGTGGGGAATAGGATCCTTCTTACTCTTTCTGAAGCTGGAGGCTTTTGTGCCAAAGGGCATAAAGGACTCTGCAGCTTCAGAAGTGGGGAATAGGATCCTTCTTACTTCCCATTACTGAAGTTTCAAAAGTTTTAGAAGGAAGAATCTTTCCTCTTCAAGCCCATTGCTTAACACATTTGCTGTTCCCCTCTGAGAAATGCACCCTGGACTCTGGCAGCAGGTCTTGTCTTGTGCTCTGAGGAAAAGTTTTAGAAGGCTTGTCCAATATACAGTGAGGACAGACTGCTAAGCAGACCTCAAGCCTGCCCCAAGCCCATTGCCTAACCCAGGGCTTTCCAAACAGTGTGCCGTGACACATTAGTGTGTCACCTGAAGTATGTAGGTGTGACACCTACGATCTTGTAAATGTATTTTATTATTTATAAATCATATATTTTTAAAAATATATGAAAGGTTTTCATGAGATATGTTGTGTCCCCATACATTTCATTATTACAATTTATGTATATGTCTGTATCTTTTATAAGGGGTTAGTTTAACATCCCGTTTGCTAGTAAAACTGAATTACTGTGTCACAAAATGATGCATGTCTAAAAAGTATGTCACCAACATGAAAGGTTTGGAAAGCTTTGGCCTAACCTGTTTGCTGTTCCCCTCTAAGAAATGCACCCACACTTTGGGCTTGAGATGAATCATCATGAGATCAGTAGGCAAAAAGAGATAGAAGTACTGTTCTGGATGAATGTGTTATGTTACTGAACCAAGGGCAGCAAGTCAGTCACTAGAAATACACAAGTCTCAAGTCGAATCAAGTCAGTGCATCATTTATTGCTGAGTCGAGTCCAAGTTGAGTCCAAGTAGAGTCACTGAAGTGACGTAAGTCCAACTTGAGTCTGAGTCAGTTGACTCAAGGAGTTAAAGTACACATAGCTTCTCAGGATAGTCAGGTTGGTGGAGTACCTAAGTGAAAGTGTTTCCAAGTGACAAAGAACTTTTAAGAAATCTATCCCATTTTTAGGCGCTATGTATAGGAGCACACTCTACCAGTCAACACATAAAGAGGAAGATTCCTCATAGCCGGGCTATGAAGATGACTGAAGAAGCTTGGAGCATGAGATCCAAAACTTGGAAGTGTAGCTCCATATCATAAGAGGTTCTTTGTGAGAAATTTAGTCCAGTCAAAAATTTGAGGTTTCTAACGAAAGCGTCCATTGCCAGCTAGTACAAATAGGCTTGCTTCCCATATTATGGTTCATTTAGTTGATTTACAGTTCTCTGAAGTCGAGTGTATGAAAAAGGAGATGCAGAATAGGAATAAATTACATTATGGATTGACTGCACATCTTTTCATTGCTTGCACTTGGTATTTCACATAAATGCATTCTTTCAAATAGAAACACCATTCATTTTGGTGACAGATTATGGTAGATGTACAATTTGAAAGTCAGTCACTTTCTTTTAGTGTCCTGCTAACCCCAGTCTGCACCAACAGAGGAAGTTCTAGAAGAGGAAACTAAGCAAATTACCTGCTCTTGATGCAGCAAGCTGGGAAAACAAGTTTTCTTTCAAAGCTTTTTCCCAGTCCAGAAACATATAAACTTCTGGCTTCTCTTGCTACAGAGGGATAACAAAATAATAATAATAAAGCATATATATTTTAAAAGTTTCCACTTTATGAATTTATTTCCTTAGTATGTTGCATCTCGACTTAATGGAAATGTTCCCTTTTCAGGAATTTTCACTGTGTTTCCTCTGGAACATCTTCAGTCTTAACATCTTACATAACCCAGGTTTCACACAGATACCCAGTTTATTTTCATTATTTATTTAAAACATTTACTTCTTCCTTTGTCTGAAACTCTAGAGAAATACAGGAGTTTTAGGCAGCATACAGAGCAATGCCGTGCATGGCTACTCAGAAATTTGCATGGTTTACATGGGACCTACTCCCAAGGAAGTGTATTTGCAATTTCAGCTCATCATCATCAGGAAGGATTGCATTGGCTGTGAAGGCTTCTACTTCTCTCACGGCTGCCCCCAAATGTGAGGGCTTTCCACTATCCCTCTACCATGGCCACCAAATGTGATGATTTTCACTAATTCCTCTGTGGCCACTAAATGTGAGGACCTGAACTTATCCTCACCTCTGCCACCAATGTGTAGATATCCTCCTCTCCCACCGCCATTGTCACTATCTGTGGGGAGCTTTTAGATGCCCTCATGGTTCTTGTGTATGACTTATTAATCTTATCTCCCAGACCCCACCACCTTGTATTGACTGCCACCACCTATGTTTGAACTCAAGCTGTCCAATATGTAGTGTTCCAGAAGGCTCAAGGGTATACTACAAAAACAGTGATTTATTGAACAGAAATTAAGTGTATCACAGATTTTTTTTATTTAATACATATAAATCCTGGTTGATGCTAACTCTAACATATATTTCTCAGTCACTCATATCCTAACTAACTCTGAGTCCAACTAATCTCTGACTCTAACTCTCCTAACCACTCAAACTCCTAACCCCAGCCCATTAATTCCTAGTCCTGACAGACTCTACTCTCATTCCCTGAGCAACTGTCACACACCAGCCTTTGCAAAATTCCCCTCAAACACTCCATAAATCTTCAGTCACTCCTAGGCCATTTCCGCACTTACCTGTTATAGCGTGATGATTCCGCTTTCCACATCCTCTGGAATCCTGGGGTTTGCAGTTTCGGGAGGGGCCGGCCGGCCCCAGAATTCCAGAGGATGTTGAAAGCGGAATCATCGCGCTATAACAGGCTAGTGTGGAAATGGCCCCAATGTTCCGTTATTTCACCCATCACCTTTAGTATACCTTGCATGCACTACACCTTTCGTTGTTCTTGTGTGCCTTCAAGGCATTTCTGACTTATGGTGATCCCATCACAAGTTTTTCTGGGGCTGAGTGTGTGTGCGACACGCCCAAGGTCACTCAGTGGGTTTCTATGGTGGAATGGAGAATTCAACCCTGGTCTCCAGGTTTGTCGTCCAGCACCCGTACCACTATTCCATGCTGGCTCTCGGTACTTCTCATACACAACTAAAATGCAACATTTCCTCCCCAGAAGTCAGCAACATCACACTGGCCTCTGTTCCCTGCTACAGTGGTCAGAGGCAAACATGGATAGAGATCCCTATTTGTAGTAAAGTACAGGTGTGGCTTGTCATGGTGATACCACTACCCAGGTTCTCAACAGCAGGTCCCTAAATTCCACAAGTGGCACAGCTGGGCCACAGCATCATCGTAGGGCACCTAAGAAGGACTGGAAGATGTTAAGACGGTCCTAATGGCCGCCGGTCCTGCAGCAGGACATGATCTCCCGTTTCTGCCACTGCCAGCCAGCCATTTTCAGGGACTATCATGGAGGACAATAGGCTCATCAGGATCCGGCGCACTGTATTATGCTTCCTCAGGCCGCCCTGGAGGCCGGTAGTAGGTACCGTTCGGGGGGGGGGGCGGGTGCCCACTAGGAGTGTTGCTATGTCCGCAGAGCCCAAATCCCCCCCCCGTGCACCACCCTAACTCTTCCGTGTCGCCCTGACTATGGAAGAAACCCTTGATCCGCGACCTTCGTCCAGGAGCATGCTGGGAAATGTAGTTCTTTCGGCTCTTTCCGGGAACAAGCAAGTCACCTCGAGCTCCTATTGGCGGCAAGACCAGGACTTCTGATTAGCTGATTGGTTGGCGGCTTGGCACGGGGCGGTGCCATGATTTGAGCGCAGCCACAGCGCCGGCGTCGTTTACTAAAAGGAAGATGCTCTGACTAAGCTACCGGAGGTCCTCGTAGATTCTCTGATTTTTGTCAGTCCGTATTCTTTGCGCTTTGCAACAACGCTTGCTAATGCACTTACTTTAGTCCTATTATCATGTAAAGTTACTTTTATAATGTAGTTACCTACATTTGCATTTGTAACGTGTAATTTGTAATGTGGTTACTTGCATTTAAACCTGTAATGGAGTTATGTGCATTTATTTTTGTAGTGCATATCACCTCCAGTTACTTTTGTAATGCAGTTACATTCAGTTGCATTAATAACATTATTCCTTGCAGTTATTAATGCAGTTGCATTAATAACATTATTCCTTGTGGGTGGGGAGAACTGGTTATGTTTTAATGCTTTTAATGTATTTAATGTATTGTTGTAGTGCCCCCTCGATCCATGGGGAGAGGTGGGATAAAAATATTATTATTATTATTATTATTATTATTTATTTATTTATTTATTTATTTGTTAGATATTCAAAGGATTGACCTGAGATCTGTACTCCCTTTTCCCCTCAGCATCCTACTATGTGTCTTTCTTACAAACTTCTAAGAAGTTAAGTATATGCCTTCGGGTCCCCTGCTGGATTGCGGCGACCCATGAATTTCATTGGGTTTTCTTTCTAGTTTTTTCATCCCTTCCTGGTGATCGGCGTTCTGGTGAGTTTTGGGAAATTCTGGAGACAGAAAGCAAAAGGAAAGGATTCTTCTTTTCCGAGCAGCTCTGAGCCAGCTGAGTATCAAAAGCTCTTTAACAGTTTGCAACACTCAGGCTGCAGATATTTCCAGTAACCTGCTCGTACTTGTTTAGCCCAGCAGATCTCGCTGTGAATAATATTACAGCTCTGTCCTGTTCAGCATACAGCGACTTACAGACATAGTCAGTGCCGAAAAAAGAGGGAAAAGGGAAAGTAGCAGCAGCTGTAAGACTGGTTTTTATTTTAGCATGAGCTTCTGTGGGTATCAGTCTACTTCTTTAGGAGCAGTGCAGAGTGATATTAAAGCCTCAGGTTATTGACCATAGCTATACAATGGTGGGACAGAATGTAGTAGGATCCAGAAAAATGCAAATTGTGACACCCTCTCCCAAAGAGAGCCAAACAAAGTGGGAAGTCTGACTATAACCTAAGGAAGGAAAACTCACCTGGTAAGCCCTGGCAATTTCCCTCCCAGTTCTAACAGCTAATGTGGTTGATTGAGGTGAACAAACAAAAAACCAGACAACCTCCACTTTTTTTCAGACTTTCCTCCAGCCCCTGCCCCAGTTCCAATGCATTACTATGTCTACTGGGTTTTATTGGATACTCTGTAGATAAGAGACGTAGCTGGCACTCAGCCTTGAAGTTCTAGCAGGAGTAGAATGGTGATTTTAAAGCCCTCTGCAAGTGGTGGATTCAGACCTTTGAAAAGAGGAAAGTGTTTCCTGCAAGCCAGCTGATTGACTTTTAAGAGAAGGGAAAGAAAAGCACTACCACTCACTTTGGGCTCTGACGTTGCCCACTGTCTCCTGTTCTGACAAACTGTGTCCAAAGGAATTAGGTTGCCAGCTGAAAACCAGCGCAGGACCCCTGTACCTTTAATGATTGTGGAAAAGGAGATTTCAACAGCTGGCATTGTTTTGTCAGTAGTCAACTCTAAAGGGAATGCATTCCTCATTATGAGGGGGAAAAGAACAGAAAATTACAAAATCCATATTGTGATAACATTTTCGGCAAAACGCTTGAGGCATGCACAGGTTTTCTCCCGGGTAGATACATGAGAGATAAGTCAGAACAATCACAGATGTGATTGAATTTTATGACAAAAACGTGGGGAAGAATGCAGCACTTATTTTTCTGGATGCTGAAAAAGCTTTTGATAATGTTTCTTAGGACTTTATGTTAAGGGTCCTGAAAGAATATGATTTGGCAGAAGATTTTTGCAAATGGATGGAGATGATTTACCAAGACCAATCAGCAAGGTTAATTATAAATGGAGATACCACAGCAAGCTTTGCAATAAATAAAGGGGTACGACAGGGGTGCCTGCTATCACCATTATTATTTATAGCTGTTTTGTAGGTTCTGCTGATACCAATAATTGAATAGCCACAGATAAGAGATATGAAAATAAGGAAAAAATAACTGAAACTAAAAATGTTTGCAGAGGATGTAATTATAGTTTTGGAGGATCCACAAGAATCAATTCAGATGGGAAACTTTACAAAGATATGGACTAAAAGGAGGTTATAAGAAAAATAGAGAAAAGACAATGATGATGACTTTTAATATGACAAAAAAAGAGCAAGCAGAATTGGAGAGAAGATCCGGATATCAACTGACCAAGAAAACAAAATATCTGGGGATAATTATGGTGAAAAAGAATCAAGAACTATTTGAAAACAATTATTTAAGAACATGGAAAGAAATTAAATGTGATATGGAGAAATGCAAAAATTTAAATTTATCCTTCTGGTGTAGGATAAATGCTTTTAAAATGTCTTTACTACCAAAGCTTATGTTCCTCTTTCAAAATTTACCAATAATAGGGAAAGAGAAGATATTTAAGGAATGGGAAAAGGCCCTACAAAAATTTATTTGGCAAGGGAAAAAACCAAGAATTAGATTTAAAACACTCAAAGATGCAAAAGAGAGAGGAGGACTTGACTTACCATCATTAAAAATCTGTTACCACACATGTTGTTTAGATTGGATCAAAGACTGGATTAAATTAGAAAACACAACCACTGAAGAGATAGAAGAAATAAAAAATAGATTTGGATGGCATGGATATCTATGTTATGATAGATCTACCGTGAATAAAGAGTTTAAAAACCATTGCATCCGAAAGACATTGTTGAAGGTTTGGTCACAAATAAAGCAAAAATTTTATACAAAATTACCAGTATGGACCTCACCACAAGAAACTTATAAAGTCGCCCCAACAAAACAAGGAAATTTACTAACATATCAAGAGTTATTGAAATGGGAGGGCGACAAACCAAGAATGTGTACAGAGGAAGAATTAAGCCCGAAGGGCATGAACTAAATTGGTTTCCATGGAGATGACTCAGAGAAAGATTTAGAATGGACCAAAAACTATACAGATTTGAGAGAAAAGAGAAGGAATTAGATGTACTGATGAAAGATAACCAAAAGAAAAGAATTTCCAGATTTTATAAATTACTGCTGAAAAGAGAAATGGAATCAGAAGTAGTCAAAGATACAATGGTTAGATGGGCACAGAATTTGGGACATTCGATTGAATTAGAAACTTGGGAAAGAGTGTGGAAAATAGATATAAAATTTTACACCAAACTTAAATTTAAGAGAAAACTTTTATAAAATGTTTTGCAGATCGTACATGACCTCAGAAAGATTCCAAAAAATAACAAAAAATGGGAATTCAAATTGTTGGAAGTGCGATGAAAAGACAGGGTCTTTTTTTCCGTATATGGTGGACATGTAAGATAGCAAAAAATTTTTGGAAGGGGGTACATGACAAAATCCAAAGAATTTGTAAGCTGAATTTTGAAATGAAAACAGAGCTTTATTTGTTAAATATGTTAGGGCAACAAAGGGAAATAAGAAATCATCAGACGATATTATTATATCTATTAACTGTGGCAAGGTTGACATATGCGCAGCACTGGAAATAAAAGAAACATATTGATATAGAAGAATGGGAGTTAAAAGTTCTGGATATGATAGAGATGGAAAAGTTAGCATTTTCTTTGAAGAATAAATCTATCCAGAACTTTGAGAAAGAATGGAAAAGAGTATTGGATTGGGTAAGGATATAAATATATAAGAAATCAAAGAAGAAATAATGTAACGGTTCTTCTCTCTGTAAGATGGAAATTATGTTTGTAATGGAATGGGAAAAAGCAATTTCAACTGGAAGAGTATATATATATATATATATATATATATATATATATATATATATGAGATCACATATTGTGATAACATTTTCAAGGCCAACCAAAAAAAAAGTATAAAATTAGATGCCCTTAAGAAATGTTCTCTTTGCTTGCTGGAGGTAAAGAAACTTCCTCAAATGTTTCCTAGTAAGTTGCAGTTTCTTCTCTGGGCTCAAATTTGGAAAGCAATAATTCCCAGAGTTTTCTTTTTATTTACTAATAACAAATAGGTATAACATGGTAGAATTTAATAATGTGAGAGCCTGTTGGGGTAGAGCTCTGTCTAATTCCCTCCTAGAGATTACAAAACATTTTTTTCTTTGTCTTTTTTCCCTCCTTTTTTTTAAACAGCTCGTGTTTAATTTGAACCTCCTCTTCTTCTTTCCCCCACCTTTCTCCTTCTTGCTTCTGGGTTTTCTTTCTAGTTTCTTTAACAACCCTCCTCACCTACGCTAGTATAACCAGGTTGTGTGTGTAATGGGAAGACAGATGGAGGCAATCCTGTGGAGATCTACACAGAACCTACTGATCTAAATGATCTGATCTAATCTTACCCCTGTGTGTGAGTATATGCTTTCAAGTCACCTGCCAAATTATGGCGATTCCATGAATTTCATAGGCAAGGAATATTGAGAGATGGTTTTGCCAGTTCTTTCCTCTGAAACATAATGTACAGCAACTAGTATTTGTTGGCAGTCTCCCATCAAAGAACAAACCAGGGCTGACCCTACTTAGCTTCCAAGATCAGACATGATCTGGTGCCTTTAAGGTATTTAGGCCATAAACTTACCTCTCCCTCCCCCTAATTCTGCAGAAGACTGGAACCTTAGAAAGGTCAGAAAAGAAGGCATAAAAGGTATCAGGAACTGAGTTAGAACCCTAGGCCAAGTGGGCGAAAAGTTAAATCACAGTGTGCATTATTAAAGTGAAGTTTATTTTATTAAAAAAATATATACTTGTTTTGAACCCCTACACTACATTCTTCAGCTCTGAACCCTTCTGCAAAACATTGACATCACTAATTACGGATGACATCCTGTTAATGACTTCTTCTTGCTGTTGTGTACCTTCAAGTCATTTCTCGCTTATGGGGACCCTAAGATGAATCTATCATGGGATCTTCTGAGACTGAGTGTGTGTGATACACCTAAGGTCACTGAATGGATTTCCATGGCCAAGCAGGGAATCGAAACCTCATCTCCAGGGTCGTAGTCCAATGCTCAAACCACTACACCATGGTGGTTCTTGATTTAGGATGGTGTTAATCTAATGTTCATTTTCATGTTTTGTTGTTGCTGCTGCTGCAGAGGTCAAAATTCTCCAGGGTCATAGTCCAATGCTCAAACTACTACACCATGGTGGTTCTTGATTTAGGATGATATTAATCCAATGTACATTTTCATGTCTTGTTGCTGCTGCTGCAGAGGTCAAAATTCTCTACTACCTTCACACAGTGACCAAAATTCCACCAGGACTCACCTTTTAGCTGCTGCATCTCCCACTCCACAGCCATGTCATGGCCAGTGGTAAGCAGGAGGCATTGGAGAATTGTCTGGCTATGTCCAGTTTCACCACCCGCTGTGACCTCTGTCAGTCCTCTGAAGTTCTTGGAGGATGATGTCTTTGGCCTGCATTTGGCTATAGGAAGGTAGCCAAACACTTCCTTGTGACTTACCTCTCTCCAGTGGCCAGTAATGACTCTGGAGTGGGAGCTACAACAGCTAAAATGATTTCTGGTGGGAATGAGAGGGGAGACACAGGTAATTGTACCTGCAGAAGTTTTACACTATGTCTCTATGATGCAGGGATTGAGCCTATACTTTGGAGAGGGCCTCTGGACCTGTAATCTAAAACTTTCAAGTATTCAGCAATGGTCCACTTTCCATGATATCTCAGGTATCACTGAACAGTGCACGTAGGTGCCATGTGGTCCAAGTGGAGAGGGGGCAACTTATCTCAAAATGGATTATTGTCCCCCAAGTGCCACTGGTCACAGGTGTTATCTCTAGATGGCTATTTCCACTACCGCCAGCTTGCTCATGGCAAGGGCTTACCTCATCATGCTGAAGGCAAGGGACTTTCTCATGGCGCATCCAAAACTATCCTGGCAAGGCAAGAGCTAATAGATGTGTATACTCCATCACTCTGCTGCCCATAGCCCCAGCACAGGAAGTTAGTTGGCTGGTAAGTTACAGACTTCCTGAGCTAGCCATTCACCACCACACAACAAACTGATGTCTATAGCTACCTCCCCTTACCCATTCCCTCAACCTATTACTGCATGCTTATCCCCAGTCCTGTACCATGATACCACACAGATAATGCCTCAGACCTTCCCACCTAATGTATGTGTGTGCACATGCACACACCTGTGAGGAAACTGTTTTCCCATGAGGTTATTCAGAGCAGTGTCCCTAGGAGCATGTGGGCATTTGTTTGCGTGTCTTCACAGCTGTTCTGACCATCCCTTCTTCAATGAGTGATGGCTACCAGGAAAGGAAAGAAGCAATCTCCCTAGACATGTTTGTGCCTGCTTTGCAAATTTCACTGAATGTTGCTGCTGCTGCCTGATCTTAAGTATTTCTTCTATGAAGTGAGGCAAAAGAAGATTTACCCATGGGGAGATTAAAACAAGTGGTCTCTTAAGCATAACTGCACCTGCTTTAACAAAGAGCACCACTGAACTTCCTTGGATGTGGCTGCTGCAGTTTTCTCCTCACTTCTTGCATATTTCAGTGTGGGTAGAACAATGTGACTGAAATGCAGTGGAGGTGGCCTGCATGGTTTGGCTCTCTCTGTGGCCATGCATGCATCATCATTTGTACCGATGCTGGTTGGGGGCTATGTTTCCACAGATGTTATGGACATGTCTCATACTTTCCCCACTATTTGTGTATTTTCCCTCAGGTACAAGAGTGTTGCATCAGATACAACAGTGATTCCACAGGTGGTGCCTCCCTGTCCTCCATAATGCATGCACAGGTTTGCTGTTAGCTTCTAATCCAAGCATCCAGAATATGTAGAATAATGTTATATATGTTTAAGAAACTCAAGACACTGATTTTCTAGGACAGGGAATGCTTTTTATTCACAAAGCCATAACATTATTGGACGGCTTGGGTCTGTAAAACCTTCATGACAGATCAGTTATTGTAGGTCAAACAATTTACACAGCTACATAAATTAACCAATTGGACTAGTACTTGAATGTTGTTAAATACAGTGGTGATAAAAAGTTCATGAACCCTAATGATAATTATGGAAATCCCATAGCTTTACCATGACAGAATCAAATCCAGTCTAATTCTAAATATCCAGTCAGGTTCAAATTAACCTATTCTGTTCTTGTGGATTAAAACAATGTATAAATTAAGCAAACAATGAGTGTGTAACAAGTCAAAATAAGTGCAAAAGTAAGTGAACTTCTGGTTGCCTCAGCTCAGTTAAAGGAAATTGAATAATCCCTTTAGTAATTGGATAAGTTTGTGGGGCGAGTTTGGGCCCACCCACCTACTAAAAGGACCAGAAACTTTGTGAGTTTGGTCATCACCAAATAGTTGTATGGAAACATATCATTCCACAATCAAAAGACATTTCTGAAGACCTCAGAAAAGCAGTTACTGCTACTCACCAATTTAGAAAGGGCTATGAAACAATTTCTAAGGATTCTGTGCTCTACCAATCCATTGTTAAACAGCTAGTTTACAAATGGAAAAGGTTCAAGATCACAGACGCTCTACTCAGGAGTGTTTGCCCTACCAAAATTTCTCCAGGAACTAACTGGTACATCATCCAGCAAGTCACAGAGAAACCCTAAAGTTAACATCCAAGAATCAGCAGAGCACACTTGCATACTGTGAGTGTTCATAATTCAATGATCCAGAAAATAACTGGCAAGAACAGTGTTCCCAGAAGGATAGCCAAGAGGAAACCACTTTTTTCTACAAAGAACACTGCAGCCTGTCTGCAGTTTTCTAAAGACCATATAGATGATCTCTAAGCCTTCTGGAACAATGTGCTCTGGACATATGGGGCAAAAGTAGAACATTAGGTTCTCATCAAGAAACTTTGTATTTGGTCAAAAATAATGGGTTCATGTTCAAACAGAAGAACCTCATCCCCACCACCAACATGCTCATCAAAATGTGTTGGTTTGGGCCTGCTTTGCTGCCTCAGGACTGGGATAGCTTGCTATCTTTTACATAACTGTGAATTCTTAATGTATCAGAAGATACAAGATGAGAACATCAGGGCATCCGTCTCAGAGCTGAAGGTGAACCAAAAGTGGATCATGCATTACAACAGTGATCCTAGACATACAAGCAGACCTATCAAATTATGTCTTTAGAGAAGAAATTCAGTGTTTTAGACTAGCCTAGTCAAAGTCTAGGCCTAAACTATGCTGAATATTTATGGCAGGAACTGAAGTGAGCTTTTTTATGGGAAAAGGGTTTTCACTGAGATGAAGCAGTTTGGCAACTCCTCAAAACCATAGTGAGAGAGGTGCTTATCTGACATTATTGCTACTCAAGGGGTACCACCAAGGACTGAATCTAAAGGTTCACATATTTTTTTTCACACATCAATATTGACTACTATATCAGCCAGATAAATATATGTTGAAAATGTATCATGTTTGTGTGCCATTTGTTTAATCAGAGTATCTAATACTTTTTTTTAAACCTAGGGATTACATTAAGATCTAATAACTTTTCAGGTTAGAAACATGTGACAATCTTAAGGGGTCATAAACTTTTTCTCACCACTGTAGCTTTAAAATTCCCTGTAAGAGCAGCACCATTGTGACATTTTGCTTTAGTATTCCTCTCCTTCCTCCTCCCCTTCTCCTTCAACTGAATCCACACCCACTTCTTCATAATCCTTCTCAAGGGCAGCCATGTCCTCCCGAGCCTCAGAGAACTCTCCTTCCTCCATCCCCTCCCCAACGTACCAGTGGACAAAGGCACGCTTGGCATACATCAGGTCAAATTTGTGGTCCAGGCGAGCCCAGGCCTCAGCAATGGCTGTGGTGTTGCTCAGCATGCAGACGGCACGCTGCACTTTGGCCAGGTCACCCCCAGGGACCACAGTAGGGGGCTGGTAGTTGATGCCCACCTTGAAACCAGTGGGGCACCAGTCCACAAATTGGATGGTGCGTTTGGTCTTGATGGTGGCAATAGCAGCATTGACATCTTTGGGAACAACATCACCACGGTACAACAGGCAGCAGGCCATGTATTTACCGTGACGAGGATCGCATTTCACCATCTGGTTGGCTGGTTCAAAGCAAGCATTGGTGATCTCGGCTACAGAAAGCTGCTCATGGTATGCTTTCTCAGCTGAGATGACGGGGGCATAAGTGGCCAGAGGGAAGTGGATACGGGGGTAGGGCACCAAGTTGGTCTGGAACTCTGTCAGATCTACATTCAGGGCACCATCGAATCGCAGGGAAGCTGTGATGGAGGACACAATCTGACCAATTAATCTATTCAGATTGGTGTAAGTGGGGCGCTCAATGTCTAGGTTCCTGCGGCAGATGTCATAGATGGCCTCATTGTCTACCATGAAGGCGCAGTCGGAGTGCTCTAGGGTGGTGTGGGTGGTCAGAATGGAGTTGTAGGGCTCAACTACGGCTGTGGAGACTTGAGGAGCTGGGTAGATGGAGAACTCCAGCTTGGACTTCTTGCCATAGTCAACGGACAGCCGCTCCATCAGCAAGGAGGTAAAACCAGAGCCTGTGCCACCACCAAAGCTGTGGAAGACCAGAAAGCCCTGGAGGCCTGTGCATTGGTCAGCCTGTGGGAATAAATTACTGTTAATTTTAATAATTCTATTAACAACCACCTAAACAAGGATTGAGCAATTTACAGTCTTCCATTTGTTGTCTGATTGCAAATTTGCACCAGCCTTAGCCAGCATAGCCCATGACAATGTATAATGGGCCTTCCAATCCAACATCCCTTGGAAGACCTTAAGTTGCCCATGCTTGATGTAAAGAAAGCAGGAGAAATAAATTGGTTATCTCTCATCCTTAGAGATGTAGCATAAAGCTATTAATCAGTAAGACTTGATACTGAGTGAGATTTTCTCAGTCTAATTTTGCAGTTGGTGAAATCAGAAGAACTTCATTGCCTGTGTTCTATTTAATGCATACTTAAATTTCACTATTACTGTTTTAGCTAACTATGGCTATTTTCTTCAATATAGAACTGCCAAGTTGCTAATACTCTATGTGACTTTGTACATTACTGGTGTTTGCTTTTCTGTCATGCCCAGATCATCTTTTAGAGGAAGATGCTCACCAGCTTCCTGATCCGGTCAAGGACCAAGTCAATGATCTCCTTGCCGATGGTGTAGTGGCCCCTGGCATAGTTGTTGGCTGCATCTTCCTTGCCAGTGATGAGCTGCTCAGGGTGGAAGAGCTGGCGGTAGGTTCCAGTGCGGACTTCATCTGCCGAGAATCATGACAATTAGCTGGAATTAGCATCTTACAAAAGAATAATCTAATTGCCTGCATGGTAGCTATTCCTTTTAGGTTTTATCTGACAAAATGTATTATTCCCTTGGTATTAAGAAATTGGTATATGTATAATCAAAAATACCAGTGATACAATTAGATCTTGATGTTCATATTTTTAATTGGAGCCTGTGGAAAGCAAGAATCTTTATTAAATGAGAGTTGTACTGAGATGTTTAAAGGTCTACAAGAGGGCTATACAATATTTTAGAAGTATGTTAGCAAGTGGAGAAGAAGAGAGACACATATGTCACTATAAGCTAACTGGAGGGAAGGTGAGATAGAAATGTAACAAACAAATAAGCAGTGTAATCCTCCTCATGTTCAGAAAATGCCAATGTCTTGGGGTCTGAGCCTTCTCCAACCTGATACCCCTCCAGAGATTTTGGAATACAAGTCTCATCTTCCATAGTCACCACAGTGTGGGATGGTAGAAAGCAAGTTTCAATACCTCTAGAGGTCAGCAGCTGTAGAAGTCTGCTTTTGTTCTTGGGGGAAAAGCTCATGATCTAGAAGATGGAATTTATACCCACCAATCACAGTTGGTTCCAAATCTACAAAGACTGCCCTGGGCACATGTTTGCCGGCTCCCGTCTCACTGAAGAATGTGTTGAAGGAGTCGTCTCCTCCCCCGATGGTCTTGTCGCTGGGCATCTGCCCATCAGGCTGGATGCCATGTTCAAGGCAGTAGAGCTCCCAGCAGGCATTGCCAATCTGGACTCCAGCTTGGCCAACGTGGATGGAGATGCACTCACGCTAAAGGTGAGGAAATGGCATAAATGTGCATTATTAATTGGGTTTCTTCTTTGGTATGTTATTTTAATAATCTTATTTTTTTGATTGAATAAAAATACCAGAAATCTGCTATAGTCCTTTTATTTCGCTATAGGAATAAGACTTCAGATGCCTTAAGATTTGTGGTTAATGCTCACATGGCAAAAAGCACAGATTAATATGACATCTACTACTTCGTTATTGAAAAGCACGTCGCTCAAATTGGGATAAAAATAAAAAATATATGTGTAGAGAATCTGCCAAATCTTTCATCTCTAGGGTAAGGTAAGCCGATTACAACTGAAATGATTTAGTGGTAGCATCATACCTTTGAGTGCCAGGATGCCACACCCACCCTTTGTTCCTGAATACCACAAAGCTATGTTCAGTGGATTCCCCACCCAAATTTCCTTTTGACATCAATGTTGAATTGAAATAAATTATTACCCATTATTGTTCAACCTCATAAGACTGGGAAGAGGCAAAATTTTCAGACTACTCCAAAGTTCTGCAACCCCTTAGCCTTGAAGTTTCCTTCTTTCCTCCATACTTTGCAGGCTGAGTGTGCTCACCCCTAGGTACTTTCTCATTCTGCACGTCTATTGTGCTGCATAACATTCTGACATTTGGTAATAGAGAAATAAGGCTAAGCCACGCCCTGTCCAGGAATACTGGGTACGCTTTTCAGTAAGAACGAGATTCTATCCATTATTGTGTTGTCTGCAGTTACACTGACTGCTGGTGTCTGCAATGGATTAACACAGCCAAGTCTATTTCCAGCATGATCTCATTATGCTGTTTTGCCCATTTTCCCTCCACTGACCTCAGCTGAGCTGAGAGCATGGTTGGGAATGAAATAATTCAATGGGATGGATGAATCAGGAGACAAATCTTCCATTATCACATGCCAAGAAAGCATACTTCTAAGTATTAATGTGGTTGGTGGAGACAAGCCTGCAGTCTCCATTTTCCCCCCATGGAACTGACAGTGCTTTCAAAAGATACAGGCACACACAATAGAAAAAGTAAAAGAAGTTGTTCCTGTCTCCTTTTAAAGTATTGGGAAGGCTGCACAGAGTTAAAAGTGGAAACCTTCCAATACAATAAGGGCACAAATGAGAGTTAAGCACAACTGATGTGGAAGGCACTTGTTGAAAACGGAAACCAGTACAGTTGGGCTGTTGCATTGTCTGTTGATTAATTGTATTCTGGTCACATCTGCCAAGGGAGTCACCCTCTTTGTCTGCTCGGTCGGCCATCGCCTTCTGCCTCCTATTCACCGAGGGACCAATCTGCTCCAGGGCATCTGGGCTGCGGGAGGGGGGCGGAGGGAGCCCTATTTGCCTGACACTCCTCAGCCCTCCCCGCCCTTCCCCCCACCCCGTCCCTCTGCACGGATTCCTTTCACAATGTCCCTCTTTTGCCCAGGGTCCCTCGTGAGAGCCGTGCAAAGGCAGGGCGTGGCTTCTCCCCGCCAAGGCAGCCCCTCCGCCATTCACACGAGACGATCAGGCGGAGAGACAAGCAGAAACTCCTTAGCAGGGGCTCCTGGTTCTCAGCTCAATCCACGTTTGAGAGTCAGATCCCACCCTGAGTTCAATGAAACGGACTCCCAAGGAGCCGTGTACCATTGCTGCGCAGCCACGGCGCCCCGTCTCCCATAAGGCAGAGGGCTTTTGCAGCACGCGGGCCCCTCCACGCCCGCCCATTCCTCGCATCCTTGCTTCGCTGCCTCCCTCCCTTCCCAATGCCTCCTGACGCAGTCATAACTGAACAGAAATATCTAGCAACATTCCCACCCGAAAGCTGCAGCGCTTTTCAATGCATCTGTTTTAAAAAGGGGCGAGAAGAAAGAAACCCCCCGCTCTCCCCCCCGGTGTTTTTTCGAACAGGCTTTTCATCCCAAAAGGCGCTGGCAGCCCAGCGTCAGTAATGTTGACTTGGAAGGCAGATCCACCGCTTCCAATCAGGTTTCCTTTTTCTCTTCCGGAGGCAGAAAGGAATGTGCTTATTGCTGCCTGAACCGCAGAGGGCTCGCCCTCTCCGCCGGCCCCCCCCCGTGTCTGGCTTAAAAAGCCCGGCAGCCTCTCTCGGGCGGGTACCGCCGCTTCCCGCTGGCCTCGCCTTCCGCTCCCGCCGCCGCCGCCCCCGGGAAGAGGGTTGGCGAGGGGGAAGGCGCCGGCAGGCGAGGCGAAAGGAGGGAGCCGGGCTTCTCCTCCTCGCCTATCCCAGCCAGAAGCCGTGGCGTCAGGCTTCGCAGCTGGGATGTCGCCGCCACTGCCTAAGAACGCACCGCCCTTTGGGGAGCAGGAGAATATGCATAACTCATTGCCTGCCTGGGGGAAGAAAAGGGAGGGAGGGAGACCGAGGGACCAGAGCGCGCGCTCTCTCTCTTTGCTGCCTTTCCACAGTTCGCCCGGAGCTCCGAGCCCAGAACGAGACCGCCGCGGGGGGCGGGAGGGACCCTGTGGGGGCGCAGCAGCGCAGACAAAGCACGTCGGGGCGGCGGGGACTGACAGAAAGAAAGAAAGACAGACAGACAGACAGACAGGGGAGAGGAAGACAGGGTGCCCGTCCACGACTGGTTGCCGCATATGGGGAACGCGGCTGGTCGCCGCAAGGGCCACCAGCGCCCTGTGGTAGCAGAGGTTTAGAAACAACTCGCCGCGGGCGCAAAGGCGGGCGGGCGGGCGGGCGCTTACCATGGTTGTTGCTGCTGCTGCTTTTGTTGCCGAGCTTGGAGAAGTCGAGCCGGGGGAGGGAGGAGGAGGGTGCTTTCTTACAGCGCGACTCTTAGGAGGTCGATGTAAGAGAACCTGTAGCGCCCGGGCCAACGCGACTCCCCTATATACAATCCCGTCACCATGGGGACGGGCGAAGGCTTTTTGCGGTTGGTGGGAGCGCCCCCCAATCTGCCCGGAGAAGCCACGGGAGGAGAAAAGCGATTGGCTCAGGGCGCATGGGATGAGGTAATCTCCCCGCCCGCACGGACGCGCTCGCTCCCCCCGCCCCTCCTCTCCTCAGCATCCGAGGTCTGTTTGCATCCTCCAGACAAAGAGACCAAACAGAACAGTTACCCATCCATCATCCTCACCCCGGGAGCGCGCAGGGAGGACAAGGGAGGGTGGGCGCGTTAGGGCGCAAGAGGGAGGAGAGGAAAAACGCATTTTACAAGAGTTTAAATCAACCTTGGGCAAGAAAAACGTTTTTCCTCAGGACAAATGCCAAAGACTATGTCAGTCCTCTATCGCTCTGAATTACTCCCCAAGCCGCCCGCCCTCCGGCAGGAACGAAGCTAAGTGATAATGCCGGGACTTCAGATCCGCATGTCAGCAAAGGCATGGGGTACAGCGGCGGCTGAAGTGCCCATAAAATAGTATGGAAGTATATATAGGGTGAACAGGATAGGGTGGGGATGGAGGGATCTGAGCAACTGGTGCTTGAATGCACTTGGTGAGGACTGGAGGCTTCACAGTTTTAAAAAAACTTTTATGACTCGCAAAGAGGGTGGAAGCGAGCAGAAAGGCTCAGGATTCACGGATGCCCAAGTGGTTTGGATCAGTGCCTCGAACAGCAAAATCGTGTAGGACTCGTGAATAATAATAATACTAGGTGGAAGAGCAGGACCATCTTTGCGCAGATGTATATTTGGCCACCGTCCCGAGACTTCCTACCACCTGCCATCTCTCCCGCGCCCTGGGCGAATGACACCCCACACGATCCGGGCAGGGGAGAAACGGCGGTGCCCAGAGGCAGGGAGCTTTACGGTTCCGCAGGAGCCTAAATCTGGAACCGTGCCCCACTCTTCGTCCCCCACCCCATAGGAGTGGCGAGGATGGAAACTCCTCAGGGAGGGAAAAGGTTGCCACGCGGGAAGGGCTGGCGACATCCTGGGGGTTTCCTCCCTGCTGCGCGGGATCTCTGTCTGACACCAAAGCTTCGGGAAGAAGGCGACGTCGGGGGGGCGGCGGCCGGAGGAGGCGGGGAGGCGAAGGGAAAGAGGAACGCCGGGCAGCAGGAGAAGCGAGGGCGGCCCGGAACGGAGGCCGAAGAGCAGCGGGCGCGGAGTCACAAGTCAAGAGCAGGCGGGCGCCGCCACGCCGCCTCTCCAGCTAAAGGCAGAAAGCGGGCGAGAAAGCCGCCCCGCCTCAGAGCCCGCTTCCTCTCTCTTGAGGGATTCTGGACCGAACAGGGAGCCTAGGCAGCCGCCCTTCCCACCGCCTCCTTGGAGGAGGGCGAGCCTCCTCTTAAAGAAATCGGCGCCTTCTTTCAAAAGCGCGCCGGGAGCGCTGAAGCATGGCCGGGGGTTCGCTCTTTTCTTTTTCTTGTGTGGAGAAGAGCGGCCTGCCTGAGAGTAAACAAACGTTTCCCCGCAGGGGCAGCACAAAACAGGATAACCTTTCCTTGGCACCGGCGTCTCCGTTTTTCCGGACTCTTCTCCCGCCTTTCTTTGGCCTGGCCAGACAGAGGGGGGCGGGGAGGGGGGTGAGGCAGCAGGTGGAGAGAGAGGGTGGGCCGGGCGCTTTGCCTTTCCTCGCCGAGGGAGACCAGAACGCTTCCTTCCGCCCTCTCCCCCGCCCTTCTCCATCTTCGGAATAGTTCCGAGCTTTATCATCTCCCCTTCTCCCCCCCCCGCCCGCAGCTTGCTCGAGTCCCTCGCCTCTAATCGTGTGTTACTACGTCCTCGCCTTCCTCGGTGTAAAACGAGAGCCTTGGCTCTGGGCTGAGCCAGGACGGTCTGCTGACTGAGGCAAAGCAGCAGAGCTCTCCATCTCCGCCCCTCTGCCCCCAGATTAAAAAGCATACCGCCTAAAATCAGCCATGTGGTTTTGGCACCTCAGGCAAAAGACTCTGAAAGTGAATCTTCTCTCCCCAATCAAGCAGACAACCAAATACCTAACAATTTGTTACCCTTTGTGATTATCAGATCTACTAATTAGGGTGGCCTATCAGTAGAACTGGTTCTGCCTGCTTGCCTGCCTGCTCTTTCTTTCTTTCTTTCTTTCTTTTTTCTTCTTTCTTTCTTTTCTCTCTTAGTTTAATTTATGTTCTGCTTATTCGGGAAGGTTGGGCTAGCAGCCAGGATTCCCTGACTTTGATCTTTTAGCTTTTCTCTACTCCACCCCCAAATCGCATCTTCTCACAATTATTATTTTGATGAAATGTCAGCAGCCCTTTCTCTCTCTCTCTCTCTCTCTTTTTGGTGCTATTAAATTACTATCTGGATGCAGACTGATAGCCTGAGCATGGAAAATGCATTTTATTCTGCATTTAAATCTATCTATGGAATAGTTTTTCTGTGGAACATGGCTGCTAAGGGCAAACATGTAACATACACGATGACAATAATATACATTTTGACTCACTCTTGACAGGCAGTAGGTTTACTTCACTTAGGTTACCATCTTTTCCTCTGGCAGGGACCCTGTGCTTTGAACAACTTCACAGTATGCAAGAGATGCTGTGATGGAGAATGATTCGCAGATTAGAATGAGAGAAACACAAAATTATAGATTTGCAATTTATTTAGGGAGCAACCGTGGCTCAGTGTCGGAGTCTATTTTAAACGCAGAAAAACTCCAATACAAGCTCAAGAAAAAAAATTCAGTCCCAGCCTCATCTGGTAGAAATTCAATGACAGGCATGCACTGTGCATGTGAGAAGGTGCTAAAGATACAGTCTTTAGTCCCTCTAGGCAAGCAGAGAGAGGAAAGAGTCTTGCCTCAAACCCTGGAGAGCTGCTGTCCGTCAGTGCAGCCCATGGGCGGGCAACTGTTTGGTATTAGGGATTTACAGTGCCCTGGGAGAGATTTTGGAAAGCTGCACCCTTGGGGGGGGGAACAATATTTTTTTGCCCCCAAAGGCCCTCTAGGGAACGGGGGGGATTTCACTTTTATATATATATTTTTTTCAACAAGAAGTGACCAGGTGTCAACTTCTGGGCCATTTCCTGTTAGGAAGAAAGGCCTTGCTTGGACCTCAAATGGCCCAGAACTCTGCAAAAACACAGTAAAATTATCCGCAACCCTTGTAGGTTGGGGCAAGTTAAAACTACATGTATTTTTTAAAAATGCCAACCCTGGGAGCCACATATGGTTTGTGGGCTGCACTTTCCCTACCCCAGTATAGACAGTGCTAAGCTACGTGGAACAATGGCTTGATTCAGTATAAGGCAGCTTCAGATGTTCTGTTACCCTGTATGTTAGGGGTCCTGGGAGGGGCGCCCAAATAACCAAATAAAAGCACAAGATGGGGAAATTAAGCTCGAGCACTCTCTTAAGCTAACGAGAGGCAGGATAGCTTCAGCTAGGATCTTTAACCCTATGTATACAGCGTCAGGTCAGAGAGCAGCTAGACAAGGTTTTAAAGCAACAAATAATATTTTATTGAAGACAAGAAACACAAAAGACAAGACATACACTAGCTAACTGAGAAATAGAAATGGAGAGCTTTGGGGAATGGGTGATACAACACCTGATCTCGTAGTCCTAGAGAGAAGATGAGGTTGCAGGGATGGAAGCTCAGTGCGGTTCGCTGCAGGGAGTTCACTGGACAAACCGACAGCAAGGCGGGATGGAAGTCCAAAGTGTTCTGAGGAAGTCCCGAAAGTGGGGACTTTTTATAGGGTGGAGTTTACCTACAGGCTATGCCATGCTCGGTGAGAACAAAGGAAATTTGGAGCTGGACAAAGGAGTTGGAAAAGGTCAAGTTTTGCATGATTAGCTTAGCGCTCAATGACAATAGTATGGCCAGTATACTGATGACCCAACATAAAGGAATGGGTCCGCTCTTGGCCGTGCGTCTTTGTGTAGATTCGCGCTGAGCAAAGCTGGTTTGCAAGGAGGTTTTTCCCTAAAGCATCGGAGAGGCTTAAGTTGCCTGCCTGAATGAGGTTTTGGAATGTACAATCATTAACGGCCACGCCCAATATGTGCTTGTCCGGTGGACCTCTGCAAACACGTGGAGTAGGGTGGCAGAGAAAAGTCAAGCAAAGGCCAAATTATTTGATATCAAAAGAATATCTAGTGCTCTCACCAGACATATCATAACCGTGATAACAGTTCCTTCTACAAGGTCCACTGCTTGGTTAGAGAACACTGGAATCCTATGGTTAAAATGTTGCTCCAAACGATAGAACAGTTTCTTTTTTACTCTGCTTGACTTTTTTTCCATCTAATGTGTACAGTCATAAAACGGATTTATGAAACACTGAAGTGTCAATAGTACAGTATATAATTAGAGAAAGAGGAAGGCAGATTTGTGTTTCAGTAACTGGAAGCATGGCATAGTTTTAATGTGTGTATAACACAGGAGTGATCATGGTGATAATTCTAGAGACCACACATTGTGCAGACTGGAAATACTGTCTGTAAACACAGTTGTATTTTATTGATTTATCTATTTATTGCGTTTATATGCCAGCTTTCTCCTAGAGTTGGACCCAAGGCAGCTTCGAGAACAGTTAAAAACATTGACAATAAAATTTAAAAACAATTAAAATCAACCATATAAAATAGTATACAATCGTTATAAAAACATACAATTTTTTTTTTTAAAAAATAGAACATCCTAATAAAAATTAAAAGCTCTTCTGCTCACACACTAAAAACCTGCTTGAGCAGAAGTGTTTTTGTCTGCTGGCAAAAGGAAAGCAGAGAGGGGGCCGGCCTAGCCTCCCATGGAAGAGCGTTCCACAGGGTGGGAGCACCCACTGAGAAGACTCTCTCCTGTGAACTTTAACCAGGTGAGCCTGGGACAGTGATGAGACTGAGAGAAAGCCTTCCCCTGTGGATCTTAAACACCTGGCAGGTTTGTATAGGGAGACATGGTCTTTGAAATGGTCTGGACCTAAGATGTATAGGGCCTTATAAGTCATAACAAACACTTTGGCCATTTCTGCACGAGCCTGTTATAGCGTGATGATTCCACTTTCAACCTCCTATGGAATCCTGGGGTTTGCAGTTTGCAGAATCCTGGGCTGGCCCTCCCAAAACTGCAAACCCCAAGATTCCATAGGAGGTTGAAAGTGGAATCATCATGCCATAACAGGCTTGTGCGGAAATGGCCTTTGAACTGTCCCTGGAAACAAGCTGGTAGCCAGCAACTTTTTTAACAAGGGATTTATATGCTCCATATAATTGGTCCTGGTTAGCATTCTGTCTGCTGCACTTTAAACCCACTGAAGTGTTCAAATAGTTTCCAAAGGCAGCCTCACATACAGTGTGTTACAGTACAAACAAGCAAACAAATAAAATGTTTAAATACTTTGAATTGTGCACATTTTTAGTAGGACACATATCTTTGTCTCTCATGGAAGAAAGCAGTGCATTCATCTGTAGCCCAAACAAGTCCTTAGAAAATTCAAAAGTGGGCCTGAGGGCGATTTCTTTCTGGCGAGGATCCAGTTCTCAGAGATAATCGGTTAGGGGCCACATGTTGGCTGTGGAACCAGTGGTGGATGGGGCAGAAGAACCATAGATGGGTGAAAGCCACCCTTTGTCCTCTCCTTTTCAATCACCCCCTCTCTTATTTTTCCACCCTTTCTTTCTCTTCTGATCAGGTCTGGTTAATACTTGGATGGGAGGTGAGTACCAGGTGCTGTCAGCTATATTTCAGAGAAGGGCAATGGTAAGCCACTTCTGAGCATTCCTTGCCTAAGAAAACCATCTAAAATCCATGCTGTTGCCATAAGTCAACAGGTGACTTGAACACACACGCACACACTTTCTCATTATGCCATTCCTTCACCTCTTTCCCCTTCTTCCTTCCCCCAGTGGATTGCCAAGGGAGGAACAGACTGATTTTGTCAGAGGTCTGAACTTCCCAAAGAAAGGGTTTTTGAAATTAGACCAAGGTCAGCAAGTTGTCTACCCCTATTCTGAAATACAGTCCTCCATCCACATTCATGGGTTTGACCTTTGTGAATTTGATCATTCGCGAGACCATGTGTCTTTCCCTGTCTATTCTCCTCCCATTCCCATGCATTTTGCACCCATGAGGAGAACTCATGCAAGCCTTCCCCCACCCCCATTCCCTTCCATTTTGCATTTGAATGGGAAGCTGGGAGCTCCAGAGGGAGAAAGGAAGGCTCTTACAGGAGGCTTCCCTCACATCTGCCCCTCTTCTGTCTTGCATGGGAATGGGAAGCAGGGAGCCCAGGAAGCAAATGGGAGGGTAAGTGGGGGGTTATTCACTGTTTTTCCACTTTCGTGAGGGTTCTGCACGCCAAACCCTCACAAAAGCAGAGGCGCTATTGTATGGTTTTACTTCCAATTTCTTATGTGCATTGCTAGATTTTCTCTTTCTAAAATGAAACACTTCCCTAAATATCTTTAATGGCATTTAGTGATAAAGCAAATGTACATATGGAGAGGCTTCTTTTGCATCATGTTGTCAGTTGGTACCAAGTGAGCATCAGTATTTGACTGTGGCTAATCTGCCTTGCAACTGACATATGAAATAGATTAAATTGACATGAACACATGGTTTGCACACAATTATTATACATTAGCAAATCTGGGGATTTGCATATAGGGAGCCACTGAAATACATGTAGTTCAGCTGTGTGTGTGTGTGTGTGTGTGCTTTCAAGGCACCTTCAACTTATGGTGACCCCATGACTTTCATAGAGTTTTCTTAGGCAAGCAATACTAAGTGATGGTTTTACCAGTTCATTCTTCTGAAATATAGCTTGCAACACATCTCTTGCTGACCCTGCTTAGCTTCCAAGATCAGACAGGATCTGGTGCTTTTATGGGAAACAAATTCCTTGCCTGGATCCAAGACACTACAAATGCTAAATTTGCCCTCTCCAGTGCTTTGCATATTGCTCACTTGCAACATTTATATCTCTTCTTGAATGATGATTTGTACTTTCTGAATAGGAATATTACAAGCTTATTTCCCAGCAAAGCAGGGAGGGGAAACTGAGAAATGCAATTCTCCATAGACTGTTCTAGTTTGCAGAATAATTTTATGTTGATTTGTACCATGGTTTTTCAGTGCATTTGCGAACCAGCTTTGAAATGAAGTTCAGTCAAACACTATCCAATAAGCAAACCAACAAATTAAAACACTTTAAGATGTTGAAAGAGAGTACAGAAAATATTTATTGCATTTGTTGTTATTTTCTTTCCTATATCCACGAAGACTAATATTTTTGCTCTGATCTAAGGCTTTGAAATACACCCCAATTTTTCTCCCAGATGATTGTTACTAGTGCAGACTGACAAGACAGTACAAGTGCTCACCAATGGGTGAGTTATTGCCACCCTATGCCAATCTAATGAGCTCATCATGGAATGAAGTCTAGGAGTCCCAGGGTGAGGCCACACCTGCCTTTTTGCAAATGGTTCAAACGCATGATAGATAGGACATATGTCTGTAAGAGGGCTGCAAACATTTTTTAAAAACAGGTGTCCTGGATTTTTTTTTTAAAGGAAGCTATCAGGCAAAAAATAGGAAGTAAATACATTCCTGTTGTCACACATCTTTTATCTCTTTATTATTAAACCATTTCCCACCCACCTTTCTCAGTCAACAGTCTCTTCAATACAGCTAACAAAAGCTTTTTAACGACAAACAGAGTCTTGTTTTAAAAGTGCGCCCCTGAACCTCCCCCCAAGGAACACCATTTGCCTCTAAAACAAAAGAGGACTGGCAGTGGGATTAGGAAGGGGCTGTTCAGAATACATGATGTGTCATGGCCTTCCTCACCCCTCCAGTTCATTGGAGTGAGTCATCATGTGACAGCAGCAGGTTCAGCCTGGATGTTCTGGGAACCCCCTAGCCAGGTGACAATGCCAATCACTACTTCATGTTGTTACTCTCTTGGAAAGACTCAGCTCAACCTTCTGGTTGTTTGATTTCTTGAACGAGCCAGTCAAATTTTGCTTGTCCATGAGAATTATAGTTAGGGAGCAACAACAAAAGAGTCTTATCTTTATATAGTCCTCCCTCCACATTCGTGGGTTTGACCTTTGTGAATTTGATTAATGGCAAGGTGCATGCTTGCCTTCCCCTCATTCTCCCCCTCCCATTCCCTTGCATTCCTCACCTCAGGCTTGTGAGCCTTGTGTTTAAAGTTGACTTTTTTTTCCCTTTTGGGTAAGCAAAGTCCCCCACTGCTGGAGGCGTGTCCTCTCTGCCACACACATTCTGCTGTGTAATGGCCACCAATTGGTCAAGTGCTTTCTTTGCTCCTACTCCTCCCCTTTGAGGAATCTCCTTTCTCAAGGTGATGACTGGAAGTAGCTAGAATGCTAGAACTCAGCACTTAACTCTTTTCCATCTGAAGGGAAAGTACTGCTAAGCCCTTTACCTTGTCTTTTTATTTCCCCTTGGGAGTGCCAGGGCCAGAGACTAGGGAATAGAAAAGAGGGAACCCTGGAGGGGAATGGGAGTGGATCATGGGGGGGGAGGTATTTGTGGTTTTTCCACTTTTGTGAAGGTTCTGTGCCTTGAACCCTCATGAATGTGGAAGGGTTACTGTAGACTAAATTATGTATATTCCAGTACAGACTTTTCTGGACTAGGACCCACCATGTATCAGTGTGAAAGGAAGACAATGCTGTGTCCTTTTAGAACAAAAGAGGGGATTATACTTCTTCCAGCAACTCGCAGCATAATGGTGAGGACTGCTGGGAGATGGAACCCAACCACATTCTGTGGCCTGCATGATTCCTACCCTCATTGTGAAATGTTAGTGTTTCACATGACATGACAATCAAGCATTCACATCACAAAAAAGGTCACCATAGAGGGAACTCAGGTTGAACTGGTTGCCTTCCTGATAGCAATCAGGGGATCATCTTTTGGCCCATATTTCAAGTACAGATGAACTCCCTAGTTCAAATAAAATATACAAAAGAAAGCAGGTTGCTTCTTCACAGGAACTCAGCTTTCTCCTTACAGGCGCTTTTCTCTTCTGTTCATTGCAACTATACCTCCTTTTGCTTTTTACTCACAAGCCGGTACAAGTCCATTGCAGTCAGCTAATGAATCTTGCTCATTGCTTTCATGGATTGATTTTAGGAATCCTTTCCAGCTAAGACCCGGAGACAGATGCCTAGCCCCTCACAGCTCTGCTGTTGCAAATGCTGCCCCCCGCCCTAAAGTCCAAATATCTCAACCATCTGGTCACACATGAGCTTGAGCAGCTCATCCCTTCTTATGATCAGCATGGGTCAGAGCAATATTACTGGAAATAGAAGCCAAAAGAGGGTCAGTCCTGGACCCTGCTAGGTTTTTGTTCAATTTCCCAAACTACAACAACCCTCCAACTATGCAGGGGTCTGTAGCTAACTTCAGTTCCAGTTAAAGTCCAATGGATCAATTACCAACTTCTAACTTGCTTGTTGTGGATTGACTTGTACAGTTGTGTTATGCACTGATTGCCCAGGGACAGTACATTTACTTTTTCTTCTAAATATTGGAAGACACTGACTTTACAAAGACATGTGGGGCAGGGGAATGACACAGAATGACTGAAAATTAAAAATATTTACATAAGGGTCTCACAAACTACTGGGATAGAGAAAGAAATGCAGATCAAAATTCAATGCAAGACATGAACAATAAAACAAATGGAAATATTTTCAAGCTATCAGTATGTAACATTATTCTCTAATTAGTGGTTGCATTCAAGAAGAGACCATGGCATCATTTTAGTATTTGAACTAAAGTTGCTTCCAGCAAAGCAATTATTTATTGTGCAATTGTACTGCACCACTCACAGAACTGTACAAGGGGCCAAGACATGGTTCCACCACTTCTTCCATGTTTCTTCTTAGAAAAAAATGTTAAGGAAAAAATGGTGGCAGTTGAACAATGTTTTTTCACACTTAACAACAGGAATACTTCATATGGGAGCATTCTAAACAGACACATCAGAAAAGGAGCCCTTCAGTGCAGCAATTAACCAAATTTGCAGAAGAACAAAGGACATATGTAATATCACAAAAAGATGAGCTCTTTGTTATATTTTTTTAAATATTTCATATGCCCTTTGTTCTTCTGCTTGTCCTCTTCCTGCATTTTAATGCTTTCCTTAGCTTGTGATTCCTTTGACCTCTAGAATGCGATGCTTCAAATTTGCTAGCTAGCTGACTGTAGCAATTCCTGACTTTCGGTGTGGGCATCTGTTCTCAGCCATAGGGAATGCGATACATATGTCAGGCTTTCTCATTATTTAGCCTCCTCTATAATACAAAAGAGGTCAAAGGATTTGTTGGGAAGAAACTTCTCTTTCTTAAAGACAGTGATCTTGTGGGCTCTGATAATGTTAAGCAAACAATTCATAAAAAAAAAACAAGAGGGAAGGCGAGGAAATACTTAATTACTTTATGGCGATTGCATGGTAAACCACATAACTACAGTTTGCTGGGAAGTAAATCTGCAGCCTCATTCTCTGTTCATTTAGGTTCCAGATTGAAAACCAGCCATCTAGGGAGCTACAGGATCTGGCAGAAACCTTGCAGAACATCAGATAACCCATTACCAAATATATTTGCCAAACAGTCAGATCCACCTGTAAAATGGCTGAAATGTGGAGGAGCTGTGGTTGAGAGGTGTGGGACACAGAGTATAATAAAGATGTACCAAAGTCTATACCCCTTCAATTAATTGAAGGGTATTTGTGGGTAGTTTCCATCCAAGTACTAACCAGGACTGACCCTGTTAGCTTCCAAGATCAGACAGGATCTAGTGCCTTTAGGGTATTTAGTTTGAGTATGGGACTATGATTCTGGTTTGAATCCTTGCTTGGTCATGGAAACTCATTGGCTGACTTTGGGCAGGTCACGTTCTCTCAGCCACAGAGGAAGGTAAGGACAAAACCTCTCTGAACAAATATTGCAAAGGAAACTCCATTAAAAGGTCCCCTTAGGGTCTCCATAAGTTGGAAACAGCTTGAAGACACACAACAACAATTCACCCATTGTCCACCAATTTATTTCCAAGCAAAATCTGACTCCAAAATAAATTTGTCCTTGCTTACCACATTCATTAAGCATCGCATCAGTACCTCCTGAAATTCAATTCAAAATAAATAAGGTACACACAGTGATTCCCTTTGGGTGGTAAGATGACAGTGTGGGGAGATGAAATGAAGTGACAAGTGGCTGCCCCCACCTTTTTTTTAATATCTACTTAAGCTGGCAGCTGAGCTGCTGATCCTCTTCCTGCACCCCACATGCTGTGAACTGAAGCTGCAAATGGTTCTGGGAATAGAAAATAATGTTATTTCTTGTTGCTTTTCCAGCGATTCAATACAGAGAAAAAATGGTCTTCCTATTATTAGAACACAGTGAGTGGAACACAACAACAGCAACAGCAGCTCAGTTGCCCAGTTGCCTCTGGTTAAGAATTGAAAAAAGAACGAAAGAAAGAAAGAGAGAGAGAAAGAAAGAAAGAAAATGCTTGATTCTTCCAACCATCTCTACCATCTCCTGCATCACAGCACCTTCTAGCAGACCCAGTCCCAAACCCAAAGACCTAGGCCTGTGCCTAAACCCAGACATACCATAACAAAAATTCCTGGGTACAACACGGCTCCAGGCCTGACACATACACAAATCTACTTGTTGACTTAAATGCTTGTATGTGTGCAAATGTGTGGTGTATGTGTTATAGGCCATTTCTGCACTACACTGTTATAGTGCTATTATTCCACTCCCAACATCCTGTGGAATTCTGAGGTTGTAGTTTACTGAGGCCAAAGAGTTCTCTGGCTGAGGATTCTAAATGCTCCTCCCTCAACTGCAAATTCCAGGATTCCATAGGATGTTCAAAGTGGAATAATAGCACTATAACAGTGTAGTGCAGAAATGGCCATAGCTGCTCACATTCAGAAGACTCAATATAAGCCCATCTCATGTAAGTATCTATGGGTATCTCTAAAATTCCAGTTATATATAGTATTTTTTATATGTATGCTTTGTCAAAAACTTGGAATAGCTCTGGATGTTCCAAAGCATTCCCCACTTTGCTCGACCTGTTACTGTCATGGCTTCAATGTTGTTCAAGTCTGATTATCAGTTTTATCAAATTGTTAAAGGACCAGATAAAGATATTTATTTAGTACATATGTATCTGACCTTTATCTCATCATGGGACTTAAGATACCTAGATAGAATTGCTATGTCAGTATCCCCCAGTATCCCCCATGCAGACACTGACCAAAGCCAAATCGGGTTAACTTCAGTTGATGGCTGTGCCACGTGGCACTCAGATCTTACTCAGAAATCTGCTATTTCCCAGGTCACTTCTGAATATGTCTTGTCCAGAAGTGTTTGAAGGAAAAATAAGAACATGCATATCACCAACTTCTGTACCTTTTGCACTTAATCCTCCTTTGTTCTCAACTATTTAGAATTTCACCCCACCCAACCCCATCCACCCTGTGGGTCAGCATAACATCAAATGTATCTGATTAAGTAGTCTGCAGGCCATAAAAACTTATGTCAAAATTAATGCATTTGTCTCTACGATGTCACACAATTCCTTGGTTGTTTTTGCTGCAACTAACTAACATGGCTACCATGCTGGAAATGAACTAAAATGTTCTACCAAACTAATGGTGTATCCACACTGCACGATTATAACAGTTTGATTTCACCCTAATTGCTATATCTACTTCATATGGAATCCTGGGATTTGTAGTTTGTTGAGGCATATAGAATTCTCTGCTAGAGACCTCTAGTCCACTTCATCATACAAAAGCACTAGAATTATCTAGGAAAGAATTCAAAGTAGCTCACTAAACTATAAATCCAAGGATTCCGTATAAAGGAACTCCGACAGTTTAAGTGGAATCAGACTACTATGATTGTGAAATGGGGTTACACTGTAAGACATCCACTCAGAATGTCTCTCTCATCAGACCTTTTTCATTTTTTTCTTCCAATGGTAGAGAGTCTGCCCAATTCACTGCTGGAAGAATGGGCACATGGTAGGATAGGAACATCCAGCCAGTGCAGCTGTGGGAATTCCCCATCAGCTCCCTAACTTCTTCTGCTGTTACATTGATCAGAGATAATAAGTTATTTCAGCTTTCAACAACTTGCTGTGCAGCCATGAAACTGCACAAACTGAGCTGTGCTTTGCAGTCATGATAACTGTTGTACCAGGGGAGTCTATTACAAAGTAAACATGTGAAGGGTTGAGTAGTGCTTGCTGGGCAAGCGTCCATAGGTTTGCCAGGTTTAGACAGCCCCATCCATGTTGCTTTGATGCTGCCAACTCTGTCCTCAGCCTTGACAGACATTGGCCATTTCTGCACCACATTCGTATAGTGCAATGATTCCACTTTCAACATTCTATGGAATCCTGGGGTTTGCAGTTTAGGGAGGGGCCAGCTGTGTGAATGACAGAGATGGGGCTGGTGGCGATGGTGAATGCAGTTGAGGAAAGACAGGAAGCCGCTTTCTTCCGCAATCCTATCAACAGATCTCTCTGCAGCAATTAATGCTAAAGTATTTGGCATCTGGGGCAGGAGGGCAGAGGGTTCTTACTAACTGTAGAATAAAAGGCTGTCCTGATGCAGCAGAAAGATCAATAGGATATTCCCAGCAGCAGGCTCCACCAGCTTTACAATAAAATCAATGCCTTTGCATCCGCAGGCATAGAAACCTCTGAGATACTCGCAGCCTAATTAAGTATGTAAGATACTCACGTGCTGCTAGGCGACGAGCTGTTCCGTTGCTAAGAGACGGAACAGGAACCCTGGTGGCCTTTGGTATTCCTGTTTCACCTTGCAAGGCAGAGAGCTATGCCTTCGGGATAATTGTGCAGCCTTGAACCTCTGCAAAAGCAGGGACTGGGAGAGAAGGGAAAACAGGAAAGAAAGCTTAAGCATCTAGCTCTTTCTTTACCCACAGCAGCTGGACACAGCTCTATTCCACATGACTTTTAAGGTGTTTTCCAGGAGAGGACTTTTGTCATTCTCATTCTCCCAAAACCCTCATCTTTTTCTGAAGGGAAAAAGAAAGAAAGAAGAAGGAAGGAAGGAAGGAAGGAAGGAAGGAAGGAAGGAAGGAAGGAAGGGAGGGAAGTAAAGCAGTCACCAGAAATCCTGATGGTGCATTTCTTGGGCCATTTCCGCACTAGCCTGTTATAGCGCGATGATTCCACTTTCAACATCCTCTGGAATCCTGAGGTTTGCAGTTTCGGGAGGGGCCGCTTGGCCTCTCCCGAAACTGCAAACCCCAGGATTCCAGAGGATGTTGCAAGTGGAATCATCACACTATAACAGGCTAGTGCGGAAATGGCCTTGGTTCAGCTTGGCAATTTCAAGTGCAAAATAACAGGACTGGGATGGAAAAAATGTGCTGAATCTTACCTTTTAGGATGGCTGTGAATATCAGCAGAAAATAATAATAACAATAACAATTACTATTATTACTATTAATTTGTAGTACTAGTTGTAATAATATCCCACCTTTCTCTCAAGGCAGCTTACAATTTAAAAGGAACAGCACACCTAAAAACATATACAAAGTGAACATTAAAATACAATTAAACTAGTCATGGTATTAAAACAACTTAAACCTACCTTTAAAAGGAGCAAACTGCAATTACAAGGATACAAAAGCTATTTAAAACTGTTCAGTTTAAAACCATACAGGACCCTTAGCCATTTCTGTAGAAACTGTTTCAAAAGCCTGTCTGTATAAAGAGGGTTTTGCCTGCCACCAGAAGGACAGCAAAGAGGTGCCATTCTGGCCTCCCTCAGACAGAAGTTTCAAGAGTCTATGGGCAGCCACAGATAAGACCCTCCCTCATGGCCTCACCAACCATGGTTGTGTTGATAGGACTGAAACTCTAGGGCACAATTTTAAACTGTACACTTTTGACCACAGCAGCAAGATTGTTGTGTGTGCAGAAATACAATACAGGAATTCCAAAAAAGGAAGACAGGGTAATAAAACTAATGGGCCTATCTGAAATGGATAAACTATCAACAGTGATAAATCATCAGTGATTTGTTTTAAAGACTGGGAACCTTTGATGGGCTTTTTGCAAGAAAAAGAATATGTTAACTGTTGTTGTTATTGATATTATGTGCCTTCAACTCATTTCTGACTTATAGCAGCACTAAGGTAAACTTGTCAAGGAGTTTTCTGGGGCTGAGAGTGTGTGATCCACCAAAGGTCACTCAGAGGGTTTCCACGGCCATGCATGGAATCAAACCCTAGATTCGAAAGTCATAGGCCAATGCTCTAACCACTATACCCCACTGGCTCACTATGTTAACTGTAGGCTTTGATAATTAGAATATTTGGAAAAATAAATAGTTGAAATATCTGAATGGTATTTACAAATGAAGAAGTTATTTTATATAATTGTACATAATTTGCATTAGAAAAGCTGGAAGTCAAAATATATATATATATATATATATATTCTTATTTTTCTCTGTTATCTTTGTTTTTTCTATACTATCTTTTCTCTCTTTATTGTGTCTTTGTTCTTTGTTTGCATGTAATTAGATTCTTTATTGTATTTGAAATTGTTTAATAATACCTAAATTAAAAAAATATAAAAATGCACATTTTATGATAGCGAGAGCTGTATTTTATTAGAAACAATCACACTGTAGTAGAACCTGGCCTGAATGCATGGGTTGGTCAGTCTTAATCAGAAGAGGACAATAGAACCGACAAATTTGACCTCATAAGCTAGCAGCGCTCTTTTTACAAAACGACCACTCAGCCAATGAAGGGATTCATAATAATGTATTATGGAAAGGGCCAAAATGGAAGTGAGAAATTAAGCAGATAATCCTTCTGAAACATTACATTTAACAGAGGGAATAAGATGTGGAATATTGTTTGTACATTTTTTGAGGCTTGTTTTGCTTTGTTGCATGAATGAACTGCATCTGGTACTTGACTACCTGCTGAGATTATCAGTGGGGTCTGCTTCCTTTTACCATTAGTGATATGGTCGGTTGAAAGACAGGACCAGACCTTGGAAGTTACACATTACCTGTAATTTGCTACTTTTTAAAAAAGTGCCAGCAAAGTTACATCTTATCAATTACATAACAAGTGGGGGCCAATGTTATAAAAATGGTTGTGTATGTAATTAGTAACATTATCTTCTCAAATCACATATTAAGAGAATTTTTAGAGGCATTTCAAGCAGAAAGGTTTAAATTCTATGCTACTGTCTTCTAAATCCTATTTTTTTTTAAAGTATGGGCAACATAAAAACAAACGCAGCTCAGTTTTATGTGTCTTATACCTCAGTAGGACTTGAACTCAGACTTCTTAGATTGCAGTCTAGCACTCGAAGGGCTAATGATTACATCCCAGGGCATGTATCTCTTCCAACTGCCTTTGTGATCCACTCTCTGTTTGTTACATATAGCAAAAAAAACCAAGTTAACCCTCAGCTCAGCATGTTTCCAAAATATTTAAGCAGTACCAGTGCTAAACATAATCACCAAGGTGGAAAAATCAATAACCATTCTGCCAAGATCAGGATATATTTTCTATTACTACAGTAATGGAAATACCCTTTCCATTGTCAAATTCACTATGTTAGACTTTGTACCAGATCACCAAGTTCAATTTAAAAAAAAGGATAAGGGGAATTTTTCTGTCTTGTGACAGACAATGCTAAACAGTTTTGAAAAGGAGGGATTTAAATCATTCTTCATTTTGTTGCTTTCTCCCAAGATGGGATCCAAGGTGGCAGCACTCTCTGTCTCTGACCTTTTTTTTTCTTTTCCAAATAAAGACATTGCTCTTTAAGACTGTAGCACTTACGGTCTTTAAACATTCAAGGTTTTTTGTCCATCAAAGCTTCCTGTCTATATCCAGGCCCTTTTAAATGGTCTTCCCAGCATCTTCCTCTATTATCATTTCCAGGAACTGTCAGTTCCAGAAAATGTCTGTCCAAGTCTTCAGGGGAAACTACCACCCTTCACAGTACCATGTGACAGAGTCCCTCCAGATGGGAAAAAGATCTCTGAAAGTTCCAGGCGCGGTACAAATCAATTTTATTTTCAAGATTCACATGATGTTTTCTTCATCCCAAATTATTTCCTGGTTACTCCCTGCATTACCAAGGACTTCTCATTCTTACTTCCCAGGTCATCTTAAATTAACCTAGTATTTTCCAAAATTAAATTTATCTGTACTTGGCTATCGGTCTGTATTACCCCAGAACTAGCTAAGATTGTCACTGCAGGTGAACACGTCTATTGTTTCCAGGACACAGATTCAACAGAGATCAAGCAAGACAAAGAGGAAAGTTTACATTGCAACAAAATGGTCCTAATATTTGATTCCTAATATTGCCTAGCCTAATGTTGCTAAAGCACTTTCACATTTTGATAATAACTACTGAATAATAATAAAGAAGGCTCAGTGGAAATTGGTGAATTTCTGAAATGTTGCATGAGTCTAAATGTAACCTGTGATTGGTGGGAAGGGAAGGAGGAGGAACATGAGTGGGGAGGAAGGGAACCCTGGGGGTGTTTCAAGATTGAGTTTGGATCTACACCTGGAAATATGCAGATAAAATCAATACAAAAAAACCCAAACAAACCTGGAAGCTCTGAATACTTCCACAGATCTTTTTCACCCTTTTGGGTGTGTTCACAATTATATGAAAACACTCTCTTTGTAGCACTAAGGGACTTTTACAATAGATGTGCCCACATGGTCAAAGTAATTCAGAATTCTGGCTATTTCAGGCCTGCAAATGAACCAATCTTGGAAGTTTTTAATTGGTTTACAAACAGACCACCATGGGCATTAATCTTAACATCAGCGTTAATCTACAGTTGGCCCTCCACATTCACTAGGGTTAGGAATGAAATACCCTTGCAAAAGTGGAAAAAATACAAATATCAAAATATGTGTATATCTGTGGGAAGGGGGCCAAAGCATGGTTGGGAGTGTTGGGTAATGTTAAAATTAAGAGATTGGTAGGTCTCCCAACCAGCAGAGTGTTGAGTAACTGCACAAACAGAAGGTGAACAGATTACCAGCCCCACTTTTATCACTCCACCCCAGACACACTTAATCTAGCTCAAAATAAAACACACTTTGGTTAAAAGTATGTAAAAAGGATTTACTCACATTACCTTGTGCATAGTTTACACAGGTTCAAATTCTTGAAGAAAGGTAAGAAGAAATTAAGCAGTCACATGTTTACAGGAAAGCATGCTTGCTAGAGGATCGGAGACCACATGCTTGTGGAGAAGCAGAAGAACAAAAGAGGAAGAGGAAGAGAACATGCAAGGGGAAGTGGGTATTGACCAAACAACAGGAAGTTTACTCTAAGCAGTCCCCTCTATGCTTACAATAAACATGCAAACTAACTAGCCAGTTAATTAAACATGCAAAGGTTGTCACTCCCAACAGGGAGAATGGGCACCCAGGGTCCAAAGCAGGTCATGGAAAGGAGACGGAAAGAGTAGTGGGTCAGCATCATAGCCCTATACTTCCTCTCTCTTGTCCATCTCCTTCATTGAGTATAGGGGTGGTGTCGGGGAAGGGTTTGTGGTGCTCAGAAATTGGGCTGTGACCTGTCCTTAGCTGGGCAGGCAGCAGCTGGTGGAGAAGAAGGAGGACCAGAGATGCGTTTTTAAAGGGCTGTGTGGCCTGATCAGAGCCACTGAGAGGGAAGGTTCTCCTGACAAAGAAGCACCTGGGATGGGGGACCAGGGATGGGAGAAACTTGCAAATAATCAAATCCACGAAAATCAAACCTGCAAATGTGGAGGGCCTACTGTAATTCTGAGAACATCAATACAAACAATGAGAATGATTGATGGCTTCTGTAAACAACAAAGAACCCTTTCGGAATAGCTTAACTTTGGACTTATGGATTCTCTGTGCTGAAAGACATCAAGCCACAAACATATACAGTTAGCTAACAAATTTACTTTCTGTGTTCCAATGCGACATATGATTGAAGTAGATATTAAAAGGAACTGATATAGAAAGATATGTGCTGTGCAGGTGTTAGCACTATAAATATAAAGATCAGCCACACTACTGCATTTAGACTGTTCTACTTTTGATTCCAGGCAATGAATAGGAAGTGCGACAGTGGATCTTGAGGCTGAGATATCAAAAGCAATATGAAAGATTGCTAATCTGTCTGACATCAGCCTTTTAGTGCCATCGCATCTCACACACTCAGCAGAAACAAGTGAAGAAATACTAATTTTGAAGAAGCAGCATGAAATTTAGGGCTTGTCAGAGTAATGAAAGGAAGGCACTGAGCCAGGTTAAGCCAGTTGTGTTCTTGTTTGGCAATGGTTCTCATTTCCTAAAAGGTGATGTGTAGATTTGAAGTAAGATCATTTTTAGTTTGCTTAAACTATATTGAAAACCCATTCATGAGATGATCACTAGAAGTACTGTTTTAAAAAATGCATGCAAACTGACTTGACAATGTGAGGCTTTCATTTCAACATTTGGTGAGATAATCAAATTTCATGGCAGGCATTTCAAACTGTGCACAATCAGACTGTTATTTGTCCTCTCTCTGAACTTGGATCTTCTGCCATTATTCAGTTCTGTCTTAACAATTTTGCATGCAATGCATGTTGCAAAAGTTGCATCTAGAATCATAGAGTTGGAAGGGGCCTCATGGGCCACTGAATCCAACCCTCTGCTCAGTGCAGGATCTCCAGCTAGAGCATCCCCAGCAAGTAGCTGTCCAGACTTTTTGAAGAATTCTAAAGAAGGAGACTTCACCACCACTTTAGGCAACTCATTCCATTGCTGGCTATCTACAAATTCCTTCTGTTGTTTAATTGAAATATACTCTCCTGGAATTTCAGACCATAAGACCTGGTCCTATCCTCTGGGACAGCAGAGGACAGGCCCATCCTCTCCTCTCTGTGACAGTCCTTGAGTGCAATCATGTTGCCCTTCAGTCTTCTCTTCACCAAGCTGAACATGTCCAGCTCCTTCAACCTTACATCATATCTTTTGTTTTCCATACCTCTTATCATAGGAAGAAAAAGAAGGGGGAAAAAGAAATATGGCAGCACCTTCAAGACTTATTGGTTTTTATTTTCATATCAGCTTTTGTAGATGTAAATCCACTTCTTCGGATGCAGTACATCCTTGTCACCCTTTGTCTATATTCTTCTTAAAATGAGGTACCCAGAACTGAATGCAGTATTGCAGATCTGATCAGTAAGACTCTTACTTCCCTTGACTTGGAAACTATCTTTCTATTAATGCCAACTAAAATAGCATTCACTTTCTTTGGTGCAATATCACACTGATGGCTCATGTTCCATTTACAATCAACAATAATCCCTAGATCTTTTTCACATGTAGTGCTGCTGATCCATGTATCCCCCACCGTATACATGTGTGTTATGTTTTTGTAGCCTAAATGCAGAATTTGCATTTGTCCGCATTGGAGTTCATTTTATTAATTTCTGTCCCATTTTTTAGTTTATCTAGGTCCTTTTGAATTCTGTTCCTATTTTCCAATATGCTATCCACCCCTCCTTGTTTTGTGTCATCTGTAAACTTGATATGGATTCCCTCCACCTCATCATCTTAGTCATTGATAAAAATGTTCAAGATAGCCCTAGGAGAGAACCGTGGAGCACTCTGCTTGAGACCTTCTTCCAATTCAAAGCACAGCCACTGATGATCACTCTTTGAGAACAACTTTCTAACCAGTTATGGATCCATCTGACAGTGTTCCCATCTGTTCAACATTTAATCAATTTATTAATCAAAATATTATGGTTGACTTTATCAAATGCTTTGCTGAAATTTGGATAAATGACATCTGCAGCATTCTCATCATCAACTAAGATTTGTTCTAATTTGGTTTTTAATTTGTTTTTAATAATTAATGTGTTTTAGGGGGATAGAAGGGTTGGTGGGTGGGGAGGATGGGGTACATTTTTAATGTTTTAATGTATTTATATATTTTTGTAATGCCACCTTGATCCACTGGGAGAGGCGGGATAAAAATAAATTTTTATTTTTATTATTATTATTATTATTATTATTATTATTATTATTACCTGTTTGAAAAAAAGATATAAGATTAGTTTGGCTGGATATGTTCTTGACAAACCTGTGCTCGCTCCTACTGATCACTGCATTGTCATCAAGATACTTGCAGTATCCTATATAATCTGTTATAATATTTTTTTTTATTGGTATTGTAGTTAGGCTGATTAGTCTGCACTTTCTGGATTTTCTTTTTTGCCTTTTGCCTTTTGTGCCTTTTGTGTCCCTCTCTAGGCCTTTGGGACCTCACCTGTTGTCCATGATTTCTCAAAAATGATGTCAAGTGGTTTAGAGAGGACATCAGGGGATTCCTTCAGGAATTCATTGTTTCCCTCTTGCCACTCTCCCTTTACAAGATTTTAGTATAAGAATAGTTTTCCACTGCTATATGTCTTTACAATACTCAGTACAACACTCTTTCCTGAGACCCAGGAGCCAAGAACAGCAGGTAAGAACAGAAGAAACTTTGTGTCCTGAACTCTAACTCTTACTGCTAGAAACTTGAAGCTACCACTGACTGGATAGCCCAGCTGCATGAGTCTAATACAGAAAGGAAATGCAATTGTTTCCTTGATACAGAGTCACAGTGCAACTTGAGGTCAAGGGGGGAAAAAAGCACAATCCATTCATATGCAGTAATAACTGGTATATTGCACTTTGTAAAAAAATCCAGACAGGACCAATCAAAACTCACAGAGAGTTAATGGTATTTTTTCAGGGGTAGCACTATAGGCTGCATTTTTTTGTAATACAGCATGAATTTTGTGTTTTACAAACTCATTATTTTGTTTGGCAACTCACTTTTTTTGACGGTGCTCCTCTGATTTGTCTAGATGCTCCCTCTGCTTGGTAAAACAGGGGATGAAGGAATCACCTGTATGTGTGTTTGCGTAAGTAGCATTTTAGTCCTTTCCCTCCATTCCTTTTAATTACACATAGGCCCTTTCCGCACCGGGCTATTAAAACGGGGCAGAGCGACTTCCAATGGAGGTCTTCTGCACCATGGAGTGGACTGGGTCAGACTACTTTTTATAGTTCCATACCTCAGTCCACGTAGGAGCGACCGGAACTGGTCACGCAGCATGTTTTTTAAAAACCTCTTTTTAGAGGTTTTTAAAAAGCACGGAGCGCACAACCCCGTGCTGCTCCGTCACCTGGCTCCGGAGCAGATTTGCAGGTGTGCGCAAGTGCGTGCCTGCAGATCTTCCAGGGGCGGGCTTTCAGCTGGCGAGCTTCTCCAGTTGGTGGAGAGCCTCCACCAACCAGAAGCCGCCATTTAGGACGCTGAAGAACTGTGGAGTGGCGAACTCGCACTGCTCCTGGTTGCGATGGACTCGCCTGGATGCAGGAAAAATCTGGTGAGTAGCGTGTTCGGGCGTTCCCCCCACCCACGTCTGGAAAGGGCCATGGTTAAAACTGGATCTCAGAATGCCCGCAGACTTTCCATTGGCAGGTATAAATAAAATGTGGCAAAAATGCTGATTTGGCTAATTAGACTTTCACCTTGGAAAATGGGGTGGTGAATGAAATAAAAAAAGTCAGAACAATGTTTATTCCTTACTATTACAATCCTTCCTCTATGTAACTCAAGGTAGTGTATGTGTTTCTCCTTTCCATTTTTATCCTTCCAGCAACCCTGTGAGGTAGCTTAGTCTGAAGAGAATGTGATCAGCCCAAAGTTATCCAGGCCAATGCTCTTAATTCTCCTGCTCACTGCATTTCATTTACTGTACTTATTCCTTCCATATTGGGAACAAAATATAATATGCCCCAGTATGTTTGCTTCTATTAACTTTTGTAAAGATGAGAGATTAATTATCTATTCTTTAAAGTGTCAACTGCATTGAACTGGTCCTTGTCACCTATGGGATCCTGAGCTGTTTAGGTGGAATCCTGAAGTCCATTTCATACATTATGCAGAAGTAAACCTATGTCTCTTTCACACTACACAATTATGGCACAATGATTTCACTTTAACTGCCATGGCTCTATCTTATGGAATGCTTAGAACTGCACTTGAGGAAAGGATACTTAGAATTCTCTCACAGGCAGCTTCTCTAATTTCTCACCAGAATAGAGATTTCAGGATTTCTCAGGATGCAGCCATGGCAACTGAAGTGGAATCATGGTGCTATAATTGTGAATGTGAAAGGGTCTCTGGTTTCACCACCAGTCAATATTGGCTCCCTGATGGGTGCAGTGATATGATAGCTATATTTGCAAACATGTTTCTCACAGTCACACTTTTCATCTTAGTGATATACCATGAAAAACTGCTGCATTCACATCTCTTATTAGGACCACCAAAATGCTACAAAGAAATGTGGAAGACTTCAAGTTCCATAGCACTTTTAATCAAGCTAAGTGGTATGAAGAGCCAGATGCAATTTTTGTAGCCCCAAAATCTGCCCTACTTTTTAGACTCACCTCTCTTCTGTCATCTTCTTTTTGTGTCACTTAACTTGATGAACAATTCTGAGAACATGAAGACTTAGGCCCTTTCCACACGCGGGCGGAGAAACGGGGGAAGCCACGCTGAAACAGAGCTTACCTTAGTCTGTCACCACATGGAGCAGTGTGTTTCGCTGCTCCACACTCCTCGGCGTCCCGCGGTGTCCTGCAGGGCCCAAAATGGCAGCTTATGACTGGCGGAGGCTCTCCACCAACCGGAGAAGCTCGGCAGCCGGAAATCCCACCCCCTGCCCGATCTGCAGGCATGCCCTTGCGCGTGCCTGCAAATCCACACCGGGCACTGCGACGGGGCTGCACGGGGCCACACGCCCTGTGCCTTTTAAAAACCACATAAAAAGTGGTTTTTAAAAAGCACGCGGCGGCGCCACTTCCGGGCACCTGGGCGCGGATTGGGGTGTGAAATTACTCTAAAGTAATCCACCCCAATCCACTTTACGGTGTAGATGACCTCTGTCAGAGGTCGCGCTACACCGTTTTAACACCCCCGTGTGGAAAGGGCCATACACTCTTGTGGCATTTTGGCTAGCCCTAATAAGATCCTCACCCAGTGATAGATATTTTGTCTCTTTCTCTGACAGGGCCAGCTTCAGGGCATCTTCTGCCATGAGTTGAAGTGAATCAACTGCCAAGGGGCATAGAATGGCGCTAGGTGCCTTGTAACCAATCTGTGCCCCTGAAATACCCTACTGCTTTCAGGTAAAGCAAAGAAGTCTGATCTGTTACCATGGTGGAAATAAGATGCCAGTCTGCTTGTATTTTACATGTGAATTTTTTAGCAGGGAGAAGCTACCTCATCTCCTTTGCCTCAAAGAGGAAAATGTTTTGAGCACTCCGCTCACGGACACGTGTTGCTGTTAATGAAAAGAAAGCAGTGTGTGAAATTGCCCTGAGGGAACCTCAGGCTACCCAGGGCCGGTGAGCATCTTATCATGGGCTCTCAAAGAATGAAATACCATGGCCGTTTGACCTCAGATCTCCCCACATCTCCAAGGATAAGCAGCTTCTTTCTGCGGGCCTTTTGTTTACTGTTGATAGCAACTACGCAGCTCCCTAGCAACAGTTGCCATGGCCCTCCCTGGATGAAGTTCCCAGCCGCCAAGCAGAGTGCTAAAAGTCCAAAGAGGTATTTACAAAAAACAAAAAACTTGAGGAAAGCATGCAGGGACCGTTAGAAGTCACTCACTCCCCAAAGGCCATGCACTAAATTAACAAGGTAGTTGGGACCAAAGCTTGCTTTTGGAAGTTGCGTAGGAACCCAGCACGTAACTTGTGTTTGAGTAACAGACCATGATAAAGGGTGTGAACGGTATCTTCAAACAGACTTGACTCCATCATTCTCTTTGTCTCAAAAACAGACCATTGTTTGGTTTCTAGCAGGTGATGCTCATTAGTAACTAGGAGGGGGTGGGCTAACTGCAGATTACAGAGCTATGAGTATTGTCCAGGGAGCATCAAATGGATTGATGATGGAAACGGACATTCTGAGCAGCTGTAGCAGTGACTGAAAACTGTTGGACACCAGAGCCAGCCTGACATCTCAATCATGATTCAGAGAAAGAGGCTTCCCCCTCTTGAAGGAGAAGCAGGCTTTGCTCACTTTGAGATGAATGACAAGATGGTGCCCATATACCCCACTTCTGTGTACCAAAGCTGTCAAGACTGGCAGTTGACTCTTATTTCAAGTGCAGTGATAAAACAGGGTCCTCTACTACACCTGGGGGTGGAACAGGCCAGCTAATGGCGCATGAGGGGGTGTCATATGGCATTCAGAAGACTATCTTCCAGTGTTTTGCTGCCTAACTGTTCATCTGCTGTATGAAGTGGTGGCTGCTGTCTGCCTCACGATGGAGCTTCCCCAAGGGGAAGTGGGACTGAATCACTGGTTCTGCCTATTGAGATGAAGCTCTGTTACCTTGTTTACTGGGGGTCCCGTGAGGGACACCTAAATGCGCTCACAATTAAACAAGTTGGGGAAATTAGTCAGAGAGCACAAGCTAGCAATGCGAGAGGCAGGGCAACGCAGCAGAATCTTTTACCCAATGTCTACAGAGTCAGGCCAAGCCAAGGAGCACACCAAGTTATAAGAATAATTGAGATCTTTATTAAATACAGACAAACAGTGTATGCAACACATGCACTCAGATAACTATAGAAAATAAAGGTTGGAGTGGGACAGAGGGAATTTTCAGAGGAATGGTTGAACTGGGTGATACAACACCTGTCCTGAAGCCCGGATAGATCACTGCGAAGGTCTGAAGTTGCGCAGTCTCAGCCTATATGACTGAGGGGAAGGCTCGCCAAGCAGAGCAGCAGCAAGACGGGATGGAACTCAGGAGCGATCCGAAGATGGTCTTGGAATCGGGGTTTTTTATAGGGAGAAATGTAACCACATATTCCGTACTTGGGAAAAACAATGAGTTTCGGGCACGAAACAAAGCTTTGGAAAGGTCAAAATTTAGCATGATTGAGTTAGTTCCAAATTGACAAAGAGGTAGACAATATGCAAATGCTCAGTGCTTGACAGTTGAGTATTCAGCTTGCCAAATCGCCTGCTCGGGGCGGGAAGTTCTTTGTAAGCAGTGTGCATACATAATGAGGGTGTTTGCAGAGAGGTCTCTTAAAGCAAGGATCTGGCTATTTCTGGCCTGCCTGGGTGGGGAATGGAATGTCCAGAGATTAGTGGCCGATCCTAGTTTTGTGCTTGTCTGGGGGCCGTACAAACACATGGAGGGGGATGGTGGAAGAGAGCCAAATTATTGATATCAAAATGATATCTATGTAACCTTAAGTGCGGCTTAGGAACTGCAGTAACAATTCTTAAATTTCTTTCCTCTCTTCCCTGATGACCACATGTTGGGCTGTGGGGAAAGCCGGCACAGCACAGATATCTACGCATGTGGTCTTCCACTTGTTATGGAACCCTTGTGATCAGTGGTCCAGAAATGATAGCACTCTACATGAGTAGACTCTCCAACTGCAAACATCCACGGGCCAATGGGTATTTGAGTGGGGTGGGAAGGATAAAGAAAGAAAGCCATTCATCCTTGAGAGTGCAGTCCCCAGATCAGGATCTCAACCTGTGACTGCACGGAGCCGCCTTTGCATGATTAACATGTCAAGAAAATTAGAAAGTTAGAATCTATACTATATGGTTGGGTGGTGGTTCCCAGCGGAAGCCAGTGATTGGTAGTGATATGCCATGGGTGTATCTACACAGTGCAGACTCTCCCAGCCTCTTTACTACCCACACGACAGCACAACTTGCTAGGGCTCCATAGCATCCACTTGGGGTCCATTATCCAAGGGGGACTGCCAATTCTCCTCCTGGTCTATGAGTTCCATTTTAAATTTCCCACAGTGCCCCAGAGGGCTGACCATTTCAGGAAGGGATGGGGGAAGTACTGCTTGCTGGCTGCACACAGCCCTCGAGCTCCACTTTTGTGGTCACTAAATTCCCTCTGGAGATACCCCAACCCACTACAAATCAAAAGGAACATTGATATGTGCAGCATCTGGCATTGATTCATATCTTTAAAAACACCAGGCCAGAAAGATTAACCATGCATTGATCATTCTAGACATACATCAGCTTCAACCAGAAGATATCTCCCCACACATAGGATTCTAAAGTATGATTTCCTTCTCACTAAGCTAAGGGTGGGCAGGCCAGCATCCGGATCATGCCACTGCAAAGAGAAGCTGAAGTGCTTTTTAATTTTAGACAGAAAGCAAACAGACAGAATGCTGCATCTGCTCCTGAACAGATCCCATTAGCATTCATTACACCATTAATATTCAGCACCATTTAGATGCTAAGTAAGATAATTCAGTGAGCTCCAGCTTTGTGCTTTAAAATGCTTTGTTCAGCTGCTTCCCTTTTGCATTTTCTGGAAATGGCTGACATCTCTCCTTTTCCTATCTAGAAGACATTGCCTGATTGTACATAATGAAAACACATGTAAGCTAATAAGAGAGTAGGAAAAAGTTTAAACTTCTGAACATGTTGAAGAGACTTTCCACATGTTTCTGTCTGATGGAATCTACATTTCCAAATGAGTTTAGCTTCCAGCAACTTTGGAACAATAAGTAATCTGGAAAAGAATCTCTTTCCGTAGTTGTTGTTGTGTGCCTTCAAGTCATTTCTGACTTACGGCTATCCTAAGGTGACCCTGTTAACCTGACTTCTGGGGATCCCCTGGGGGACACCTTGATTCGCTCCAAAAAGGCAAAGACTGGGGAAATTAGTGGAGCACTGGCTATAGAAGAATGAGGGACGGGGTAACCCCGCAAGGCCTTCAACCCAATTTTTATGGGGTCAGACCAAGCAAAAAGCCAGCCAAAGATTAAAAAGTAAGCTAAGAATGTATTTTTACTGGGGGAATTCACTCATGCATACACACAAGATACATACAGTCAAGCACCCACACAAGAGCTAACTGAAGAAGAGAGGGGGAAAAATTATAGAGTGGCTGAGAGTTTTTGAGGTTATATAGTTACCATTCCAGAAGAGTAATGAAGAGCTTGAAATGTGACTTAGACTTCTGTCTAAGGGCAGACAGATCAGGATTCAGAGCAATATAGCAGAGTCTTGCATTTCATTTGACTGCAACTGACTTCTCAAAACCAAGGGTTTATATACTCTCTTTTCCTCCCTGAAGAAGTGTGAGTTGATTGTTCTCCCAGCCTAGTGAACAATGGGAGTTGCAACACAAACAATGGAGTCTGGAATGGACTGATTGGTTTCAATGTCTTGGTTGAGAGGGGTTTTTTTGGGCTAGCTGCAGTAAGACATGCACACAGTAGGGGTCCTGGGCACCTTATTGTTTTCTGATGTTGGCAGTTGATAGGATTAGCTCAGAGCCATTAAGTCAGGCTTTCTTGGCTAAGTTCAGAGAACTTTTGACCTGGCCATGCTGGGCTCATCTCTGACTCATTCCCAGCCAGTGTCCCTTTCCATATGGCCTTACCAGCCATAAGTATAATTTATATTTTATGCCAACACATCTGCCAATTAATATATTTTGCCAATTAGACCACATCAAAATGTGGGGGTGTACGGCCTGGTAACAACCCTATCATGGGGTTTTCTGGGAGTGAGAGAGTATGATATGCTCAGGTTGCCCAGTGGGTTTCCATGGCTGGATCATAGTCCCAGCAGTTAAACCAATCTTGACTTTTTTTTTTATCCCTTACTGTAAACAGCGAATCCTCTCTGTGCCTCCAGTTTCTGTACAAAGCCATTGCTGTTCTTCTAAAAGAGAAGACTGACTGCTCAGCTCTTGAAAGTGTACCCCATAGTTAAAGCCAGGGTGGGCAGCATGTAGCCGGTGAGCTACGTGTTCCCTGTCTCCAAAGCTGGTTTACTGCTCTTGCTAAAGTCCAGGCTGTCCTTCGCGCTCAACTCCCATGATGATGGTGGTAAAACTGCAACTTATTTAACATGTAAATAAGGGCTGTGCAGGCCACAAATCTACAGGAAGTGTGTCCTTCCTTAAAAGCAAGGAAATAAATGTAACAGGCCATTATATGATGTTCCTAGAACAGGCCATTGACAAAACCTATGAATATACACTTGGCCCTCTACATTTGCCAGGGTAGAGGTGCGGGGCCTCCATGAAAGTGGAAAAACTGCAAATATCAAAAGGTGTGTGTCTGTGGGAAGGGGAGCCAGTCATAGTGGAGGAAACAGGCACCCAGGGTCCAAACCAGATCAGGGAAAGGAGAAGGAAAGGGGGTAGATTGGCATGGTGGCCCTATACTTCCTCTATCTCACCCATCTCCTTCCTTGGATGTGAGGGGCATTGGAAGAGGATCTGTGGTGGTAAGAAATTGGGCTGCAGCAGCAGCAAGTGGTGGTGGTGGTGGTGGAGAAGGAGGATCAGAGTTGGGTTTTTTAAAGGACTGTGTGGCCTCATCCGAGCCACCGAGAGGGAAGGTTCCCCTGGAAAAGAAATATCTGAGGTGGGGGACCAGCTTAGAGAAATTTGCAAATAATCAAATCTGTGAAAGTCAAACTTGCAAATGTGGAGGGCTGACTGCAATTGTGAGAATGTCAATAGAAGCAATGAGAATGATTGGTGACTTCTGTAAAAAACAAAGAAGCCTTGCGGAATAGCTTATCTTTGAATTTCTGGATTCTCTGTGCTGAAAAATGTCATGCCACAAACATATACAGCTGGCTAACAAATTTACTTACTGTGTTCCAATGCAACACATGTTGCTGCAAATATTAAAAGGAACTGCTATACAAAGATATAAGCTGTGCAGGTGTTTTCACTGTAAATATAAAAATCAGCCACGTTATTGCACTCAGATTGCTCTACTTTTGATTCCAGGCAGTGGATAGGAAGTGCAACAGTGGATCTTCAGGCTCAAATATCAAAAGCAATATTTAAATATTTTAAAGGGCTGTGCAGCCTGATTGGAGCTGCTGAGAAGGAATGTTCCCCAGAAAAGAAGAACTTGAGAGTGGTGGGGGCAAGGTTGGATAAACTTGCAAATAATCAAATCCATGAAGGATAAACCCACAAATGTGGAAGACCAACTGCAATACTTGCTGATAGCATTACAAATGGAAAAAAGGAGAAAAAAAGAAAGAAAATGGTCAAACCTAAAACATGACTCCATCCGCCTCTTTTTCAGTGTGGGAGAGCTCTCATTTCCCAAGCATTTCTACCCAAAGGTCACCTTTCCTGTGAGCTTTCACAGAGCAGGAAGAAATTCTTTTTATCATGAATTCTACAGCATAAGCAACAATTCAGCTCTCCCTGGTGGAAGAACCCCTTTAGCTGCTTAGACAGCAGAATTTATAGGAGTGAATTAATTTACAAAATAAATGAAATGGCTCTGCAGTATCAAAGGTTCTGTATTAAGACAGAGGGGAACAGTGTATTGAACTACTCCACCTGTTTTGAGATTCTGTGCTGCCTGGCTGCCCATCTCACTTTGCAAACAGTTCAGCAACAGCTGCCTGCCTTTACATGCCCAACAGCAGCATTTCCTCCCTCTTTTTTCACATGTCCAGATGTACACCTCCAAGAGCAGTCAGATTTTCTAGCTGTTAGTTTTGTGATGCCAAAATGCTAATCTCTCATGTATGGATTCCAAACAGATGCACACAGCTTGCTAGCATCCCAGCCCTACAGCCAAGATAGGAAATGATAGAATGACGGAGGGATTTATTTATTTACTTACTATCTTACCTTTCTCCCAACAGAAAGTCCAAGGTGACTTACACTGTAGCTTAAAACAAAATACAGCTAAAAACAATATATAGGACAGAAGTTTTAAAAAAACTAAACTCATTAAAAATTCATTGTAAAACACTTTAAAACTTAATATGAATAACAGACCAGTGCACCTGATTAAAAATAGCCCCTTCTGCCACATTACATTAAAAGTTGAAAGCAGTCTAAATGAAAAAGGTCTTTGCCTGCTGGTGAAAACAGGGCAGAGAGGGAGCAATTGAGTTTCCCACGGGAAGGAATTCCATAGTAGGAGCAGCCATGAGGAAGGCCTTCTCCATGTCCTCATCAATGTGCCTCTGATAGTGGTGGGATTAAGCATCTCAGGGACTGGACAGGCTCATATGTAGAGATATGGTCCATCAGATAATCTAGACCTAAGTCATGTAGGCCTTTCTAGGTCATAACCAGCACTTTGAATTGTGCCTAGAAACAAACTGGTGGTCAGTGGAACCGTTTCAACAAGGGAGTTATATGTTTCCTATAACCATCTTTAGCCAGTAGCCTGACTGCAGCATTTTGGGCCTGCTGAAGTTTCTGAACAGTTTCCAAAGGCAGCCACACATCCCAGATTTTTTAAAAAATGTAAAGCTATCTATGTATCTAAAACAAAGTGCAACATCATCAGGTCAAAAATGTTAAGTGAGGGAACTTAGTTTTATCAGAATCTGGAGACTCTGGGAGTTTGTAATTTTAAACAAGTGGTCCAACTTTGGTGAAGACTGTCTAAGACAGTGGTTCTCAACCTGTGGGTCCCCAGATGTTTTTGAACTTCAGCTCCCAGAAGCCCCAGCCACTGTGGTCAATGCTCAGGGCTTCTGGGAGCTGAAGTCCAAAAACATCTGGGGACCCACAGGGTGAGAACCACTGGTCTAAGATGTTGTTTGAAAGAATGAGGCAAAATATCAACTGAAATAATCCTGCATGTTTTACCTGTTTTGTATAGCCAGTTTTTTTTAAACATCATCACATAACCAGGGCTATATACCATCAGCTGATATCTGAATCTGCATGGTTACACCCTTCAGGATGGTTTTCAGTGAGACAGATTTGTCAATGTATTATGTTACTAAACCTCTGTAGACTTTTCAGTATTATTTTGATGCTTAACTTTTAAAATCTTCCCCAATAACCCTCCTTCCTTTTGCATTTGTCTCTACCCCCTTTTTTATTCTCAAATCTCAGGTTAATCATGAAGCTTATTTCACATCATTTGAAAAGTTACTTTTTGTATATCAGTCTAATCTGCCTCTTAATCCCATAAAGTTGCTTTGAGAACAAAATGAAAAAAGGGTGATAACTTTATACATTGTTTTGATTTATTTGCAGGAAAAGTGCTGTGACTGTAAATGTAATAGACAGAAGAAGAGTCAGACATATTGAAGCACCCAGTCTTACAGGATCTTGTGCAGGAAGAGTAGTGGAAGGAATCCTAACAAGACAAATTCATAACCCCCTGACTGGAAACACTCAGATTTTGCTCAACAGACAGCACTGTAAAAGCTGCCTGCAACAAGTATTAAAATAAAAACTAGACAAATACAAAACAGATGAAAAAAATTAAATAAAACACTATTATCTGAAAGAAAATAAAAGGTTATTCAGCCTAACAAAAGCTTGCCTAAAAATCCATAACCTGAGAAATCATGGCAGGCTTGGCAGGTCTCTCAAGTAAGAGCTACTGGGAAGTGGGCTATGTAGCCAATTTGACCAGTTCTTGAATAAAGGAATGAATTTGGTGGATTCAGACCAATTTGAATGAGTCCTGGACTGGGCCAGTTCAGTTCTAGAGTGGAATAGCACAGTCCAGGATGCTTTGTACTGATCTGGACATTAAAAATGAGAACAGCCACACTGTACATCTCCAACACATTCGTACAAGGAAAAGTGCCAAGAGGGTATGATATAGAAGGGAAGGAAAGGGAGCATGGCTGAGCTCACTGACAGCTCTATTGTTCAGACTGAGGCATGAACCTCACCAGAACTCTTTGGTCAGCGTATTTATGGGGTGGAATTATCAGATATCACTGAAGTTATGCAATCAATTATCTCCTTCTAGAAAAGACAGTAATGTTTGGTATGATAGAAGGCAGTAGGAAAAGAGGAAGACTGAATTACAGAAGGATAAACTCAACCAAGGAAACCAGGGCCCTTAGTCTGCAACACCTGAGCAGGGCGGTTGACGATGGGGTGATGTGGAAGTCTCCTATCCATAGGGTTGCCATAAGTCAAATTCAACTTGACTTCTGTTAACAACAGTATCTATTCATTCTGTGTTAGTACCATATCGCAAAATGGTAATGGTGAGGGGTGGACAGTTGTTGATGTCATTGGTCTTGCTGAGTCTTTTAATTTTGTTTGGTTTAATAGCAAAGTGTAATCTTCTAGTTTGTCTTTCATGTTAATATGTCTGTTTAATGTTTGTCTGTGTGTTTTATATAGTAAACCATATTTCCACTCCACCCAATTGCCCCAGTTGTCACTGTTACACACTTGTTACATGAGAGACAGGCAATCTTGAGTCACCACAGAAAAGAAAGACCATTGTCCAGAACCATTCTGAGTTGGGAAGAGATCCCAATGTTGCTGTGTGCCTTCATTGTAAGCAGCAAATGAGCACAATGAAAAATCACAGTACAATACTAGCAGTTTGGTGCGGCACCAAGTACTCGTATTTGCCCGGGTATAAGAAGCACCAGCATATAAGACGCACTCAATTTATATGCCAGCAAATACTATTTGCTGGTGTATAAGAGGCACTGGAGTATAAGATGCACCCCATTTTCAAACAGTATATTTCAGGGGGAAAAAGTCTTATATGCCAGCAAGTAGGGTAGTCTTTCTTAGAAAGGAGTCAGAAAAAAAGTTAAGGCAGTCCAGTATGAGGGGTGAGACTCATAAGGCATTAACAAAGGGTGATGGCAGAAGCAGATCTCTCACATACAGACTCCCCACAGCTTTAGAAGAAGAAGAAAAAAAAGAGAGTGCTCATGAGTTTGGGACTATGAGAACAAAGATCACCAGCTGGGCCTAGTCTATCAAATGCCTTTATGGGAACGCACAGGACCTCACCAGCTGGACTGCTGGTAATAAAACATGCTTTCTTTACTCTTTTTTGTGCGTAGAACAAGGCAAAAAAAGAATCCTCTTCTCAAGTATTCTGTCACATCATTATCATTATCATCACTATCATGCATCTTGTTAAACTTTAACAAACTTAGCTGACTTGATGCTCTAAAGCACAGTGCCAGGACAAAAGAAGCATGAAATGAATTGCCAAGAGTGAGCAATCAAAAAGAGCTGTGTGTGTATGTCTTTTTTAAAACAGCAAATTTTACAAGTGCTTAGCACAAAACCACCTGGAGTTACCTCTGTCAAACTGGTCTGACTTAATTCCCACTACTGCCTCTCAAATTTTTATGCTGACATGTGAAATTTTTTTTAAAAGTCTTGAGGTTTTAATGCAAGTCAAAGGGAGAAGACTAGCAATCCATCCCCCAAATTTCAATTTAGATTTGGGGTCTGGATTAAAATGGACTGGATATAGATCAATCAAATACGTATCAGATCTAAATCTAAATCACTGAATTTGGCTCCAAACTGAATTGGGGTGTTGTATTTAGCCCTACTAAGAAGGCCTTTGTGTTCCTTGTAGACCATTCCTGTCACTTCAAGAAAATCTAAAGAGGAGCCTTCTTGGCTGATCTGCATGCAGAAGCAGCAGGCATTGATATGGTAGAAAATGTCTGTATATAAACAGCACAAAATAGCTGTAAGATTGCCTCAGTTTTCTGCTTTTTGTTCACATGCAGGATCAAGAGATTAAAAGGAGGAAGCGGCATAGAAATTCAGGGAAGAATTGTATTAAAGAAGAAAAACTGAATTTTGTGAACATCTTCTGTGGTTATGAGGGGTAGGCAGAGTGCCTTTCTGTGTAGCTAATCTATTGGTTTTTAAATGAAATGTTTCTTTCAAACCCAGTCAATTACGCAGGACTACAAGACAAATAAGGAGGATGCTGCCAAGGAGCTGCCATGAGAGAAACCACGTCTGCAGTGGGAAGAAAATCTCCTGGGACTAAAAAGAGGCATCTTTGTGCCGCAGCTGCTTGCTTTGCTGCATTTGGGATGCAGGTGGGCTTCCCTGCGCAATGGCTGATCTCAGAAAAAAGAACCAAGCCTTTTTAGATCCTATGAAAAATGTATAGAGGGAGACTGTTCACTTCCCTGCTCTGCTGGGAAGGTGAGGCTGTAAGGAGGAGTGTTTATGTGTGCAGAGCTTCCAGCCAGAAAAGATGTGGGGAACCTGCAACCCTCCAGATGTTGTACTCTAACTCCCAAGCCAGCATGGGCATTGATGGGAATTGTAGTCCAACTTCTGGAGGGCCACCAATTCTTCAAGTCTGAGTTAGAGGACATAGAACATGAGTGGAAATTATGCGGTCCTCCAGCTTTTGTTGGGGTGCAATGCTCAACAACACTAGCTAGCATAGTCAACGGCAAGGAATGCTGGGAGCTGCAGCCCATCATAATCTGGAGGACCAAACAATTCCCACCATAGTGATGGGTGCTTCAAAGTAGAGGAAGAGATTGATTACATAGATGCACACACACAGATTCACATTCAGAATGTAAGCGTTAAGCATATGAAGATGGACACTGTAAAACACCCCACTCTGTAGTACTGTGCACATGGATGGTGCTAAATAAATAAGAATAATTGACTCTGGATCAATTATCTCTCCTACATAGTGGCTTCTGGGCATGTTCTGAGAAACAAGGAAAACCAATTACAAACTATGGATCTCCAGATGTTGTTGAGCTTTCACTGTCACCCTCTCTGAACACCGGCCATGGTGGTTGGGGCTGACTGGCATTGGAGTAAGTAACACCTGGAAGACCATGTGTTTCCTCAGCCCTGCACTGGGATCATCAGCCAACCAAACTTTCCTGGGGAGGGGGGGAACACTCCCTGATCCTAACTGTAGCAAGCAGAGTCTGAGAAGCAAAAGGCCAGCCTGGAAGAGAGATATGTCATAGCCTTCCTAGAGACCTTGAGAGAGGTAGGGTGGAAGTGGTGCTGTATCTTCCAGTAACATTGAGGCCAGTTAGAGTTCTGGCTTTGCACTGGCAGCTGCCACATAATGCAGATGCCTGTGTGAACTTGCTGAGGCAGATTGTACCCTGCTGCAAAACAACCTGGAACAATGACAATTCATGAGTAAGTGAGCATGCGTGAACATGACTTTGAAGGATCAGCTTTTAATTTCTCAGCTACTGAATTGTGCAGTGCATTAAGAAGCCTTCCTCACAATAAAAAAAGAGGTCCCATCCATATTTCCTTTAGTGAACCTACTGTTATTTAATGGAATCAAAGAAATGCATTTAATGGATGAGTTCATCTTATTTGCACGGAAATACACTGCTGATGTTGCCTGCCTTCAAGTCATTTCCAACTTATGGTGACCTTAAGGTGACCCCATCACAGGGTTTTCTTGGCAACATTTGTTGGAGGGGGGTGCCTTTGCCTGAAAAAATGTGACTTGTCCAAGGTCATCCAGTGAGTTTCCATAGCTGAGCAGGATTCAAACTCTGGTCTCCAGAGTTGTAGTCCAATACTCAAACGACCCCACCATACTGGTTCAATACAGAAATGCTATCCTTATGATTTTGTATAAAATTATTACACACTGAGAATACAGATATCTTGGTTTGTTAAACCAGCAGGGATGTGTGATTAAGCTTACAGTCTTCCCTGGGCTCTCAAACAGCAGCTCATGTACCTTTAATGGCTGTGTAGAAGAGGGAATTTCAGCAGGGGTTGCACGTTCTGAAACCATATAAGCCATTTTTAAAAGTATGGTTAAATGGACCCCTCCCAGTCCTAATTTTGGGGCACCCACTGGAGATAAATGTACTGTTTAATTCCAAACCTCTGCGATAGTTTCTAATGTCCAGCGGATCTTTTCCTTCTTTGTGGATTAAAGTTATATTGGCCTCTCTCCATGTGTCTGGGATCTTTCCTTTTAATGCCCCATTCATAATTGTTTGTAATATAGGAGCAAGTTCTTGTTGAAAGGTTTTATAGAATTGACTTGTATATATCCATCTGGTCCCGGTGACTTCCCTTTTTTTGCTTTTTGAATTTCCTCTTATACTTCTGTTAATGTGATTGGTTTGTTTAGTTTCTCCCGTTGTTCTTCTGTTAATATTGCTAAATCTTGTTCTGCTATATATGTTTCTATCAATTCATCTTGCGGTTCTTGGTCTTTGTATAACATCCTATAATAGTTTGTCAATATTTTCTTTATCTGCTG